>JABJVT010000008.1:6577895-7082895 GCA_014170255.2 Drosophila triauraria
TATTCCTAAAACTTCACTTTAATTTTCTCTTACAATAATAGGGTTTAATGTTTATATTTTAATTAAAGTTATTCATAAAAAAAAACATGTTGAATTAATTTCTAACTTGATTTTTAAAATGACTGGCAAAGAGAGAAAATGTTGCTGGAAGAGAACGGGGTTAATATAAAGTAGATAGTAACGGCAATATATATAGTATAATATAGTAATAGAATATATTAAGTTTTAATAAATGTGTTTCATGTTCTCATTATTATTAACTGCATGAGCAATGTGAAAGTTATCTATCAACCCTCGCTTGATATGTTGACATATGCTTATCGCTGTCTAAAGAGCTCCATTATCTGGCAAGCTTTGACTTAGAAGTACCGCTCAAAAGCTCCAATGGCATAATCAAAACAAAGAAATAAATTTACTTGACGGCTGCAACAAGCGCATAGCTTACGATCGGCGACGAAAAACTAATTTAGTTTTCATTTATTGGAACAAGGCAATATAAGAAAAATGGTGTAAAAGACAACTTACAGTCGATCCAATCCTGCGGCGAAAGATCTTTGGCAGCGGTGATCGGCTGAAAACAAAATTGCTGGCATTCCTTTTAAATAGTTATTTCGTCGATGCACGTTCTTCTTTTGCATGTTTATGTATTTTCTTTGCTTTTTGTTTTTATTGAATTTGATTTACTCTCAGCTTTTCGTTATTTCTCTTTCATAATCGAAGTTTAAACTGCGGGATTACACTTTACATTGCACATTCACTTTTAGTTTGTTCTTTTTGTTACTTGTTCTTTCTTTTCACTTATATATTTTGGGTTTACTATTATTTTATTTTTGTATTAGGTTTTATTGATTTTTTTTGTTCACCAGTTCTGCTCCGCAACATTGTTCTCGTGTTCTCTGGCCATTCTTCTGCTAAATTATCTAACTTTTAAATTTTGAAAATATAAACTTATAGAAATTAAGATTTTATATATATTTGCCATAACGGCAGTTATGTAAGGAGTAACCTAAAAAAAATTGTGTTCTCTTATTGGAACTGGGCGTGGACCTCGTGGCTCATTACGTCACTACGCCCAACAAGGGGGTTATGTAACTAGGCGGCTGATTCCATTCGTAGATTTAGGCCATTGCCGCTACGGACAACTTAGCGTGGACTGGTGTAGGCGCGTAGGCTTCTCCAATGGGACTTTCTTAGATACTGGTGGACATCGGAGCCTCTACACTTTTGTCTTGCGAATCTCGGACTTTGAACCTTGGACTGATCTGTCTGTGTGAGCGTTATCGCTGCTAAGCCGTGCACTGGTTTTGGTCGATGTTCGCTGCCTTACGCTGGCGGCTGCTCCAGGTGCCAAGCCCCTTAATAATTCACAATAAAAAAAAATAGCGCAGAGCAAAAGAAACAACAATAAGCACTCCCGTTTTGTTAGCTGCGACGAAGAAATATTTACCCTGAGTTCGGGATCTTGGCATCTGCAAACAGAATGTACTCCTCCACGGTCTCAGCTAGAATTTAGCCGTTTATCGCTATTTAAAAACAAATTCCCTACTTAAATTGTGCTTTTCCTTGTTTCTAATGATACTCACAATTGGGTCAGAGTGCCGGTTGTTGGTCTATAAATGGGAGACTATCAACGGGAGACAACTGATCTGGATGGCGGTCGAAGTGGAAAAGACTGAGCTAGACGCGTGGATTTGGGAGGTACCCCAAGACGGAAATATCGATCTGTCAACTTTGACACTACTCAGCTGATCGTAATATTTGTAGTTGCCAGTATGATCGGGGTTTTGGATTCCCGCCATAGATGGACCCAACTCATCTTGATGGGCTGCACTTTTATATTCTTTTTCATTGCATTTATAATTACATATATGGTGCATACTTCTAGGTTTTATTTTGTTTATTTTTATCATTATATTTTTTTTTTTCCTGTAAGCTCGAACAAGCTCTCACAAATCCCCACCGCTAAAATCGCACTTGGGAGGTACTCACAACGTGTGATACCAGCTTGGAGAGCCAAATTGTATCATTGCTTGATATCCTTCGCGTGATATTTTCCTATTGGCCTTCCTGAAGGTCCTCTAGCTCATAATAGGTAGAGCCCAGCTTCCTTCTTATCCTTGCTTTTACAAAGGTTGGCGCTAGTTTTGCATTAAAACCTTTTACGAACTTGCTTTGCTGAAAATTCCTCCGATACACTTCCTGACCTACAGTATAAATCACTTCTCGACTTCTCAAGTTATACGACTTCTCATTCCGACTCTGTTGTTGCCTCATAGCTTTCACTGCATCTTTTCTAAACAGATCGACTGCATCCTCTCGACTGATTTGAATCGCACGATCTTCTAACAAGTCCAATTCTCTGAGCAGTTTATACGTAGAACCTTCTGTGATCATATGCTGACCGAACGCTAGGCGATATGGCGTATTGTTAATAGCTGAATGCCAACTCGAGCGGAGAGAACAGCATATACTGCTAAGTTTCTCATCCCAGTTGGATCCGGATGAACATAGGCTTTGATTCCAGCAATGATACGGTTAACCCTTTCTGACGCGTTGCCTTGCGGGGCATGAACGGCTGTAGGCATGTTGTATGCCATACTTTTCAAACAGATTATTAAAAATGTTGGACTTAAACTGTACTGCATTGTCGGAAACTATAACCTCTGGTATTCCAAAACAATGAAATAAGTCTTCCTCTAAATATTTTAGGATGGCTTCTGCTGTAAAGTTTTAACCGGCTTTAAAAATGGAAATTTAGCAAATGGTCCAGAACTACTAGTATGCCAACATTTCCTAATTTCGATCGAGGATAAGGCCCTAGATAGTCAAAATAGAGTTTTTGAAAAGCCTTGCGTTTCCCCCTGTTTTATGAGGTCTAAGAACGTAATTAGGATGCTTAGTACTTTTACACACTGAGTAATTGACATATTCTTTGACATCATTTACCAAATTCGGCCAAAATAGTGTCTTCTAACTCTTTCTAACGTCTTATTAATCCCACCATGAGAGGATAAAGGATTATCGTGGGCTTTTCACAGCGCCATAGTTCCATATCATATCATCCGCTAACCTTTCCACTGATGCATGTTCCGTTCGTCTATAAATACAATCATTCACAATTTTCACATCGGAGCAACTGCTTTTGAACTTGAATTAGTTTTGCCTTCAGCTCTTGATACTGATTGAAAATGGGGTGAACAAAGATCTATTGTATTTCCGAACTCAAAAGCTGACAAATCTCCTGTGAAAGTGCGTGACAAGGCATCTGGGACTACGTTCTAACGCCCTTTCGGTGCTGGATGGTAAACTATACCCTGTAACTTTAACGCCCATCTTGCTAAACGACTACTCAAATCGGATTGCGACATTAACCATTTTAGAGAGGCATGGTCAGTTATGACCGTAAACGTGTGCCCTTCTACGTAGGCTCTAAACTTTATACTGAGTATTGCAGCCAAGCATTCTTTTCCGTTACGGAATAGTTTCGCTGGCATTCGTTAAGTTTGCGACATAAAGCTATTGGAATTTCGTCCCCTTCCTGATTGATTTGCATCAAAACTCCCCAACTCCTGTGTGACTCGCATCGCAATGTATATAAAATGGCCGCGCAAAATCAGGTGTGTGAAGCACCGAGCTTTACATTGCTTTCAAATCCTTAAATGATTGCTCAGCTGCACTGGACCAAGTACAATGGCTTCTTCTTTAAAGAGTCTGTAAGTGGAGATGTTATGGACGCATAATTCTCAATAAACTTATACCACCCAGTCATGCCTAAAAGCGACGAAGTTGCTTTAGCGACAGAATCTGGATGGCTGCTATTTTAGCATCCATAGATATAATCCCATGGCCGACAACGTGACCCAAATAGTGAACTTCAGGGACGCAAAATCCACTCTTTTGAACATTAATATGAGACCTGCTTTTTCCAAAGCCCTGCAATTACTTTCAGCACATTTGTATGCCGTTCAAATGTCGGAAATTATAAGAAGGTCATCAAGATAAATGAAACCTCATTTCTAAGATTGGCTGGGATAATGCGATCCATCAATTTGGACATGGTGGATGGAGCATTGGTAAGGCCAAACGGCATTAAACTGGTAAAGAGGTCTGCCGGGCACCGTAAACGCAGTTTGTCTCTGGACTCAGGCTCAAAATTGTTGCCAATACGCATCTTTGAGGTCAAGGCTGGTGATGTACTCTGCCTTTGGAAGACGGCTCAGATACCCTCTATCAAAGGCATTGGATAAGCATCCTTTTTGTCACTTCATTTACCTTGCGGCAGTCAATACAAAGACACCTTGCCTGGTTTTCTTACGATCACCACTGGCGAGGACCAGGAACTATTAGATTCTTCAATGACCCCAAGGCCAATCATTCGATCTACTTCCTCATACATAAGTTTTTCTATCGCAGGCGAAACTGGATAGTGACGCTGCTTGATTGGCTTTGCATCACCTACATTTATTTCATGATATAGCAATTTTGTTTTTCCAAGACCTTTTTCAGAAAGCCGAGTATTGAATTCCTTTTAGACAAATAAAGCAGTCAACGTTTACCGTTGTCGAGGTACTTTCCGTAGAAATATTTTCTTGAGACATTTCCTAATATTTGTTGTACCTACAATTATTTTTATCCTTATCTTTTATTCTGTTTTCAATTTTTATTTTATTTATTATTCTTATTAATAATAAAAATTATTTTTGTTTTCAAAATTAACACGAAATTATCTCCGGGAATCAGGATAATCTTTGTGTCTAGTGCTCATACGTCTTCCGTCAATGTATCAACAATTAAGGACAGTTTAGCTATTCCAGCCACTTCACTATTCGCGCAAGCAAGTGATCCAAAACTATTCCCAGCACTCAAAACGTCTGTTTTCCTAATCTGGCACCGCTCTGCTGCGAAATTATATTTGTATGTAACCGAAAATAGCTAAAGGAAGAAAGATAAAGAGATAAAAAGAGTAAAATGCTATTGCCACTTTTAAATATGTAGATCCAAGAACAATTTTCTGGCAACAAATTAGTTGGCTTCTAGAATAACATTTTTAATAACGCATCCTTGGAGAATAGTGTAGTAAGATAGAACTCTTATTCTGAAAGAGTACCTAATCCATTACTAACCTATGAACCTATTTAAGTATTGCTTACGCTGCGTGTCGGGACATAAAAATATTCTATGTTTTCCGCATCCAATCGCCGGTAAACACACTGATTTAGTTGTTCTTTCTTGTAAACGGCAAGTCAAAATATAAACTCGGAACGTACATATAAATATAGTACGTTAATCCAGTTATTTATATTGATACCGTTACAAGATTCTCCTTCTTTGGATAAAGACAAGATGCACATTTTTTATTGGGATAGAAAAGTAAGGAAAAATCTGACCATTTTTCTAGTCTAGATGCTGGTGACTGTTCTGTTCTATTACAAGGCAGCCAAGGTCGGGCCCCACGTTGGGCGCCAAATTTATTTCTGTAGCATATAACGATCTATTGAGAAAGAGCTGCTGGTAACTAAACGTGTTAAGGAGCACGCGATGTCCTCGGCTTTTCATAAGTCTGGTCGGCATGGGGTGGGTTGTCTAAGAATTAAGGAACCGCCACGTTAGAATGCTCATGCTAGTCGAAAACAATTTAAATTCGCGTACTATTCATTTTGAAAGATAAGGGCGAAGAGACGGACTTAGAGAGAAGAAAGGGAGGAAAGAACAGAAGAATAAGATAGCAAAAGATTAAAGGGACACACTTGACCACCATCACTCCAGTTACTACGCAAGCTGCAAGTGCCCACCCTACCATGATCCTATTCGTCCTGAAAGTCATACTTAGGATCCCTTGGAGTGACTAGCGTTTACTCCTACTAGTTGACTTGGATTTCCATGACCCCGGATAAGGAGAGATTTAGCTAGAATTCATCTTAATACCGTTTATTCTTAGCGTAAATAATAGCCTAGTAATTTTATCATTATCGGGGTAATAATACTATTTTTAATGTTTAAACAATATTCCTAAAACTTCACTTTAATTTTCACAATAATAGGGTTTAATGTTTATATTTTAATTAAAGTTATTCAAAAAAAACATGTTGAATTAATTTCTAACTTGATTTTTAAAATGACTGGCAAAGAGAGAAAATGTTGCTGGAAGAGAACGGGGTTAATATAAAGTAGATAGTAACGGCAATATATATAGTATAATATAGTAATAGAATATATTAAGTTTTAATAAATGTGTTTCATGTTCTCATTATTATTAACTGCATGAGCAATGTGAAAGTTATCTATCAACCCTCGCTTGATATGTTGACATATGCTTATCGCTGTCTAAAGAGCTCCATTATCTGGCAAGCTTTGACTTAGAAGTACCGCTCAAAAGCTCCAATGGCATAATCAAAACAAAGAAATAAATTTACTTGACGGCTGCAACAAGCGCATAGCTTACGATCGGCGACGTTTTCATTTATTGGAACAAGGCAATATAAGAAAATGGTAAAGACAACTTACAGTCGATCCAATCCTGCGGCGAAAGATCTTTGGCAGCGGTGATCGGCTGAAAATACTGGCATTCCTTTTAAATAGTTATTTCGTCGATGCATGTTCTTCTTTTGCATGTTTATGTATTTTCTTTGCTTTTTGTTTTTATTGAATTTGATTTACTCTCAGCTTTTCGTTATTTCTCTTTCATAATCGAAGTTTAAACTGCGGGATTACACTTTACATTGCACATTCACTTTTAGTTTGTTCTTTTGTTACTTGTTCTTTCTTTTCACTTATATATTTTGGGTTTACTATTATTTTATTTTTGTATTAGGTTTTATTGATTTTTTGTTCACCAGTTCTGCTCCGCAACATTGTTCTCGTGTTCTCTGGCCATTCTTCTGCTAAATTATCTAACTTTTAAATTTTGAAAATATAAACTTATAGAAATTAAGATTTTTATATATATTTGCCATAACGGCAGTTATGTAAGGAGTAACCTAAAAAAATTGTGTTCTCTTATTGGAACTGGGCGTGGACCTCGTGGCTCATTACGTCACTACGCCCAACAAGGGGTTATGTAACTAGGCGGCTGATTCCATTCGTAGATTTAGGCCATTGCCGCTACGGACAACTTAGCGTGGACTGGTGTAGGCGCGTAGGCTTCTCCAATGGGACTTTCTTAGATACTGGTGGACATCGGAGCCTCTACACTTTTGTCTTGCGAATCTCGGACTTTGAACCTTGGACTGATCTGTCTGTGAGCGTTATCGCTGCTAAGCCGTGCACTGGTTTTGGTCGATGTTCGCTGCCTTACGCTGGCGGCTGCTCCAGGCGCCAAGCCCCTTAATAATTCACAATAAAAAAAAAATAGCGCAGAGCAAAAGAAACAACAATAAGCACTCCCGTTTTGTTAGCTGCGACGAAGAAATATTTACCTGAGTTCGGGATCTTGGCATCTGCAAACAGAATGTACTCCTCCACGGTCTCAGCTAGAATTTAGCCGTTTATCGCTATTTAAAACAAATTCCCTACTTAAATTGTGCTTTTCCTTGTTTCTAATGATACTCACAATTGGGTCAGAGTGCCGGTTGTTGGTCTATAAATGGGAGACTATCAACGGGAGACAACTGATCTGGATGGCGGTCGAAGTGGAAAAGACTGAGCTAGACGCGTGGATTTGGGAGGTACCCCCAAGACGGAAATATCGATCTGTCAACTTTGACACTACTCAGCTGATCGTAATATTTGTAGTTGCCAGTATGATCGGGGTTTTTGGATTCCCGCCATAGATGGACCCAACTCATCTTGATGGGCTGCACTTTTATATTCTTTTTTTCATTGCATTTATAATTACATATATGGTGCATACTTCTAGGTTTTATTTTGTTATTTATTTTTATCATTATATTTTTTTTTTCCTGTAAGCTCGAACAAGCTCTCTACACTATGTCCATCGTAGCAAACCTCTCGCAAAGGACGTCAGACGCGGCCTTTGCATGGTGGAGGTTCGCTTGGAGACATCTGAGGTGTCTCCGGGTGTTGGGGAGGGTGGGGGGAGGAGGACGGGACATTAGTCCGCCCTCTTGCGGCCCCTAGCCGCCATCTTCCGGCCTCGGTTGGTGCGCAGAAGGGCCTCCTCCTCAGGTGTGCGCCTCACACCCTTGTTTATGCGCCCTGTTCCGCGCGTGATGCGCCCGTGCAGGGGAGGGCGCATAATTTTCCTCGGGGGCATGGGCTCTTGGGCAACTGTGCCTGCGTGGGATGTGCCATCAGCGGCATTCTTTGTTGTTGACGCAGCCGTGCCCTTTGTTGCAGGTGGGCTTCTCCGCTGCGAGAGCAGGAGCCACCGCTTGGCTGTGCGCTGGCCTTTGGCTTAAGTGTAGCCGTGCCCCACGCAAAGGACAGTTGGTACGTCAGCGACTTCAGTCGATTGGCCGAAACTGGGTCCAGCGCAATCGTGATGATGGCCATGTTCTGCCTCATCTCACGGTGGAAGACGCGCCAGTCTCCCACTCGCAGGCCGCTGTTCTGGCCCTCGACGAGCTTCAAGATCTCGTCCGTCTTCATTTCCGCGTTTGGAAGCGGAAAGTACCCAATGAAGACAGCGGCACGTGGAGCCTCTGCCTCTGGGACCACCTTAATGTGGGCGTCCTTCCACAGCCGTAGCTTTGGCACCTCTGTGCATAGCCACTCGGCTGTCTCCGCATTCCCACATGTTACGGCCATCCACCCTGGTCGAAAGGTACAGCCAGAGAACAGCGGCTCCACAGAGCCGTGTCTCAGGGCCATCACTCTCGATAGGATGGCGGACTGAATGGTATTCAGTCGTGAGGAGATGCTCAGGGTAGGCCGCAGGGAGTATAGCCTTCTTCACCGAGCTGGCGACGTCCCTGTAAGAGGCCATGACACCGACTTGAGGCGACTGCGCTTGTGTTGCCTGCCCGTCTGCTGCGGTTGTGGTGGCTGCTGGAGCCTCCGTGGCCGGCAAAACATTCGCAGGATCGCCCTTCGTCTGGGCACTAGGTGCCGCGGTTTTGTACATGGCCCTCTTTTCGATGCCTCTTCTGGGGTCGTGTTGGCCGATCTACCTCTTTTGTTGGTGGTAGCGCCACTCTTGCTGGGCATTTCCTTGGAGGGTCCATAGGCTTCTGGGCGAACCTTTTGGCCTCCTCCGTGGGTACGCCGTTCGCAAGGTGTCTGCGCAACCTCTTCCTTGCGGCGCCCGATAGTGCGATCCGCTTGGGTTTATCATCTTTTGGGGAGGCAGTGGTTTCTTCCTCTTCCTTAGTGATGCTGTCGGTGCTAGAGCTTTGTGAACAGATGTCCATAGCATCTTCGGGCTCCCGGGTGGGTTCGATTTGACTCGATTTTGGGCTGCTTGAGCACCCTGCTTCTTGGGGGTATTTTCATTTCATTAGTTTCCATGTATTGGTCCCACGAGTAATGAGGAAGGGAAGTATCCCCCGGGGTAGAGCCTCATACCCCGGATCGGGCACTTATACGACCGGAGGTGCCAGGTATCCGGAAGCCACCGTTAGAAGACACACTAACGTAGTGCCATTCATCACAGAGGCACGGTACGGTAACACCGGTGATTACGGGTTTTTTCGAGTTTTCCTCTCTAGATCCGCCATATTTAGTCTAGAGCAGGGGCACCTCGAGCAGGATGTGGTTCTTCACCACGTATGGTCGGTCTTCAGTAGTCGGCATGTGACTGCCAACTTCCACTGGCAGAGTTAGCTTGGCGCGGCGTCAGGCACACACGCTTCGCTACCAGAGCCTTAGCCCCCTAAAGTCGGGAATATTATTTATATCATTATCGGACATATTGTTTTCAATTTCTATATGAATTTGCCTTGGTTTGAATATTAAAAATTTTCTGAATTTGATTATAACCATAATGATTTAATATATAAGTGTGACTATGGTTAATATTAACGTAATTCGTATTTGAGTTTGTTTGATTTGAACAAATGGATTTAGAATGTTAATATTATCGAACGAGAGTTCCGAATCATTAGATATAATATATTCGGATACTAAAAAATCTGTATATTTTCGAGCAGTGATGTTATCCAATATCTTATTTTCTACATTGGTGTAAGATATATTTTTAATTTTAGTGGTGCCATTAAAAGTTATTAAATATGAACCAATTAAATGAGTGTCATTAACTGTATTATCTCCATTTACAAAATGGCTCCATCTTGGATAACATCTACATTTTATTTTTTTCTCGGATTTTATTACAAAAGGATTTTTCTCCATTTAGTAATTTTGTGAAACAAGAACTTTCTGGGTTAAGTGTGCAATAATTATTAAATATTTCTGTCTTAAAATTATATAATACTTATTTCTACATTTTGCGACATGGTTATCAATTAATAGTTTTCCATCATTATGTGAAATGGATCTTGAATTGTAAACGTCACAACGATCGGTAATAATAGGGTATTTTATGTAAATTATAATAAGATCTTTGTGCAGAGCGATTTTAAATTCAGATATATCTAAAAGGTCTGTTAAAATTACCGGTCTATTTTCGTGTTTATAAATTTCTTGTATATCATCATTGTTTAGAATTTTGGTATTAAATACATCAATTTTTGCGAGTGTAATTGTGTCCATTAAATTCATAAGATCGTAAGTAAGCAAGCGCAGACGATATTTTCTAAGTGGAATTTCTTGATTCTTAAAGGCTGTTTTGAATTGTTCAGACAAAGATTTGATCTCTTTAAATATTTTAGAATTAATAACGATTTGATCGTTATTATTTTGTATTAAATCGTCTATTTTATTTTTGACTGTTATAAAATCATCATGGTTTGGAGATCCTGCTATCCATTTCCAGATAGTGCCTATTTCATTAATGCCTCTGAAAGACAAGTATTTTGATAATTTTTAAATCGTGGGATATTTCCCAAAGAAAATTCTTGTCGTCGTGACTATTTAGAAATTCTGTTTCAAGATTAATTATATCTCTATAAAAACTTATATTAGTTATATGAAATAAATCTGCGTATGATTTATAAATCAGAACATCCTTGGTGTCCTTGAAAAGAAGGAAATCATGGCTCGTGTAATCCATAATTTCACATTTGGTTGTTGATACAAGCAATAATAAGTACATTATTGAAAACATTATCTGTAATTTGAAACAGATTATTTAATATTATCTTTATGAATAGTTCGGTTTCTGTTATTTATAATAACTTTATTAGGAAGGTTTTCCTTAACTACTTGTTTTTGTATCTTGAATTAAGCTTGTTTCTTTCCCCGTGTTTCTTTTCGTAAATTACCTCTCCTACGTGATAATCCTTATTTTGTCTATCTTTATTATGAAAATGCAACATTTTCTCTTGAGCTTGTTGCAATAATTTAGGAATATCATCATGCTTGATTTTGTTAAATAATATGTCAAAAGATCGTTGGTTGGTTATTGAGTGAATTGTTAAATTATATTGTTGTGCTGCTTTAAATATTATTTCGGAATAATCAACTAAATTAAGCTCATCTTTAATACAGCGAGCTATTTCTGTTAAAGTAGAGTGTGCCCTTTCTATTTGTCCGTTGGACGTGCTATGTCGAGGATCTGCAAAGAATAGAGATATCCCATTTCTCTGTGCAAAGGATTTAAATTGTGATGAAGAAAAACTCGGTTCGTTATCTATCATCAAAGATTTGGCTAATGGGAACTGTAGTAAAATTTCTGAAACTTTATTTTCTATATTTAGTTTATTAGAAATTTCTTTTACGACTAAGTATTTTGAATAAGAATCTATACAAGTAATGAATATAAGATTTTGGGCGTAATAGATGTCAAGATGCAAACTTTCACCTTCTCTTTCTGGGATAGGTGCTTGACCGATAGGAATCTGCACCGGATGTCTATTGTATTTGTTCTGATTGCAGATCGTGCAATTCTTTATAAATTCCTTCAGCTTTTTGTATAAATTAGGCCAATAATAAAAACTAGTTATCTGCCTATAATTTTCATCAAGCCCCCTATGAGCTCTACAATGAGTTTCCGTGATTATCAAAGATCTGTCTTCGGCGTTTTCGACATCTTGGACAAATGTCTTAGTATATAAAATGTATTTATAAAATTTTCTTTTGAGTGGTTTTTTGAATTCTATAAAAATCTTCTAGATTACAGTGAACTCCTATTGTTGTATTGGGTGGAATATATTCTCTTAAGAGTGATATTAAATTTTCCGGAGTGTCAAACTCTATTATATGCCTAGTGTTTCCAAAACATTAATCGACTCATGTATCGTATACCTCCCCGTTGCAATTAGCAATTGTTGCTTAAACTGATTTAAGGGTTTTCGGGTTTCTTGTATTACGTTCTCAAAACTACTCTCTGCTGAATGCTGAGTATTTTGATTAGAGACCGATAAATTACTTTCCGTTAAGTTATTAATTTGGATCCTTTATAAAGCGTCCGCGACAACATTTGTTGCTCCTGGTTTATAAATAATTTTGGGTGAATAGCTTTCAATAAAGGAATACCAACTTTTCATTTCAATATTGGGATTTTTTTGAGAAATTGAGAATGAAAGTGGTTGGTGATCAGTATAGATCTCGATGTTGTTAACCCCGTATAAGTAATTTCGAAGGTTTTTAAAAGCCCATACTACGGCCAAAAGTTCCTTTTTATTAGTTGCATATTACTGTTCAGTTTTGGTTAGAGTTTTAGAGATAAATGTAATTGGTTTTCCTTCCTGAGAAAGAACAGCACCAATTGCTAGGTCAGACGCGTCAGTTGTTAGGGTAATTTTTTTATTGTAGTCTGGTTGTACGAGTTCTACTTGTGCAATTAGATTTTGTTTGAGCTCATTAAAAGCTCCAACAGCTGAGTCATCAAACTGTATCAAAGTTTTACGTGATGCTTTTTAGATACTTTGCCGTTTTGGCCTTCTAAATATTTTGTTAAAGGTTTAGCTATCTTTGCGTAATTTTGCACAAATTTTCTGTAATATCCTGTAAGGCCTAGAAAGCTTGTAAGCTCTCGAATATTTTAGGGATCGGATATTTTACAATTGTAGAAATTTTTCGGAATCGGTTTTATCACATTGTGAGATACCACGTAACCGAGAAAGTTTGTTTCTAATTTAAAGAACTTTGATTTTTCAATCGAAATTTTCATGTTTGCGTTCAGCAAAATGTTGATAATGACAATTAAATCTTTGTAATGTTGTTCAATTGTATTTGAAAATATAATTATGTCATCCATATAAACATGACATGTTTTACCCACTTGTTCTCTTAAAATATCATCCATCGCTCGTTGGAAAATTCTTGGAGCGTTTGTCAAACCGAAAGGCATTCTTAGGAATTCGTATTTCCCATTGTTAATTGAAAAGGATGTTTTCTGTATGTCAGGTTCATTCATGAGAATCTGATGAAATCCAGATCCCAAGTCAATTGTTGAAAAGTACTTGGCTTTACCAAGATTTGATAAAATAACTGCAGGGTCCTGCATTGGGTATCTATCGGGTATAGTGTTTTCATTGAGTTTTTTATAATCTATAACGAGTCTGAGTTTTGGACTTCCGTCTTCATTGAAACCCTTTTTTGGTACTACCAGTACGGGTGAATTACTAGGCCTTATAATTTCTTCTTTTAGCATTCGACTTATTTCAGAATTTAAAAAATCTGAAGCTGATAGAGCATAAGGATATTGTTTGCTGTAAATGGCCCTATCATTTACGGTGTTTATCTCCCCGCGTATGTCTGTTCTAAATGGAATCTGCATATTTATTTTAGAATGCTCTTCATTGATAATATTAAATATATCATTCTCCAGATCCTTTCTTTGGTCTGCAGATGATATTTTTATGTTATTTATTTTATGATTGTCGGATATTTGAACGACGGCGTGTTCAGAATGTTTAAATTCCAAACTTTTATTTAGGTCGGATATTTCAACGACGGCGTGCTCAGGATTTGTATATCCCAAACTAAATTCACTTTGATTACCCATCTCAGATTCGGATCTGATTTGAGCCTTTTCATCAAAGTATTTTTTAACTATAAATTCCGTTAATGGAAGAATGGTATTTTCGTCTGTTAAAGAATGTGGGTTCAAAAGGTTTCCGTTCTCATAAATTACTTTCTCTTCTTTCCCATTATATTTGATAACTCCCTTAGCTGTATCAATTTCAGCTAATATTTTTCAATAGGTTATAGCCGATCAGTAAATCTGAGTCTAGTCCTTCTATTTCATAAAAAGTATATGGCGTATCAAAAATAGTTATTTTATGATAATATTTAATTATAGAATATCCATTCATTGTAGAAACTCTTTTGTATATTGGAAGCTCGTTTTTGTTTTTATAAATGCCTGTTCTAATATAACACGAGGTTGCCCCAGTGTCAATTAATATTTTTAATTTTTTTTTTATTTTCGGGTCATTTCTAATTAAGTAGGGTAAGCCTCCTCCTGACTTTGGCCTAAAAATGGTTTTCTTCAATGTTATTTAGTCTCATCGTCTTGTTAGCCGGTTGGTTTACAGTTCCAGTTGGTACCCTTTTATTTTGAGCTTGGCCTTGCTGAGTGTACTGGGTTTCAAATTTTTAGTTTGACCCCACTTGTTCTGGTTATAATTATTATTTGGATATTTATTATAGCTTTTATTATAACCCTGGTTAGCCCTGTTCTGTATCTGGATAGACTCGTCTACCTCCATTGGTTCTGGCTTATTTTGTGGCTGCCTATAAGTGTTCCACTGATTTTGTTGGTTATTATTATACTACCCTGGTTCCAAGAATTATTTTTGCTCTGATTAAAATTACCTTGAGAATTTCTATTCTGGTTGTGGTCATGATAAAACCTTAAGTTATTAGGGTTTTGCTGGTTATTGTAATTATTGTTTTGTTGGTTTGGCTTGTGATTGAAATGGGTTTGACCATTTCCACTAGAGTTGTCACTATGTTTTCTGTGGTTTGTTGAGAAACTATTTGCGAAATGAGCCCTCATGTTGTTGCTTTCTAATTCCTGAACTATGACCATTGCATTTTGTAGGTCAGGTGGATTCATTGAGAAAATTGTATCTGAAATTTGGCCGTTGAGGCCGGTAATGAAAACCTCTTAGGGCTGTTTTCCTATGCTTCTCATTTAATTCAGCGGTTATTGGTTTGTTTCTACCATAGGTCATAATAGTTTTATTGATTAGAAGGGTTAATTTTCTATTAACTGCTCCATAATAATCCATTATGGATAATTTACCCTGACTCAAAACACCTAATTCCTGTTCAATAATATGAATTGGACGTTTGTCGCTAAAGACAAAGTCAAGTCTGGCCATTATGGAATCGAAATTTAATACCGTGCCATTATGGGTTAAGGCATCGTTTGCCATACCTGTTATTTTGTTTCTTAATATGGATAGGGCAGAATAAAATCTTTCACTACCTCTGGCATATTGCCCCATGGCTATTTCAGCTGACTCTCTCCAACTTACATATTTATCTTCTTCACCTTTATATTCTCTGACAGACTTGATGATTTCATAAGATGTTTCGCACTTGATATCTGGATCTATGGTCTCTATCTGATAATCCTCAACCGTTTTAATTTTGTCAGAAAGCTGCGATCTTAAGTTTACGATCTCTTCCTTTAATGGATTTAATTCAAAATTTACAATTTGCTTAATTAAATCACCCACATTAAACACTGTATTCTTAGATGGTTGATGGTTTGTATGTTCTTGGGGTGGATTTACGAGGAGTCTTTTATTTGCTCCAGCCTGACTGGTTGTAGGCTCTGTCATCTTGAGAATTTTTTCGAAATCAGCAATTAAGTCTTCCACTTTGTTTTTATATTTGATTTTTTACAAATTTCTTTTTATATAATAATAAAAAAATAGTATCGCTCACGAATCGTCTTCCTTATTTTTTTTCTTCTCGTAGTTTCTGACCTGTTGGGGTCGTCCTTCTTGGTTGATGATCCTGGCTGGGGTCGTCCTTCTTTAGGCTGATGATTCTGATTGGGGTCGTCCTTCTTTAGGTTGATTTTTGAATTTTCCTTCTTTTTCAATGTTTATATGAGGCGAGGGATTTCCCTTCAGCCTGTTTTCTTTGAATGTTATTTGTTGATTTTTGAAGATTTTTTTATTAAAATGTTTTTTCCGACGGTTATTTTTATTGATGAAATTATTTTGGCACTTTTAATTTTTATTATGTCCGAGCAGTGAATTTTATGTTACGATCACTATTTTGTAATTTGAGATTTAAGGGAATTATTTCATTAATTATTTTACACCTTTAGTTTTTGATCAACACAAACTTTTATTTATTCGTCGGTTGTATCAGGTTTTGGCCGCGCTAAATTCCTTTTACTTTAAAACTTTTTAGCGTTTATTTTAAAGTTTTGTTTTAGAATTTTTTAATCGCACGGCCCCACGTTGGGCGCCAATTAAATATCTCAATCGTGATTAGTTTAAAAAAATATATTTTTTTATTTTTAATAAACACTTAATCACTATTACATTAGGTCGAACTTATTTCACTGCTCTTTTACTTTTACTCGGATTTATCAACTGCTTCAATCCTCCTGCCTCCTCTCTGGGTCATTGATTAATAATCAAACCTCGGCTTAAGAGATCTATCCCCAATATCCCAAAATATTGTCAAAGAGAATGACTCCCAATTGATAAAGAGAATGGACTCAAGAGAGTCGGAAAATGGGATGATGCAATTAGTCAATTGATTTTGCAATTCGGGCTTGGCCGGAAATTGATGTTTATTTTAGCGGACTCAAGGGATCGCTTCGGACTCCGATGTTTACAATATCGGCTGGGATGTTTATAGCATCCGTTTGATTCGGACCGCGTGAAATTGATCTGGGTGGGAAAGAAATTGATGACCACGGGTTAATCTTGGGTCTTGACAGAGTTCTATGGGAAATAAGCTCTCGGCTCAAAGTTGTTTACAAGTAGGGTAAGAACCCTTAAGTAATGTGTCATATAACTTGCATGCATATTTGCAAAGATTTATACAATCTATGGCCTTTTGTATAAACGCGACTACGTTTGAGGCTCTTACCACTAGGGGGAAACCTGCAGAGTCGCTCGAAGGTCCAAAATGTAAGAGAGGCTGCAAATAAAGCAAACGTCTAAATTTGTTGAGTTGATATTCCAAACTGAGTTTATTTTTAATAAGTCCTAGCTTAGGTAGCTAACATGAAAATCTTATGTTTAGTTGTATCTTCTTCTTTGGGAATTCTCATAATCTTATCTCTAACAAGACCAACGCAACGGTCATCTGTCCCTGACCGTTTCCCAGTGCAAGCGGGGATTTTCCGCTGCAAGATAAACATAGTTGCTGTACAAATATTTAAGGGATGAACCCAAGCAACAGTTCGAGATACATTTCTCGATTCCTAGTGGCGTTTATATTTAAATCTATGCAGACACATGCTTAGCAGTACAGTGCTGCAGCGGTTTGCTGGTTACATAGAATTCTACTATATATATACGTGTTCATGTGTGAACAGACTGTTAACCCAATAGATCTTAGTAAGGTTTAAAACCATTTTATCCCTCTTTGTGTTATTATGAATGTCAATTCATAAAAGGGCTCGAACGTTCCCACTTTATTAAAACTATTATTCCGTTTATAATCAAAGGATACATTCCCTGATAAGCCTCTACAATCCGTTTGGCTAATAAACTCACCCAGTTTTCTAACAATTTCGGGATTTCTAGATAATTAAAATGGTATTATTTTCATAAAGTAATTTATGAGCTGCCTTACATACGTCCAAACTGCGTCATATGCTAAGCCCGCGTGATATGAAGGTTCACCTCCATATTTGCGTTTGTAAGAGTCCTTCCAATCTTGTACTGTGATGCCTTCCTGCATCGGTGAGTTTGGATTTCCAAAGGGCGTGTACCTTAAACTAAAATGGCCCTCGATTGCCTAGAAGAGATATCATAAAAAGTAAATAGTTAAAGTTATTTTGTAAGTAATCGTTTAGATCCCTTACAAAAGCCCTAAGAGAACGCAGGATCGACAGAAGAGAAAGCAGTAGAAGAGAAAGGGAGAGAAAGCTTTCGTCAGAGCCGTTAGTCAGCGCATGGCGGGACACAGATGCGCTGAGGAAGGAGTTTTGGCGGGAGAGAGGGCTGCTGAATAGCAGCGCTGCAGGGGGGTATAAGAGAGCGAGGCGGGAGTCAGTTGGGGAGTCAGTTGGGAAGTAGGTTGTGGAGGTTAGGCAGTAGTGGCCACAGAGTGCTAGTGAAAGTGAATCCTTGGGAAACGAGCCAAGGATCACTTCAGTGGCGGAGTTTATGTTGCAGTGAATATAGGAAGTGACTCCTTGGTAAACGAGCCGAGGATCACTTCAGGAGCAGTTAGTAGTCGAGTTCACGGCGCAGGGGATATAGGAAGTGACCAGTGCAAGGGAAAGTGACTCCTTGGGAAACGAGCCAAGGATCACTTCAGAGGCAGTGAGTTGTGGAGTTTAAGTTGTCAGTGAACAGTGACCAGTGCTAGTGGTAGTGGAAGTGACTCCTTATGAAACGAGCCAAGGATCAGTTCAGGGGACAGCAGATCAGAGCAGTTTTACCAGCAGCATAACGCAGTAAGTCTTTGGGAGGATTCCCTTTGACCAAGCGAGTCCAGTTCACTACTTCCTTCCACCTCGTGCTTTGGAAGTGCCCAGGCGGACGGTGAGTTTGCCAGCGCGTCAGCTTAGCGGGAGCATCTGGAGCGTGCAGCACCAGATCACCCAGACGGCGTTGGCCGGCGAGTCGGGCGTGCCAAATTATTAGAGATAGGGCGTCTTGTGCCCCGCTTAAGGCAGTTGTAGTGGAAAAGAGGTGAAAGTTCCAGTTAAAATATATATTATATTACTTAAATCTAAACCCCGGAGTTCTTATTTTGGCACAGTGCCCAACAAATATAAATTTGTTGCACCGAATCCTGGACGAGACTTAGCTATCCCGCCCAGGATCGTTACAATTTACATATTACTTACGTTTTAAAACTGCTTTGCGCTTTAGCTACCATTAACTAATTTTTGCCATGCATTCCAATTTTTAGTAAGCAAATGAGGAAGGAACCAAATATAACCGTCTTGTTGAGTCATCTAAAAATATTAATTTAAATCAATAAAAGTTTGTAAAACACTGCATGAAACATATGGTAAAAACGCGTTAAAGTAAACCAAGCAGAAAAATGTTTCTTTATTGCACATTTCCATCCAGTTGTCATTTGTCTATAAGAACATAACCTAAGGTATAGGAAACTTTAAAGTAAAGCATAAAAATCTCATTTCATATTTAACACAAAACCAAAGCAACCAATCAACCAACACAAGGATACTATTAAAATGATCTCATTTTGTTATATTTTTCGAATGAAAAAAGGTATTTTAAGTATTTTTCCATCTTCATATATTTAACTAGAAATAAACACGTAAATACAGATCCACTACAGACTTCATTGAGAAAATACGTGCAGCTAAACCGATCTAAGATCATCCGCAACAACAAGTGGTTATCAGTCAATTTTGGCGTAAACAAAAAAGTGAACAAAAAAAAAAAAAAGTATCAAAGAACTGTTGAGTTACGTCAACGACGACCCAGATTAACTTAAAAACGTCATAACTGGTGACGAATCATGGGAAACTTTTCAGTTTCAGTTCGCAATGTACAGGTAAAGGTATTTAAAATCCACAGTGTTTTGCCACCGGGACTTTTATTTTGTCGACCTGTGTTTTTAATGGAAGTGAACATTCTTTAATTTTGGTTTACTTTTGTAATCAAATCTATAGGAATCATAATAATTGTGCTTACCTTTACCAACTAAAAATATATTTTTCTGTTTACAGAAAAATTAATTTTTTTTCATTTTAGTCTTCTTGTTTAACAATATAAAATCTTAATTTTAGTAAGATGAATCTATAATTTTGGCTTCGAATTAGTTTTCTTATCTTTAATTATAAGTTCTTGGCTAACTTACTATGTTTACATTTGTAAATAAATGTTATGAGCCCGTCCTTTTAATTGGCCTGCATACTCCCACACTTCGGAATATGCTCTTAATTAGTTCGTACTTATGCTCTTATTTGGAATACAGAACATTTTAAAGCGAACATAAGCCTATAGACCTATCCTCTACGAACTGTTTAATAATGGAGACATTATGCTATAGCCATCTGGTGTGATTTTTGGGTAATATTCAGAAACCTTGATAGGGGTAGGAATCAAAAGATATCACTTCATAGACTACTATCCCAAATGACCAAATGTCGGAAGCAGGAGTAAACAATCCCAAAGTTATGGTTTCTGGAGGCATCCACCGAACAGGAAAAGTTTCCGAACACTTTTTCGATTGTACTTATAATAGTCACTTTCAAATGTGTGTCGAGCCATACCAAAATCAGCGATTTTTACCACTCGATGGCATTTACGAGGCAATTTCTGCACGCAATATCTCTATGAACGTATTTTTGTTAAGCTAAGTACGCGAGACCTTTTGCCACGTCCATTGCATAGAGTGTAAGAAACTTTGATGATATATCACAGTCATCTGGCATTTTTTCATTGACCATATTTCTACGTGCTAAAAGATACGTTTTTAAGTCACCATACAACATAAACTCCATGATTGTATAAATGGGTTCACTCTGTAGACAAACCCCCAGTAATTTAATCACATTCCTATGATCAAATTTCTTCATGGCCTTTGCTTCTGCCAAAAAATCTAAACGATCTTCCATAGATTGGCCTGCTTTTAATGTTTTGACAGCTACTGCAGTCCACATGCCAGAAGTAAGCTGTGCCTCCCCGCCGTAAACCATTCCAAAAGCGCCTTCACCTTACCTTCTGTTAATTACTACGTTTTCTTTTGGTACTTCCCATTTGTCTAAAGTATTGTTTTTATTTCATGATGGTGTGAGGCGCCTTGAAAGCCGCCCACATCCAGGGAGTATGATGTAAATATGTAAATATTGGTAACTAATAATAAGTTAGGATAGGTAGGATTAGGTTGTACACATTAGTAGATAGTAAGAAAACTAGTATTAAGTTAGGATAGGCCACGGAGGCAGGCAAGAAGCCAAGAGAGCCGTTAAGTTCAAAAACTTCGGCCGTTAGCCAGGAGTTTGAACAGGCGTTATTTAGCGCATTATTTAGGATCACAGCTGATCAGGCGCTCTACACACGAGCGGGTTAGGCGAGCTATACACGAGCAGATTAGGCGATCTACGCACGTTTCCCAGTGTTGGCAACGTGGCGTGGCAGTGTTGGAAAACGAGGGCCCGGCTGGCTATATAAGCCCTGCGGCTGCCAGTACCGGTCTCTTTCTTTTCCCGATCTTCGACCGAAACACATCGCACGACGACGAAGCGACGCAGGACAACCAGGATCAAGGACCAAAGGACCCTAGTGAGTAGAGTGAGAGAGAGAGATAGGGAACAACATAGTGCGGCTAGGGAAAAATATATAGATAGAAAAAGAGGCGGAAACAAGCCCAAAGAAAACATAACCAAGAAAATAAACTGAAGAAAAACGGACAATAAGAACATCGAACATACACTGAGTTAAATTTATTTATTCCCTGACCCCCCCAAGCCCTGATCCGCGTGTGCCAAACCGTGGTCTAAACCAAGCCGGTTGCGTTTTCGAGAAGATTTCTCTGCGCAACTGGACCTTGGTGGCAGCCACGTGCACAGACGCGAAGGCGATGCAAGTACGGGTTTCTTTCCGCTTGCATAGCTTTCCGTTTCGATTCCGGTCGACGCACCCAAGCCCCAAGTAGCCCAAACCCGACCCGCGTGTGCCAAACCGTGGTCCAAGCCAAGCCGGTTGCGTTTTCGAGAAGATTCCTCTGCGCAACGGGACTTTGGTGGCTACCACGTGCACAGACGTGAAGGCGTGCAAGTACGGGTTATCTTTCCGCTTGCATAGCTCTCCGTCTCGGTTTCGACCGACGCACACCCATCCCGAACAGTGGGAGCCTGTCCCAAAACTGGGAACGCTGACTTCCGTCCATGTTTAGAGACGATTCCTCTGCATGGGCGTGAACCCGCGCCCCAGGCGGCGAGAGTTGACACAGTGTACGGACCAATTCCCCCACTGTGCCTCCTCCGGCACGCACGCGACGGCTTTCACTCGTTCGCGTCTGGCCAAATCCGAGTCCCAAATGCCTGTCCTGACCCGCCAGTAAGACCCGCCGCGCGCCACACGACTGATCGGCGACTGCGCCCAGTTTGCCCGCCTCTACTCGTCCCCGCTTATTTACAAATTTAGTTGTAAAGGATCCTGGGGAGACTGAGCTCCATCCCAGCCAGAGAAATATCCTTACAATGGAGACAACAAGTCAATTCCAAACATTTTCATAATCTGTGCCAAAACAAAACGTTATGAAAAATATACTTGCTGTTTGCAAGTAAGCACATAAGTATCAGAAAAATAAGTGGGAAAGCTACAGTCGAGTGTGACCGACTGTAAGATACCCGGTACCCAAAGCATTGTGGGTGAAATTAAACAGCACATGAACATGTGAAAAAAGGAAATGTTGACAAATAGAGACAAATATTGCTAGAAACATGTTGAGCAGAACTCAAAAGAGACAAAGCTGCTAGGAACATGTTGGGCAACTCTCAAAAGCGACAAATGTTGCTAGGAACATGCTGAGGAACACGGCCGTGTGCGCTCTCTTTCTCTCTCTCTCAGAAATTTTATTGTTTAATACCTTCTACGTTTATCATCCGATTTTACTCAAATTTTCAGAACACGTCCATGATTGCCTACTTATTAAGCCTATCTATTTACTTTACGCCGAAAATCACGCATATGGTTAATTACCGTTTTTATAATTTCCGGGGCGGAAGTGGGCGTGGCCAAATTTTAAAACAAACTTGATCTGCGTGCAACAGATTCCAATGTCGTCACCAAATTTGGTAACTCTAGCTCTTATAGTCTCTGAGATCTGTTGTTTCACACGGACGGACGGACGGACGGACAGACGGACAGACGGATAGACGGACATGGCTGAATCGACTCGGCTGGTGACGCTGATCAAGAATATATATACTTTATAGGGTCGGAGATTTCTCCTTCTGCCTGTTACATACATTCTCGGTTGGCACTAACTTATAATACCCTTGTACCCTATGGGTACCGGGTATAAATATGTTCGTAACATCGCAGTTTACTTGCTAGTCCTAGCAAATTAAGATAGTCTGCAGTCATATCTTCCATCTACTGGGATCCGACTGTTAACCCAATAAATTTTAGTAAGGTTTAAAACCATTTTACCCCTCTTTGTATCTTTATGAATGTCAATAACATTAAAAAAAGGCTCGAACGTTCCAACTTTATTAAAACTATTATTCCTCCATTGCAAGAAATCCAGATTAATAATTCGTGATCCATTCAGCCGTTTATGATCAAAGAATACATTTCCTGATAAGCCTCTATAATCAGTTTGGCTAATAAACTCACCCAGTTTTCTACCAATTTCGCGATTTCTTAGATAATTTAAAATGGTATTATTTTGATAAAGTAATTTGTGAGCTGCCTTAGCATTCGTCCGAACTGCGTCATATGTAAAGCCCGCGTGATATGAAGGTTAACCTCCATATTTGCGTTTGTAAGAGTCCTTCAAATCTTGTACCGTGATGCCTTCCTGCATCGGTGAGTTTGGATTTTCAAAGGCCGTGTACCTCAAACTTAAATGGCCCTCGATTGCCTAAAGGAGATATCATAATAAGTAAATAGCTAAAGGTATTTACATATTACTTACGTTTTGAAACTTTCCAATTTTTAGTAAGCAAATGAGGAAGAAACCAAATAAACCCTCTTTTTGAGTCATCTAAAAATATTAATTTATATTAATTAAAGTTTGTAAGACATTGCATGAAACATATGGTAAAAACGCGTTAATGTAAACCAAGCAGAAAAAATTTTTTTCACATTTCCATCCAGTTGTCCTTTGTCTATAAGAACATAACCTAAGGCATAGGAAAATTTAAAGTAAAGCATAAAAATCTCATTTCATATTTAACACAAAACCAAAACAACCAATCAACCAACACAAGGATACTAATAAAATGATCTCATTTTGTTATATTTTTCGAATGAATAAAGGTATTTTCAGTTTTTTTGCATCTTTATATATTTAACTAGAAATAAACACGTAAACACAGTTCCACTACAGACCTCATCGAGTAAAGACGTGCAGCTAAACTGATCTAAGATCATCCGCAACAACAAGTGGTTATCAGTCAATTTTGGCGTAAACAAACAAGTGAACAAAAGAAACACAAAAACAAAGTATCAAAGATCTGTGTGACGTCAACGACGACCCAGATTAACTTAAAAACGTCATAACTGGTGACGAATCATGGGAAACTTTTCAGTTTCGGATTCGCAATGTACAGGTAAAGGTATTTAAAAATCCACAGTGTTTTGCCACCGGGACTTTTATTTTGTAGACCTGTGTTTTTAATGGAAGTGAACATTCTTTTAATTTTGGTTTACTTTTGTAATCAAATCTATAGGAATCATAATAATTGTGCTTACCTTTACCAACTAAAAAAATATTCTTCTGTTTACAGAAAAATTAATTTTTTTTTATTTTAGTCTTCTTGTTTAACAATATAAAATCTTAATTTTAGTACAGATGAATCTATAATTTTGGCTTAGAATTTGTTTTCTTATCTTTAATTATAAGTTCTTGGCTAACTTACTATGTTTACATTTGTAAATAAATGTTATGAGCCCGTCCTTTTAATTGGCCTGCATACTCCCACACTTCGGAATATGTTCTTAATTAGTTCGTACTTATGCTCTTATTTTTAATACAGAACATTTAAAAGCGAACATAAGCCTATAGACCTATCCTCTACGAACTGTTTAATAATGGAGACATTATGCTATAGCCATCTGGTGTGATTTTTGGGTAATATTCAGAATTAGAAATTGGGGTGGCTTCACGAATGTTAGTAGACGGGGATATGGAGCTGAGCTCATTGCATATCTGACTTATTTGACATTTTCTCATATCCATTGCAGTGGGAGGGACATCAAGAGAAGGGGTTAGTAGTCGTGGATTATTTGAAATATACTCAACTATCTCTCTAGCCGTGGGTCGTTTCGTAGGTTCCTGGTTCCAGCAAGACTTTAAGAGACCCTTCAATTGTGGCTTAACTCCCAAAGGTATTTGCGGGGCATTGCCATTTTTTACGTAAGTCAGCACCTGATTATTTGTTAAGCCTTGATAGGGGTAGGAGCCAAAAGATATCACTTCATAGACTACTATCCCAAATGACCAAATGTCGGAAGCAGGAGTAAACAATCCCAAAGTTAGGGTTTCTGGAGGCATCCACCGAACAGGAAAAAGTTTTCGAACACTTTTTCGATTGTACTTATAATAGTCACTTTCAAATGTGGGTCGAGCCATACCAAAATCAGCGATTTTTACCACTCGATAGGCATTTACGAGGCAATTTCTGCACGCTATATCTCTATGAACGTATTTTTGTTGAGCTAAGTACGCGAGACCTTTTGCCACGTCCATTGCATAGAGTGTAAGAAACTTTGATGATATATCACAGTCATCTGGCATTTTTTCATTGACCATATTTCTACGTGCTAAAAGATACGTTTTTAAGTCACCATACAACATAAACTCCATGATTGTATAAATGGGTTCACTCTGTAGACAAACCCCCAGTAATTTAATCACATTCCTATGATCAAATTTCTTCATGGCCTCTGCTTCTGCCAAAAAATCTAAACGGTCTTCCATAGATTGGCCTTCTTTTAATGTTTTGACAGCTACTGCAGTCCACATTCCAGAAGTAAGCTGTGCCTCCCCGCCGTAAACCATTCCAAAAGCGCCTTCACCTAACCTTCTGTTAATTACTACGTTTTCTTTTGGTACTTCCCATTTGTCTAAAGTATTGTTTTTATTTAATGATGGAGACAACAAGTCAATTCCAAACATTTTCATAATCTGTGCCGAGCGTTTGAGTTTACGACTGTACATTTGTTTCCAAAAACAAAACGTTATGAAAAATATACTTGCTGTTGCAAGTAAGCACATAAGTATCAGGAAAAATATGTTCGTAACATCGCAGTTTACTTGCAAAGTTCTAGCAAATAAAGATAGTCTGCAGTCATATCTTCCATCTTCTGGGATCCGACTGTTAACCCAATAAATTTTAGTAAGGTTTAAAACCATTTTACCCCTCTTTGTGTCTTTATGAATGTCAATAATATTAAAAAAAGGCTCGAACGTTCCCACTTTATTAAAACTATTATTCCTCCATTGCAAGAAATCCAGATTAATAATTCGTGATCCATTCAGCCGTTTATGATCAAAGGATACATTTCCTGATAAGCCTCTATAATTAGTTTGGCTAATAAGCTCACCCAGTTTTCTAACAATTTCGGGATTTCTTAGATAATTTAAAATGGTATTATTTTGATAAAGTAATTTATGAGCTGCCTTAGCATACGTCCAAACTGCGTCATATGTAAAGCCCGCGTAATATGAAGGTTCACCTCCATATTTGCGTTTGTAAGAGTCCTTCCAATCTTGTACCGTGATGCCTTCCTGCATCGGTGAGTTTGGATTTCCAAAGGGCGTGTACCTCAAACTAAAATGACCCTCGATTGCCTAGAAGAGATATCATAAAAAGAAAATAGTGAAAGGTATTTACATTTTACTTACGTTTTGAAACTGCTTTGCGCTGCAGCTACCATTAACTAATTTTTGCCATGCATTCCAATTTTTAGTAAGCAAATGAGGAAGGAACCAAATATAACCATCTTGTTGAGTCATCTAAAAATATTAATTTAAATTAACTAAAGTTTGTAAGACATTGCATGAAACATATGGTAAAAACGCGTTAAAGTAAACCGACAGAAAAATGTTTTTTTTTTCACATTTCCATCCAGTTGTCATATGTCTTTAAGAACATAACTTAAGGTATAGGAAACTTTAAAGTAAAGCATAAAAATCTCATTTCATATTTAACACAAAAGCAAAACAACCAATTAACCAACACAAGGATACTATTAAAATGATCTCATTTTGTTTTATTTTTTGAATGAAAAAAAGTATTTTCAGTTTTTTTGCATCTTTATATATTTAACTTGAAATAAACACGTAAACACAGTTCTACTACAGACCTCAGCGAGTATGGACGTGCAGCTGAACCGATCTAAGATCATCCGCTACAATAAGTGGTTATCAGTCAATTTTGGGGTAAAAAAATCAAGTGAACAAAAGAAACACAAAAAAAAAAAAATCACAAAAACAAAGTATTAAGTGATTGCAACAACTGCAACACTTCGGGGCTCGCCCCACAGAAACAAAACCAACTCAATAACTGAACAAAAATACATAATCATGAAAAGAAAAGACAACCAAACACTAGAAAACACAAACCCATTTATAATAAAAAAATCTATTGACTTTATTTGTGGAGGAGAAGTGAAAAAGTGCAACACAAACAAAGTACTGAAAATAACAAAATTGGAGATGTCGATGTAAAGCAAGCAAGCGTAAAAATCTCTATCAGTCCAAAGGCGTGATATATTGCCACGTCCTCAGAAACATACCGGAAGATTAAGTACTAAGTGAACTAAAATCTTAAAACGTGATTGAAATTTACAAGTGGAAAAAATTCGTGAACAATGTATCAACAGAAATGGAACTTATTACTCTGACCTTTGCCTCGTCAACTCTTCCAGAGAAAGTAAGAATTGGATACGAAGTAGTATTTACACGCTCATACATACCACACCCACTACAATGCAAAAAATGGTTACATGTAATAACGCCCACTGTCTAATGCCCATGGGCGTTATGACGCAAAAAACAGTGGCGTAACGCCCACGGGCGTTATGTCTCTTTCAAAAGTGTCATAGCGCCCACTCTCAAAGTGTCGAAGCGCCCGTGGGCCTTATGTCACTTTTAGAAGTGTTACTTTTAGAAGTGCTATAACGCCCTCAATTTCTTAATACTTGTCAAGTGCATCAGCAATCAATTATATTACCTTTAAGAAAGAATTTTTCAAGTTTTCGGCACAATAATCTTCATAGACAGTTTATCACTGATCTTTAAGCGAAGTGCATGCGAAATGGAAGCTGTCGTTCCTTACGAATATAAAATTGTTCCTGGCTTTTGAAAAAATTCTAAGTTGTTTCTTTTCACAACCCAGGAGCCCGTGATAAGCCGCAGTCCAGAACAGGGGTCGGCACACAAACAAGCAAGCCTGTACACAATTGCTCGGTCCTCGCAGCAGCAGAGAACCAAATCGTTCGGGTTAAAAACAAATATAGGTCGCCTAATGTACAAACATTAACAAATAAGAGACAACACGCCCCAAAATAGTTCCCATTAAAATTAAAATGCATTTACCCCAATCGGATGCTTACGCCAGCCTCCTCGCTTACAGAAAGATCGATGCAGCTCTCAAATAGCGACAAAGCCCAAGACATACACAAGAGAGGAGAAGAAAAACAAGCTTCCCCTCTCTGGCCCTCCAACATTAGCACAGCCGAAAATTGATAACGCAAGAGTGGCCGCTGCGGTTCTCAAGACTGGATTCAGCGACGCGCTTGTTTAAGTAGGCGGTAATGTTGGGAGTTGTTCGTACAGCACAGTTCATTGATGATGATCGAAGTGGTTTCGATCGAACATGTCTGGACAACCCGCTGTACACCAAGAACGGTGTGGAAAAAATACCACATTCGTATTTTTCTATACGCAAAAGATTGTTCAACACAGAAGGGCTGATCACACTGAAAGTGGTTTGATCTCTCTCTCTTTGATTTTGGCTTTAGAACGGACAAGTTGTGTTATAAAAGAAGCGTCTATTAAACAGAAAAACTTTGAACTAATAACTAAAATCGTGTACTAAATCAATTAAGGAATCGGGAGAAGGCCTTTATTTCCAACAGGTTATGGGCACAGTGTTTCGCTAAACTTAAATTAAAATAACAATTAAATGAATTGCAAATTTCTGAGAATTTCTGAATTTCTGAGAACCCGTGTGTGTGTGACCACATTGAAAACAGGAGGATGCACGTTTCAACAAACGAAACATCCAGAACGGTAACAAAGTTTTAAAAACACAAACGGTAAAAAGTATTGTAATAAAATAAAAGTTTGTATAAAATATTTTGTTTCTTTTCTTGCAAAAATTTTTTGCATCCAACCAAGTGCATACATGTTGCAGTTGCAAGTGTGAGTGAATGCATGTACTTATGTATGTGTATGTGAGGCCGCGTGGTTTTTTCCCTATTTCACCATATTGGCTAAGTGGAGCTCACGTTTACTTATATGTGTGTGTGTACATGTAGGCACTTGGTACAGTATTTGCTTAACATTGATTCGGTTTTCTTCTCTCATTCCTTCTCGAATATACGATAGTTAAATTTAAATTAGAGCAAGAATAAATATGAATAGGGAGAATAAGTTGAAGAATATTTCACCTTTTCGTGGTGAAAAATATTCAGTGTGGAAATTTCGTGTGAAGTCTCTTTTAGCTGAAAATGATGTTTTATTTGTAATCGAAAAAGAAAAACCCCAAGAAATAGATAAGAAATGAACCAAGGCAGAAAGATCAGCAAAAAGCATTGTAATAGAATTTCTAAGCGACATCTTTCTTTCTTTTTCCGATAATAATTAGACTGCAAAAGAGATTTTTGAAAAATTAGATTCGATCTATGAGCGAAAAAGTTTGGCAACGCAACTTTCTGTGCGTAAGCAATTAAATGGCGACACACCTCATTATTCATTTCAATAAATTTGATGAATTAATCTGCGAATTAATGGCATCGGGACCGAAAATTGAGGAGGTGGACAAAGTAGCTCACTTTCTTCTGATACTACCTTCGGTTTATGATGGGGTTGTGACCGCAATAGAAACCTTATCTACCGAACATGATACCCTTTCTTTATTATATATATATATTATTTATTATTAAGATAAATAACACTAGTTTACAAATTAATATTCTTTTTTTATATAAACGTTGAGACCCACTTTTTCCGATTAATTTTGAGCCGCTGAACACGCTGAACTCACTAAAAAAATGTTTCAAAGAACCGTTTGGAAGATATTTGCGAAAAACCAGATTTTTTATATTACGCAAAAAATATCGAAAACCGTTAGTCCAACAAATTTGAATTAGTAGTATCCAATAGGATTAAATGTTTTTATTTATATAAGTTAAGTAACATCTCTAAATAACAACAAACAAAAAGCATTGCATCTGAAATCCAAGTTTAATGCAAAACCCTCTAAGAACTTGAAGTCCAATTTGAAATGTCATCATTGTGGAAAGAAGGGTCACTTTAAGAAAGATTGCTTTATTTTCAAAAGGGGCTTAAAAAAAAAAAATATAAAGAAAAACATGCCCAAGTTGCAAATGTAGAAACAGGTAGATCATTTGCGTTTATGTTAAGACAGGACAGGAACTATACAGGTGACGGTGATATATCCTTCATATTGGATTCTTGAGCTTCAGACCACATGATAAACAACATAAATCTGTTCTCAACCTATTCTACACTGGACACGCCAATTGAGATTGCAATTACAAAGCAAGGTGAATACATAAAGGGAACAGTCCAACTCCGAAGCAATTATAATACGAACATTACACTGGAAAATGTCCTGTTCTGCAAAGATGTACAACAAAATTTACTGTCCGTCTCGAAGATGCAGGCTTAACAGTTGAATTCAATTCAACGGAAGTACGAATTTCCAAGAATGGACAAGGTATATTTGAAGGTACGTGTAAAAGCAATGTATCGAACGTGAATTTTAAAATAAACCATAAAGCTTATACAACTTACCCAAATGAAAATCAAAACTATAGTTTGTGGCATGAAAGATTAGGACATATTAGCAAGAGAAAGTTTTTAGAAATTGTGCAAAATAATATGTTTGAAGATGTAGAACTTGTAAAAGATATTAAATTTAAGAATGAATTTTGCGAAGCTTCCATAAATGGTAAGCAAGCTAGACTTCCATTTGAAAAAATTAAGAATAAAGAATATATTAAGAGGCCTTTATTAATAATTCAGTCAGATGTTTGTGGTCCGATAACTCCTTCTAGTATTGATGGAAGAAACTATTATGTAATCTTTGTCGATCAGTATACACATTACTGTGTAACTTATTTGATGACCTATAAATCTGAGGTATTCATCGCAAAGAGTGAAGCTCATTGCTATTTAAAGGTTGTGAATCTATACATCGATAATGGCAGAGAATATTTGCCAAATGAGATGAAGACTTATTGTAGGGAACAAGGCATAAGTTACCATTTGACGGTTCCACATACACCGCAATTAAATGGAGTATCTGAACGTATGATCAGATCCATAACTGAAAAGGCTAGAGCAATGATTAGTGGATCCAAATTAAATACAAGTTTTTGGAGCGAAGCCGTTTTAACGGCAACATATTTAGTTAATAGAACTCCAAGTAGAGCGTTTCAGGATAAGAAAACTCCATTTGAAATGTGGCACAACAAAAAACCTAAATTGAAATAATTTAAAGATATTTGGTTCAACCGTATACGTGCATGATTAAATGCGGAAAAGAAAATTTGATGACAAATCATTCAAATGTATACTGATTGGCTATAATTGAATATGGCTATAAGTTGACATAAGTTAGGACATAAATTCAAAGAAGTTTTTGGTAGCTAGAGACGTAGTTGTTGATGAAATGAATATGGAGAATACTACGACTGTGGCAAATGACTCAGAGTTTCAGAATGAAATTATGGAACTGGTAGAAAGTATTCAGAATGATAATATGAATAATCTACAATTGTCGACTGAAATAAATTTAGGAGCAGAGGAGTCGAATATCCCGAATGAGAGTACGGATGGAAAATCTGATAATTTTGAATCAGATAATTAGCCTAGTGAGACAACAAATTGCGAAAATGCCGATTCAATCATTGGTGAAGAATTGCCTAGTATGCAATTAAAAGTAGATGAAATTGAAGTCAGAAGAAGTGAAAGATTTAAAGACAGGCCAAAAACGTCTTATCGGTTCTTAAACAATTGCTTAATGAACGCTTACGCCTTTTGTGATGATATCCCAAATAACTACAATGATATTAAAAATAGAACAGACACAACTAAATGGGATGAAGCCGTAAAAGGAAGAATTAGATTCGCATTTTATAATAAAACTTGGACTTGGAGTTTAGTTTTCTATAAAAACTAATGAGCATGGCAAACAAATCAAATATAAGGCCAGATTAGTGGCTCGAGTTCACTCAAGAGTATCTTTTAGATTATGATGAGACTTTTGCTCCAGTTGCAAGAATATCTAGTTTTCGATTAATTTTATCCATGGCAAACCAATTCAATTTAAAAGTTCACTTATGGATGTTAAGACAGCATTCCTAAATGGTATTTTGAAAGAGGAAATTTTTATGAAGATTCCGGAGGCTTGCCATGTGAGGATGGTAAAGTCTGTAAATTGAACAAGTCTATTTATGGGTTAAAACAAGCGGCACGATGTTGGTTCGAGACATTTGAAAATGTTTTAAAGAGCATCGGTTTTATTAATTCGGTAGTGGGTAGATGTAACTATTTACTAGACCATGGGGATATCTTAAAAAATTTCTATGTGCTTTTATACGTAGATGATCTTGTAATTGCAACAAAGAGCATTGACACAATGAACAATCTTAAAACATTCCTAATGAGTAAATTCAGGATGAAAGATTTATGTGAAATCAGACACTTCATTGAAATAAAAGTAGAAAGAAAAGATGGTTATTTATATCTTAGTCAATCAGCATACATTAAAAATATTTGTAAAAATTTTAAATTGGACGAATGTCATGCAGTCAGTACACCACTTCCAACTAAGCTAAATTATGAAGCTTTAGACTCAGATGAAGAATGTAATGCGCCGTGCCGAAATCTGATTGGGTGTTTCATGTATCTAATGTTATGTACGCGTCCTGATCTAAGTACAGCAATAAGCATACTTAGTAAATATACAAACAAAAACAATTCAGAATTATGGCAAAGTTTAAAAAGAGTTTTGAGATATTTAAAGGGTACTGTGGATCTAAAATTAACTTTTATCAAAAGGAAAATTTTAACGGCACAATTATTGGGTATGTTGACTCTGACTGGGCAGGAAGTGAATCTGATAGAAAAGAATACAACAGGTCCTATATTTAAAATGTTTGACTCTAATGTGATCTGCTGGAATACGAGGAAGCAAAATTCAGTGGCTGCTTCTTCGACTGAAGCGGAATATGGCTTTATTTGAAGCAGTAAGGGAAGCTTTATGGTTAAAATCGTTAGTCTCTAGTATAAAATTTGAATTAAATAAACCAATCAAAATATTAGAAGATAACCAAGGTTGCATTATCATAGCTAATGATCCTACATGCCACAAACGATCCAAACACATTGATATAAAGTACCACTTCTCAAGAGAGCAAATTGAAAATAAATTAATTATCTTAGAATATATTCCCACAGAACACCAGGTTGCTGATGTCCTCACAGAAGCTGTTACCCGCAAAATTCTTGACACTAAGAAACGAGATGGGTCTTAAGAACTAAAACTATATACTATATACTATAAGCCAAAAGAAAAAAAAAGGAAACTATTGTAACTGATATTTAATTTAGAACTTAGCTTAAAGAAAAAGATGAACTGATAATTTAATTTAACTAAAATTATGAATTTTAGTGTATTTATTAGCTAGAAGCTAAGAAACATTTAATTTGTCATATGAATTTTTTTTTTTTTGTTATTACCAATGGTTCGATTAAGGTTTTACTGGGTTTCCCTTAATCCTAGAACTAGTTTGATTTGATCTTAACAAAACTTTTTCTAGATGAACATGGATAATTATTATTGTTCCCAGAATACACAACTTCTTCAACATATCTTCAACTTGTTCAACATACCTTTTGAGGAGGTGTGTGGAATAAATACCATCTTCGTATTTTTCTATACGCAAAAGATTGTTCAACACCGAAGGGCTGGTCACACTGAAAGTGACTTGATCTCTCTCTCTTTGACTTTGGCTTTAGAACGGACAAGTTGTGTTATAAAAGAAGCGTCTATTAAACAGAAAAACTTTGAACTAAAAACTAAAATCGTGTACTAAATCAATTAAGGAATCGGGAGAAGGCCTTTATTTCCAACAAACGGTGTCTGATCTTGGCATATAATCGAGATCTTGATTTACGTAAAAGAAATTAAGCCGGTTAGTCCTCGAATTAGCTTCACCTTCTAATAACCGCACACACAAAAACCCGACGAAAGATAAATCCACACTCTCTAAGATACTTAAAGCAAAGGACACAAAAGTTTACAGTTGTAACGCAAATAATATAAAACAAGCACATAAAAATCTCTAATAAAAATGTCATTAGAAATAATACAATGGAATATCAAGGGATATACAAACAATTACACTGAACTTCCACTTATTATAAAAAACATTCTCCACACATTATATCACTTCAAGAAACACATATACAGCACCTCCACAATCTACAAAATCTATAATTTATAACATCCCGAAATAACATAAACAATGTATTAAACGTCAACAACGAACCTACAATAATAACAGGAGCCTTCAATAGTTGGCAGCAACACTAGGGATCCCCGCAATCAAATAGTAGGGGTAAAATACTAGCCAAATTTATTGAACAGACACAACTTACACTCTTAAGCGATTAGTCACCAACACACTTCACAACACATTCACTCATATTGACCTCACTTCTGCTCTCCTTCACTGACTGCACTCATCACCTGAAAGACAACCGATGATCTTTGTGGAAGCGATCACTTCCCAATCCTCATCACCCTCTTCCCTAAGAACTCCACCAGTAACCAAAACAAACCATATTTCAAAATCCAGGAAGCTGACTGGGAAAAATTTTTAGATCACACTCACAACATTAACGACATATACCTCCCCTCCACGAACATTAACAAAGAAGCTGCATTAATCACCAGAATACTCAAACAAAGTGCACACCATACAATACCACAAACATACAAACACTCTCTCACACAAAGTTCCCTGGTGGAACAGAAAACTATCAGACCTACACCAAAGTAAAAATCCATAATGAAAAGCACTCAAAAGACAACCCAACAAACAATAATAGAATATAGGAAAGCCAACGCGCGCCTTAAAAGAGAAATAAAAACAAGGAAAAGGAGGAGCAACAACCTCACTTACATCAACCATAAAGACGAAGACACCAACAACTAAAATCTGGAACAACATTCGACGATTTTGCGGATTGAACCCAGCAAAGCAGATCCACTGCATCACACCACTAACGAAACCACCATTGACAAAAACAAAATAGCCAACTTGTTTGCACAACATTGGTCTGACCTCTCAAGGGACCCAAACTTCGATCAGGAATTTATAACACAAAAATACAAACCAATAACTATAGCCCAGTTCAACCAAATATACAAAAACTACATCCCACAATTATACAAAACCAGCCCACAGTGGACGGTCTTGTATGGAGAAGGCGGCCAAAAATACTTCAAATAGAGATATCAGCTTGCACCTTTTTCTGCAGCTAAATAATATTGGCACGTATATAAGCTTTATTTTCGCGCCAATTTAAAAAATAAAATTAAAGCAGACCCCTAAGGTTATGCATTATTATTTTTGTAATTATTGCCAACGTGAATTTACTAAACGCTTAACTTTTAAAAAACAATTAATAATGCAATTCAAAAAAATAAAAATTTTATATATTCAAAATATAATAATACATCATTAAATAACAAAAGAATAAAAGAATTATATATTTAAACGACAATAACAATAGTTTAATGTAATATACCATAAGTTGGTTATAAAAAAAACTGTTAACTCAAACAAAGAATCATTACTCAAGCAAATCGTAAACTGATTTGTCTAAAATGGATATTTTGCTTTTAAATATTTTTGTCCAGATATATATGGGTCAGAAAGACACATACAAAACAAAGACACGCAAAATCAGAAAAAAAAAAACGCACGAAAACATAGAAATTTGGAGCGAGAGTGAGGTATTGAATGCTTGATTACATTAAGTGTAGCAAATTGTAGCAGCTTATTTTCATAACTTAGAATAACTAAATATTGAATAACTTTTTAAAAAGTTGGTTGTCTGTAAAGTCGGTTTACTGACGTTGAACGTGACAACGTCTTAAGAAAATACTAATGGAATGGTAGCATTTACTTAAGACGTTGTCACGTTCAACTATCGTCAGTAAACCGACTTTACAGACAACAAATTTTTGAACACTTTTTATGCTCAAGGAAAGTGCAAAATTTACTTTATTTAAGACCGAATAATTTTCAATTTAATACACAAAAGTTCTTAGTTTAACAACGAATCATTCTCAATTATTTGACACTGGGTAAAAATTATGTAAAATTGAGAGAGGGAGGCTGTAAATGGCCAGTTCAGGAGAGGATCAGGCAGTGCCGGCTGCAAATGGCCAGTTCAGGACAGGATCAGGCAGTGCCGGCTGCAAATGGTCAGTTTCAGGAGAGGATCAGGCAGTGCCGACTGCAAATGGCCAGTTTCTGGAGGATCAGGCAGTGCCGGGTGTAAATGGCCAGTTTCAGGAGAGGATCAGGCAGTGCCGGCTGTAAATGGCCAGATTTAGGAGAGGATCAGGCAGTGCCGGCTGCAAATGGCCAGTTTCTGGAGAGGATCAGGCAGTGCCGGCTGTAAATGGCCAGTTTCAGGAGAGGATCAGGCAGTGCCGGCTGCAATAGCCAGTTTCAGGAGAGGATCAGGCAGTGCCGGCTGCAAATGGCTAGTTTCTGGAGAGGATCAGGCAGTGCCGGCTGCAAATGGCCAGTTTCTGGAGAGGATCAGGCAGTGCCGGCTGTAAATGGCCAGTTTCTGGAGAGGGTCAGGCAGTGCCGGCAGCAAATGGCCAGTTTCTGGAGAGGATCAGGCAGTGCCGGCTGCAAATGGCCAATTTCTGGAAAGGATCAGGCAGTCCCGGCTGCAAATGGCCAGTTTCAGGAGAGGATCAGGCAGTGCCGGCTGCAAATGTGGTTTCAGGAGAGGATCAGGCAGTGCCGGCTGCAAATGGCCAGTTTCAGGAGAGGATCAGGCAGTGCCGGCTGCAATAGCCAGTTTCAGGAGAGGATCAGGCAGTGCCGGCTGCAAATGGCTAGTTTCTGGAGAGGATCAGGCAGTGCCGGCTGCAAATGGCCAGTTTCTGGAGAGGATCAGGCAGTGCCGGATGCGAATGGCCAGTTTCTGGAGAGGATTAGGAAGTGCCGGCTTTTTGTTGATATGTTAAGTTAAATGGATATAAATATTATAGAAAGTCTATAAAAGCCAACTTACATTTTTTCGAAAACACAATTGCTGCGACTGGTACTCGAACCCGCGATCGTTAGATTAAGACTCGAACACTCTAGCCTCTGCACCACGCATGCAAACAAGAGGGCGACGTCAAAGACAGAAATACACACATGCCTGCGTCAGTGCTCGAGCTATAAATAGACAAAGCGGGAGAGCAGAGCGAGACGCAGAAACACCGTCGCAAAACGGGCGGTGAGAGCGAGACGGAGAAACACCGCTTTGCCCTTGCGGTTGCCAGAAGAGTGCAAAGCATTAAATTTTAACCACTCTCTCACATTCTCTCTCTTCTCTGCTGCTGCTGCTCACGTCACGTTTGCTCTGCCTGTGTCGCGGCAGAGGTAACGACGTATGAGTCATCCATTTTCGAGCGTGCAGCCTGGTCTATCTATCGATTTATAAGACGTTATCACGTCAAAAGTTTCGTTGAAGGGCGTCATTGGCAAAACAATTTTTACTCCATCTGAAAATTGATTTTTAGGTTATACAAGAACAATTAGGGTTTACGCACATGTTTTGTTAAAACAAACAAACAATGCAATTCAAATAAAAATTTCAAAAACACAATGTAAATACCTTCAACTTATATGTTCATTTTAGTTTGATCACTTTAATTTAGCTTTTATATAGTTTTTTAATATATTTCTGCAGGGCTTGCAGCTCGATGCACACGCTTTATATTATTGCACGGTTTGTGCTACCGCTTTCATTTCTTCACTTGAATGTGTGAAGCAAAACAAAACAAATAAACAATTTTAAAGCACCGTTTATGGACAACTAGATGCCGAACATTTGAACTTAAAATTCAGACATTGATTTTTTATTTTTGGCCTATGGGACCGTCCACTGTGCAGCCTTGCCATACCCGTACTTAAGCCCAACAAGGATAAAACGGACATCACCTCTTACAGACCCATCTCTCTAAACTGCTGCATAGGAAAAATCCTTGACAAAATAATTTCACAGCAGCGATTATGGTGGTTTCTAACAAACAATAGATTACTTCATCCAAATCAATTTGGCTTTAAAAAATTCAAGTCGACTTCAGATAGTCTACTTTACGTAGACCATCTTATCACGAAGTTGCTAAGCTCAAAAAAACACATCTCACTAGTCTCTCTTGACTTTGCGAGAGGATTTGACAGAGTAGGGGTGCACTCAGTGCCGGCTGCAAATGGCTAGTTTCTGGAGAGGATCAGGCAGTGCCGGCAAATGGCCAGTTCTGGAGAGGATCAGGCAGTGCCGGCTGTAAATGGCCAGTTTCTGGAGAGGATCAGGTGCCGGCTGCAAATGGCCAGTTTCTGGAGAGGATCAGGCAGTGCCGGCTGCAAATGGCCAGTTTCTGGAAAGGATCAGGCAGTGCCGGCTGCAAATGGCCAGTTTCAGGAGAGGATCAGGCAGTGCCGGCTGCAAATGGCCAGTTTCAGGAGAGGATCAGGCAGTGCCGGCTGCAAATGGCCAGTTTCTGGAAGGATCAGGCAGTGCCGGCTGTAAATGGCCAGTTTCTGGAGAGGATCAGGCAGTGCCGGCTGCAAATGGCCAGTTTCTGGAGATCAGGCAGTGCCGGCTGTAAATGGCCAGTTCAGGAGGATCAGGCGGTGCCGGATGCGAATGGCCAGTTTCAGGAGAGGATCAGGCGGTGTCGGCTGTAAATGGCCAGTTTCTGGAGAGGATTAGAAGTGCCGGCTGTTTGTTGATATGTTAAGTTAAATGGATATAAATATTATAGAAAGTCTATAAAGCCAACTTACATTTTTCGAAAACACAATTGCTGCGACTGGTACTCAGACCCGCGATCGTTAGATTAAGACTCGAACACTCTAGCCTCTGCACCACGCATGCAAACAAAGAGGGCGACGTCAAGACAGAAATACACATGCCTGCGTCAGTGCTCGAGCTATAAATAGACAAAGCGGGAGAGCAGAGCGAGACAGAAACACCGTCGCAAAACGGGCGGTGAGAGCGAGACGGAGAAACACCGCTGCCCTTGCGGTTGCCAGAAGAGTGCAAAGCATTAAATTTTAACCACTCTCACATTCTCTCTTCTCTGCTGCTGCTGCTCACGTCACGTTTGCTCTGCCTGTGTCGCGGCAGAGGTAACGACGTATGAGTCATCCATTTTCGAGCGTGCAGCCTGGTCTATCTATCGATTTATAAGACGTTATCACGTCAAAAAGTTTCGTTGAAGGGCGTCATTGGCAAAACAATTTTTACTCCATCTGAAAATTGATTTTTTTTTAGGTTATACAAGAACAATTAGGGTTTACGCACATGTTTTGTTAAAAACAAACAAACAATGCAATTCAAATAAAAATTTCAAAAACACAATGTAAATACCTTCAACTTATATGTTCATTTTAGTTTGATCACTTTAATTTAGCTTTTATATAGTTTTTATACCCTTGCAGAGGGTATAATAATTTTGTCATGATGTTTGCAACGCAGTGAAGGAGGCATCTCCGACCCCATAAAGTATATATATTCTTGATCAGCGTCACCAGCCGAGTCGATCTAGCCATGTCCGTCTGTCTGTCCGTCTGTCCGTCTGTCCGTCTGTCCGTCGGTCCGTCTGTCCGTCTGTCCGTCTGTCCGTCTGTCGGTTTCTACGCGAACTAGTCTCTCAGTTTTGAGCTATCGGGCTGAAATTTTCAGCATAGTCTTATTTCATTAGCACGCAGTATATGTCGGAACGGCAGAAATCGGACCACTATATCTTATAGCTGCCATAGAAATGATGGAAATTAATGTAAAAAATTTTAACTTCTCTGTTTTCCAACGAATTTCTATAAATTTCGAGATATAGTCGTTTTTTATAGTTTTAGAATTACAGTTTTAATTTCATTAAGATCGGACAACTATATCATATAGCTGCCATAGAAGGGATCGGTCGATTTATATGAAAATGTAAAATTCTACATGTAAAATGTAAAATTTAGAAAATTTACATAATTTGACATTTTTCTTTTAACATTACCAAAATGGATCGAATTTCAATGATCCAATTGCAGACTGCAAGGGTATACAAACTTCGGTTTACCGAAGATAGCTTTCTTTCTCGTTTAATATATTTCTGCAGGGCTTGCAGCTACGATGCACACGCTTTATATTGGCCGCACGGTTTGTGCTACCGCTTTACCTGTCATTTTCTTCGCGAATGTGTGAAGCAAAACAAAACAAATAAACAATTTTAAAGCACCGTTTTATGGACAACTAGATGCCGAACATTTGAACTTAAAATTCAAACATTGATTTTTTTATTTTTGGCCTATGGGACCGTCCACTCTGCAGCCTTGCCATACCCGTACTTAAGCCCAACAAGGATAAAACGGACATCACCTCTTACAGACCCATCTCTCTAAACTGCTGCATAGGAAAAATCCTTGACAAAATAATTTCACAGCGATTATGGTGGTTTCTAACAAACAATAGATTACTTCATCCAAATCAATTTGGCTTTAAAAAATTCAAGTCGACTTCAGATAGTCTACTTTACGTAGACCATCTTATCACGAAGTTGCTAAGCTCAAAAAAACACATCTCACTAGTCTCTCTTGACTTTGCGAGAGGATTTGACAGAGTAGGGGTGCACTCAATAATAGACCAACTGATTAAATGGAAATTCTGACCCTTATCCCAGCATTCTCTAACAAACTCAACATTATAAATGTCACAAATGTCACAAAAGCAACATTAATATCAATAATCGATTACCTACTACAAATAAACGGACACACACCGATAACCACTCTTAACAAGTTAAAAACCTCATTTAATTCAGCAATCCGACTGACTTTAAGAGCATTCCGCACTATATGAAGCTAACATACCAACAATAGAACAAAAACGCGATTACTTAAGAGCAGAACTCTTTAACTCTTCCATTCTGCAAATTTACGAAACCAAACACCAAAAGAAAAAAAGAATTATTAATATTATTAAAAAATGCCAAGCCTACAACAACAACAAAGCCAACACACCACCCGAAACATACCACAAAATCTTCAATGAAACAAGAACGTATTATAAAAATCACTGACGGATCTCAGAAAATCTCTAATACAACGTATGCAATCACTATACAAACCAAAACCCTATCCTACGAGCTTACCTCCCTACTCATCAATACAATAGCCGAAATCTTAGATATCCTCGAAGCAACGAAAATAATAAGAAAAATAAGAGGCAAATTCGTAATATTCTCCGACTCACTAGGAGCAATCGAACTCACTCAATCGAATCACACTACCCGAAAATCAAAATCCTATGGACTCCAGGACACAGCAACATAAAAGGAAACCAAATGGCCAACAAATCAGCTAAATCAACGTTAAAAATGCCACTTATATACAAACAAAACATAAGCACTAAAGACATAAGCGAATTCTTAAAACAAAAACTAAACCAACAAACACAAAACCTACTCACCAAATGCAACACCTGGTACCAAAACATCAACACCAACAACACACACACATCGATCTACTCAAGCATAACACAACAACAAATAACACGTCTCGACCAAATAAAGTTTAACCGATTGCGATTGGGTCACACGAACCTCGCACACAAACATTACCTAGATTCACACACACACTCCAACCACCATCGATCACATCCTAAACTCATGCCCTGCCATAACCCATCTGAAACAAAACATCATTCAAAACATTAATGCCACCCACTATTTAAGCAACCCCTCTACGGAAAAAATTAAACTTATAATCGAATTTCTAAAAGAATCTAAATTATACCACAATATATAAATATAATATAACTCATTTTGCACCCATCAAAACCAATTAAACGCCCCTGTAAATAAGACTCCATTAAGAACCATGTAACATATATAGTCGATGGCCCTAGAACCTAGTACTATAAGTCTATATATTAGTTTTAGTTTTTATAAACAACTCTACCAACATATATATGTTATATATATGTTAGTTTTAGTTTTTATAAACAACTCTACCAACATATAAAAAAGACGTAAACAAAAAAATGCATTAAAATTTTCATATATTTTTCTTTTGTTCGCAATTTTGCGCCAACTCGAGGTCTATAGTCAACCTGATCTTTATATACAGAAATCAGATTTGATGACTATTAATTGCCAGATACACAGATCATTTTTGTCAAAAGACAGTTTGTTCATACAGCCACTCTTATCAGTGAACTTTGATGCCGATCGAACTTCAACATTAAATGCGTCATTATATACTAGTGCCTTGTTGAACCCGGACTTGGGAATCTGTAAGACCCTATGCATTAACATCGGCCGCGCGTAATGTTGGTGGCCAGAGGGGGGAGTCTTATTTCCCCTACCTCTGTATGCTTTTTCTGGACTCTGATTCGTGCAATTTAATTTCCACGCAACACATGATAGCACTAGCTATTATTGTCTCTGAGATCGAGGTGTTCAAAAGGACACATGGACGAAAGAACAGATGGACATGGTGATGATGATAAAATATATACAATATTTTAAGTCAATTCCTGAGGAGTATAAATGAATAAACTTGATGGTTTTTCAACGCGATCGCGATCGATATCAGTTATTGTATCATTTATAAAATATTTTGGGAAACTTTTGGTTCCTTTTTTACATTTTTCATGCACGGCGCCGTCATGTTTATAGCACCGCAAGGACCAAGGACAATTCTTGATAGGAATTGTGATCCTGAATTTCAGCCGAGATAATTTTACCAATTTCTTTAGACCGTATTATGCCGACCAACCAAATCATTCGACAGAATATAGGCAGCAACGTGTTTTGTCAAATACAGAGAAATGTTTAATCAAGTTCATCAACGATTTTAACATTTGTCTGCCGATCTATTGCAATTTGACCTGGACTCTGCTCGATATGGTTTTATTGGCAGCGTATGTTTGTGTCGATTTGCATGAATTTTGGATCGTCATCAGGCATCGGCATGAAAGAACCAATTTGATGATGCACTTGGCCCTGAATCTTAAAAGTTGATTGAAAAAATTGCGACCATCCTCATTCTGACCGATTTGTAGCTCCAAATGAAGTCATTGAGAGCACGAATTTAATTTGTGTATTTAAGAAGAAACAATTTAGATTGAGACGTAGCTCCACCCAATAGTGCTATCAATGTTTCTGGCGGCGAATTCAATGGTGGCAATATAACTTTCTAGATGCGCAGCAGAAGCCGGCTGATTTACCTTTGGATTTGAGTGCATGACAGTGTTGGGTTGTTATAGCACCAAACACAATTTGTGAATGTGACGAATTGTCGATGTTTATATTCAAACGCAAGGCGAATAAATAATGAACGTGTCAATGCGCGACACACTTGCAAACACTGTTCTGTGTGTTCTGAATGTCGGTGGGTCGTTGACTGTCCTGTCATTGTCTCAAAACATTAGCTCGAATGCGTTTGTGACGATGCTCATGACTATTCATTATTTTTATTTGACCGGTTTTGAATTATTTGTGAATTCCGAGTCCGTCGAAGACGAAGACGTGACCTTGTTTTAGTTGAAATACGATGCACGATGCACGTGTGTGATCCACAAGTAACAAAATATTTATATTACGAGATGAATTTTAAGTATTTGTTTGACATTTGAAGTGATTACTTATAGCATTATGACACTGTATTAAAAACTTCATTAATTGGCGCATTAATTAGAGGCTTGACAGCAACCATAGGGTTTTGCCTAAGTGCGAGCAAGACGACTATACGGCACTTTCAATGAGAGATTAACACATTAATTGCTCATTAAGCTTAGTACGCAGATGCTCGAACAGTTCGCAACCCCAAACAGACTTAATCTTTTTCCAGTGTGACAGCTTCTTAAAACGCTCTTCGGCATTTTTGGGAGGTAAATGATGCGGTCATACGTATTTAAAATAAGCTGTTTTATGTGTGTTGACAATATAATCCTTTCGAAAGACAAGGCAGTTGCACAGATTTGCAGCTTCGTTTTGGAATATTTCATCTGCGCACAATGGCCACCAACACCGTGGCCCAGATTCTCTCGATCATGTACAAGCCTCTTTTTTCCTAATGGTTATCAACATTCTTTCCTGGATCGACAACGAGGACAAGGGCTCTACCGGCTGCTGCTGGTAATTCTGTTTGTACCAAATGGAATTCACCACCATCTGGGAGGTTGCCGTGCTTCTCCTGTTTTACTGGTGGAATGATTCGCTGGAGGCTGTATGTCCTTCTCCAGATCGGTAATAAAGGATTTGTCCAGCCAGACACTGCTCTCAGCAGCAGCGGGCGCTGACCGTCGCCTCAGAAGTCTTCATCTCAGCCCCCAGGCGTGACATCTCACCGTGCTCACCAAAGTCATAACCAAATATGACATCGAGGGAGCTATTTCCTTCCAGACCTTTATTTATGCAAATATTTTTTATATAACCTAAATCCCTTATTATTGAATTTGCCTCTACCAATTAAATTACTACAACTTTATCTGCTCATTAATTAATATACTTTTTAGATACAATTTAATGAATTAGAGACGGTATATTCTATCGAACTCATTTTGTTGTCTGGTATTTTTTTCGATAAACCGATAAGTTTTTCAATTAAAACTTAGTACGCAGATGCTCGAACAGCGTTTTTAAGCAGTGAGAGAGAGCGAGAGGTCAATGGTCGGGAAACACTTTTCGAAAGCCCTGTTTTAAAGGCCGGTATATATACCAGAAAAATACCAGGCTGCGAGAGGGAAGACTTTTGGTATTTCCAGAGCGGGGTGACGAAAAGAATAAAAAATTTATTAAAACGACCTGTTCTCAACCATTGGCCTCTCACTCTCTCTTACCGTTTCTTCACACATTTCAAATATAAAGATCCCGCCAAGAACCATAATTTACACAAAATCCAAGTCCAAGAGTTTAGAAGAGATAAAGTTGTAGTAATTTAATTGGTAGAGGCAAATTGCATAAATAAAGGTCTGGAAGGAAATAGCTCCCTCGATGTCATATTTGGTTATGACTTTGGTGAGCACGGTGAGATGTCACGCTCGGGGGCTGAGATGAAGACTTCTGAGGCGACGGTCAGCGCCCGCTGCTGCTGAGCAGTCTGGCTGGACAAATCCTTTATTACCGATCTGGAGAAGGACATGTACAGCATCCAGCGAATCATTCCACCAGTAAAACAGGAGTAGCTACGGCAACCTCCCAGATGGTGGTGAATTCCATTTGGTACAAACAGAATTACCAGCAGCAGCCGGTAGAGCCTTGTCCTCGTTGTCGATCCAGGAAGAATGTTGGATAACTATTAGGGAAAAAGAGGCGTTTGTACATGATCGAGAGAATCTGGGCCACGGTGTTGGTGGCCATTGTGCGCAGATGAAATATTCGAAGCTGCAAATCTGTGCAACTGCCTTGTCTTTCGAAAGGATTATATTGTCAACACACATAAAACAGCTTATTTTAAATACGTATGACCGCATCATTTACCTCCCAAAAATGCCGAAGAGCGTTTTAAGAAGCTGTCACACTGGAAAAGATTAAGTCTGTTTGGGGTTGCGAACTGTTCGAGCATCTGCGTACTAAACTTAATGAGCAATTAATGTGTTAATCTCATTGAAAGTGCCGTATAGTCGTCGCACTTAGGCAAAACCTATGGTTGCTGTCAAGCCTCTAATTAATGCGCCAATTAATGAAGTTTTTAGTGTCATAATGCTATAAGTAATCACTTCAAATGTCAAACAAATACTTAAAATTCATCTCGTAATATAAATATTTTGTTACTTGTGGATCACACACGTGCATCGTGCATCGTATTTCATAACTAAAACAAGGTCACGTCTTCGTCTTCGACGGACTCGGAATTCACAAATACTCCGAAAAACCGGTCAAATAAAAATAATGAATAGTCATGAGCATCGTCACAAACGCATTCGAGCTAATGTTTTGAGACAATGACAGGACAGTCAACGACCCACCGACACATTCAGAACACATACAGAACAGTGTTTGCAAGTGTGTCGCGCATTGACACGTTCATTATTTATTCGCCTTGCGTTTGAATATAAACATCGACAATTCGTCACATTCACAAATTGTGTTTGGTGCTATAACAAACAATTCCAACACTGTCATGCACTCAAATCCAAAGGTAAATCAGCCGGCTTCTGCTGCGCATCTAGAAAAGTTATATTGCCACCATTGAATTCGCCGCCAGAAACATTGATAGCACTATTGGTTGGAGCTACGTCTCAATCTAAATTGTTTCTTCTTAAAATACACAAATTAAATTCGTGCTCTCAATGACTTCATTTGGAGCTATACAAATCGGTCAGAATGAGGATGGTCGCAATTTTTTCAATCAACGTTTAAGATTCAGGGCCAAGTGCATCATCAAATTGGTTCTTTCATGCCGATGCCTGATGACGATCCAAAATTCATGCAAATCGACACAAACATACGCTGCCAATAAAACCATATCGAGCAGAGTCCAGGTCAAATTGCAATAGATCGGCAGACAAATGTTAAAATCGTTGATGAACTTGATTAAACATTTCTCTGTATTTGACAAAACACGTTGCTGCCTATATTCTGTCGAATGGCAAAAATGAGGTATGCGACACGCACATATTTTGATTTGGTTGGTCGGCATAATACGGTCTAAAGAAATTGGTAAAATTATCTCGGCTGAAATTCAGGATCACAATTCCTATCAAGAATTGTCCTTGGTCCTTGCGGTGCTATAAACATGACGGCGCCGTGCATGAAAAATGTAAAAAAGGAACCAAAAGTTGAGAGAGAGTCTAGCCAGCTGCTGAGTGACATAGATGGCCCGATAACTAGCCAGCTGCTGAGTGACTTAGAAGGCCCGACAACTAGCCATGCTGCCCAAACTGCTAGGCATGCTAGGAAAAAGAAGCGAATCGTGCCGAGCAGCGTGGAGGATATAGCCAAAGCCATATTGGAGTCCGCCAGCACAATTGCATCTGCTGTGCAGAAGAAGGAACCCGAGAAGAGCAGCAGTACATCACACAGTACATCTGCCAAGCTATTGAGAAACTTGATCCGGATCTTCAGTTAAAAGCGAAGAAAGCGTTTTCGGAAACCCTGATGGAGCTGGAGACCGAACAGCTAAACATGGAAAAAAAATAATTTCTTTAAAATAAAAGTTGAATTTAGGTTCCAAATTCTTTTGTTTTTGTTAAATAAATTAATTTATTTGTGTATACAAGATTGCTCATTGAAATATTTTTCAAATTGGCATCTTATCCTTTCTTAAAAACTTGCCGTCCACTTCAAGTTCTTCAAAATTGGTCGATATAGTGCCAGCTAAAATATTTATGATTTCCGATTTGGACTTGGTTTTTATATTGTCCTCTTTTATAAAATTATGTAAACAAACGCAGGTGATTACAATATGCGCAGCTTCCGTTGGAGTTCTCTGCATTGGTTGGAAAAACTCTTGGAATCGATTTGCTAATATACCGAAAGCATTTTCAACTACACGTCGGTTTTTTCATAGCATATTATTATATCTCTCACGACTTTGCAATTGCAATGGAAAAGTTCGGTTACCTGGTCGGCGAAGGAATGTGCTCTTTATCAGCCTCAATGGCATATTTTCAATCTTTGTGCAGCCAGACAGCAGCATCACCCACTCGTCCTTTCGTGCCTACGTCAGCATAAACGAACTTGTAGTTTGCATCCACAATGGCCATTCAAATAATCGAGTGATCACCTTTGTAGTTAAAGTACGTTGATCCAGCTGATTTCAGTGGTCGTACCTTGCAATGTTTTCCGTCTAAAGCACCTATGCAGCTTGGAAACCCCCATTGCTCGAAGAAGCCCACCGCGATTTGTTTCCATGCATCGGTTGTTGACGGAAAGGCTAGGTATTTTTCATGCAGTGCACTATAAATAGCGGAAATCGTCTCCTTTAAGATTTTGGATATAGTGGACTGTTGGATGCGAAACAGGAACTGCAGCGAGGATTGAGTTTCTCCAGTAGCTTAATAGCGAAAGGTGACTTGGAGTCTTTCCACGGGTCCAATGCACATTTGCATTTGTGTGTCCTGCTTCGCAATCAATGGCTGAACCATCTCCAAAAGAGTTTGGAACTGGTGTGGGGTCATTCGAAGTACATACTTATGCATTCTTGAGTCCTCGTCTAACAGCTCAGGGAGTAATTTATGTGAAAAGCCTGAAATTATTTAGGGAGACTAAGCGTGTATTTTGAAATTTTATGTAAGTTTATCGTACATAACGGTTTTAAAAAGTAAAGATTAAATTGTGACAGTGTTCCCAAAGAAAAAACCCTAAAATTTACATAGCCTGATGACCATAAAACCAAAATACCCCTTTTAAAAAATAAATAATGGATAAACAATGAAAATAAATATATTTTTCCTAGCAAACACATTTTTACCATTGTAAGATTTTTTGTTTCTTATGTATCTGAACCTTCTCTACCTGGCAAAAACAAATTTGAGCGAATATCGACTGGCCCTAAGACAAAAAAAAATTAAAAACCGTTTTTTAAAATTAAAAACCCGCTTAATATTAAACCTAGATTAGTCTAGTATTTTTTTATGAAAAATATGTTTAAAAAAATGATAACTCTATTTTTTGTCTTTCAAATTGCATGCACCATTTCAATGCTATGATTTTTTAAAGTTTTATGTCCAACAGCGATTATCTCGAAAAGTATTGATGGTAGCGAAAAAATATTTAAGGATCACTATATAGACATGGAGCACTTTAAAATGTTTGTATGCATTTTTTTTTTCAGAGCGAAAAAAGAACAGGGGTGGCCGAGTTGATACGGAATGTCCCATATATATATCTTCTATATATATAAAAATGGATTGCTGTTCGTTAGTCTCGCTAAAGCTCGAGAACGGGTGAAACGATTTGGCTAATTTTGGTCTTGAATTATTCGTGGAAGTCCAGGGAAGGTTTAAAAGTAAAAAAATATGAGTATGCAGCCAATAGCCATTTTCAACAGCCATTTTCTTTTTCACATACATAACTAAAACGGCTGCTTTGATATTATTGTCAGGTAATTTTCGTCAAACATTTCCTGTCGTTTGTATAAATGGTGAGTCTAGAACTGTTAAAAGTGTACTATATATGTGTGTACTTTTCTCATTTTCTCAAGACCAAGACGAGCAAATATAGGAAGGCGAACGCGTATTACAAATGAAATTATTACAAAGACGATCACGGGTGTGGTAGTGATTCTTCGTGGTAGTGACTTTTCAAGTTTTGTGGTTTTTCACTTTTGTGAAAGTGAAGCTTTACTACTTTGTTAATTACAATTTACGATGCCGAGGAGAAGACGACCTGACTTAGGTCGCCGCAGTCAAACAAATGTGCGAAGAGCTACCACATGTGCTAGCCGCACTGATGACTACCAGAGTGACCAGATCAAAGAAAATAGTCGTATTGCTATGTCAAATTGCGTTCTTCAATGAGTGACAATGGGTAGAAAGGATTAGAATGCAACGAGTTCGTGCACATCAAACCCAACAACAGCAGGCACGACATAATGAAATTGAGCGATTCCGTCGACGCAATGCTCCTGTGATTCTGGAACGAGCTGCATTCCACTATGATCCGGCAATAGATTATTGTGCCGACAAATCGGTAACAATTGGGAAATGACAATGTTGTAAATATTGTAAGGCGTTAAAATACAGTGGCGAATCTACTTTATTATGTTGTGCTGGAGGCAAAGTTAAATTTCCACAATTGGTCCCACCAGATCCTTTACGCTCTTTAGTTTCTGGAATCGGAAATGATTCTAAGCTTCTTGGCCAATATTCAGAAATATAACAGCTGTTTCCAGATGACATCGTTTGGCGCTACACATATTATACAAGACAATTTCATGCCCACTTTCAAGGTATTAAATTATACACTGCCGCTCATCTAATTAGGTTCAACATTGTTTCAACAAATATCTCGAAAACCAGCCTGTCCGTTTCAGTGGATGCCTAAAATGCCTTCCGTTGTATTTTTCCGTAGCAGGACTCGACCCGCATGAGATTACATTTAAAATTTCAGTTTTTCCACCTTTTTAATTATTTGGTAATGGTTTAACCCACAGTATGAAAAAGCTTCGATTTCCCATTTTCTCCATCCCTTAAAGGCTACCACTAAACCTTTTTGGCTTTATTTTAAAACCAAAATATTTTGGTGGGGCCATGATTCTGTTGTCAGGTGATTTTCGTCAGACTCTTCCAGTTATTCCCCGATCAACTGTTGCCGATGAACTGAACGCCTGCCTAAAATCATCAAATTTGTGGCGGTACGTAAAACACTCCAATTAACAACTAACATGCGAGTGTTTTGCAACAAGATGAAACTGCAAATGTGTTTGCAGAAGCAGTTGTTAGATATTGGAAACAATGAAGTCGCAGCGGACCCTCAACCGGACTCATCAAAATACCCACAGATTTCTGTCACATCACAGACTCAAAGAGGCTCATTCAGCGTGTTTTCCCAGATATAGCGCATCAATTCAACAATCATAATTGGCTGGGTGAACGAGCAATATTAGCGGCGAAAAATAAAGATGTCGAGAATCTTAATGCGACAATTCAGAATTTTCTTCCGGGACAGTTGGTTTTCTTCAAATCAGTCGACACCGTCATGAACCAGGATGACGTAGTCAACTATCCCACGGAGTTTTTAAATTCACTGGAATTGCCTGGATTACCACCTCACAATTTGCAGTTAAATGTAGGCTCAGTTGTCATCATGCTGCGTAACATTAACCAACCTCGACTGTGCAATGGAACAAGATTGGCTGAAAAAGTTAATGAATAACGTCATTGAGGCAACAATTATAAAGGAAAATACATAGGAGAGGATGTCTTGATTCACGTATACCAATGATTCCAACGGATCTACCATTTGATTTCAAGCGTTTGCAATTTCAATACGTCTGGCCTTCGCTATAACCATAAATAAATCACAAAAGGCCAGTCGTTGGAAGTTTGCGGAATCAACTTGGAGTTTCCTGTTTCGCTCATGGACAATTATACGTCGCGTGTTCGGGCGTCGGAAAGCCGTCGTCTTTGTTTATATATGCACCACAAAATCAAACAAAAACATAGTTTATCAAAAGCTTTAAATTGATTAACAGACTGAAACACAACTGTGTGTGTCTGTCAATATCAAATTAAAACCTTATAAATAAGCAGTGTTTCAGGAAAACTCTATTTTGTAAGTAAGCGTGTGTGAATAATCGAAAAGAATAATAAAACTTCATACCGAGCATATTTTTTATTAATTACGAAATCCTTTTCTTTGTTTTAAGATTATATTTTGCAAAAGTTTAGGTCTTTTATTTATCGCTTAAGGCAGTATGAAGTCTGTCGGGTCTGCTATATGGGATAAATATACTACTGTTTTTCGATAATTCTAAGTTGTACGAGAATGTTTGTTTTTGTGCGTGATAGGTTCACCAATAGTCAATTGCTTGGTTGCGCTAATACAGGATTATTATTTTTTCAAATAGCGGACAGCCCAGCAAAGCGGGCGGGTACGGCTAGTATGATATAAATATACTGAAAAATTAAAATAGTTAATATACAAACTAAACAAACTGTCCGGGGTAATGCAGTGTCTAGCTAAGGCTACGATTCAATTCCTGCGGCCCTTCAAAGCCGGAGGAAATTAATCAGTAGCCATGGTTGGAGGTGCCTGGCGGTAGGCTTAAGACGCAAGTGGGTGGTCCCCCGCAAAATAAAATAGTATTGATGTCAGCCCAAACGTCGGTGGAAAGCGTGACTGCTACCACCGGCGGGCACGGGGAGGAGCAATCCCCTCTGCCTCTCTCGCCAGCGGTTAGACCTCTGGTATGACGGGAGCAGGTCATACCAGTTGCAACGCTGCTACCACCACTACAGCTTTAAAAACACCACTGGGGAAGCTAAGCCCCACAGGTGCCGTCGTCGACACTGACATGGACCTGGAGAGTGTGCAGCTTACGCCCGAAGACGAGGAGAGACTTCTCCGCTCGCCAAAGTCAGGCACCAGCTCCCTGCGCAAAAGGCAACGCTCCGCCGAGAGCGCTGCTAAGGACGCTCCGGTGAGCAAGGCAGGCCCTCCACCCAGCACGAAAGCGACAAAAAAGAAGACGAAGGTTACCAAACGACATTTGATCGTGGCACTCATTGAATGGAGTGACGACAACGGCAAGATGACCGAGGCGCGATGGAAAAAGGTGCACGCGCGGCTAGTGGAATCGCTGTTTGCACGGATGGAGGAAGACACCAAAGCTCCTATGCAAACATTTGATGGTGCAGTGTGGCTGAATAGGGTAAAAATCCTGAAGTGTATGGACGACCCGACTCGGGAGTGGCTGACGAAAACGGTCGGCCAATTGGAAGCGATGTGGGAGGGGGCCAAGCTGGAGGTTGTGGACAGGGAGTTAATCCCATCCATACAGAAGGCGAAAGTACTCTATTCTATTGCAATCCAAAGGGACCGTGCGCTGAAGCTACTGCAGCGACAAAACCTCTACATCCAAACCGCTGACTGGAGGATCCTCCGCATTGAGAGCCCACTTCCCAACGAGGCGGGCCAATGTGTGGTCCTTCAGATCAACAAAGAGGCGGAGGATATCCTGTATCCACGATACCGCAAGATGGCGTGGGGCATGTGTAGCGTGTACCTACTGCTCATGAAGCGCCACCCCGAGGATAAAATGCGCATACCCTGCAGGCGGGCGAGGTGGAGAAGGACCTGGGTCTGGAGTCCATCGTCGATGCCGCCCAGGATCAGCCGCTGGAAGGTTCGGAGGAGGAGGAGGAGGAGGACGATAACCTGACCGTAGTAGTCAACCCGTCAAGAGGTAAGCAGAGTGCTCATGACCTTAAGGGTTCTGCAGCTCAACCTCCATAAAAGCAAGGTCGCATCGACGGAACTCCTACGCACCATCGGTTATGTCTCATTACAGCTCTGATGAACTGACTGTGAAGATGCTAGACAGCGATTAGAAGCACCTTCTGGTAACTTCCTGCTTCATGGCACACGACAGGCCAGCTCAACGGAGGAACTCAGGAATAGAATCCAGCCCGAAAGACCAGCAACTGCTCGTGGGTTCAGACGCCAACGCACATCATAGCGTGTGGGAAAGCTCCGACATCAACGACAGAGGTGAGTAACTCATAGAATTTATACTTTCAACTAACTTATCTGTAGCAAATGTGGGGAAGGAGCATACATACGTAGGCCCCACTTCATCAAACGTACTAGATGTAACACTCTTTACAGGACAAAGTACTATCGGGATGCAGAGTCCTCGAAAGACCATTCTTCTCAGATCACAAGTACATCCAATTCGAATATGAATTCAAATATTCGCCAACGCTAAAAGTCTACAGAAACCCCCGGAATAGAAACTGGAAAATGTTTAAAAAGACTATCAAGACGAAGCTTGCCACACGCCCGGGTGTAGTAAAATCTGTGGAAAACATAGAAACGTCCATAGAGACCCTTTCCAAGGAATTACTGGATGCATACCCATCATGCCCAGTATCGAGAACTAAAAAGAAGACCAAGCGAACCTGGTAGAACAAGGACCTATCGAAACAAAGAAATAAACTCAGGGAATTCTTCACTTTCGCCAAGCAGGCGAAAGATTATGTCATACTCAGAGACTATAAGAAAGAAGCTCGTGGAGAAACTTCTGCTCCAATATCGAGACGGTCCCAGAAACGGCTAGACTCCGGAAGTTTTTAGAAAAGCAACCTACCGTACAGAATCAGCATAAGCGCGACGACGGACAGTGGACTGAGGGCAGCGAAGAGGCCCTAACAGCACTAATGCAAGCACACTTCTCTGGATGCACGGAGGTCTCCGATGCTAATGAGCACCAGGTCCTAGCAACTGGGATTGAAAACCCCCAACTGATCTAAAATCCTTTAGAAGAATTCACTGGGCTAAAGACTAGTTCGCGGGTATAAAAGCACCAGGACTAGACGGAATGCTTCCAGCCATGCTACATTTGACCAAAGATGAGATCACCCCATGGCTCTCTGCAATATACACAGCTTGTCTAAGCACCGGCTATATCCCTATCCAATGGAGGACCTCTCGGATTGTCTATCTGCCAAAAGCAGGAAAGTGTAGCCACGTGAGCCCCACGGATTACAGACCGATAAGCCTCACCTCATGTTTACCAAAATCACTGGAAAAGCTGCTGGACCTACACATCAGAAATTATGTAGGGAGACTAATGTCGACCAACCAGCATGCCTACACCAAAAGGAAATCAGTGGAAACGGCAGTGCATCCGTTAGTAGCCACTATAGACAGAGCCCTACATACCAAGGAATATGCTCTCGTCGTGTTTGTGGACATATCCGGAGCATTTAACAACGTCAAGGCAGAAGCATCAATGGAACGCCTAGAGCGACCAGCGCGTATCCTGCCATCAACCTCTGAATGAGGAACCTTCTAAGTTGTAAGCGGGTACAATTTAATTGGGGCACCGCTTCCATTCTAAAGGAGGCGCACAAATGCATACCACAAGGGGAAGTTCCGGGTCCCCTCTTATGGAATGACAAAAATAACAGCTTATGCCGACGACATAAGCATAATTATTACGGGAGTGTGTCCATCGGCTCTATCATGGAATTAACACTCAGGGAGATATGTGAGTGGCCGGAGAAGGTAGGACTCAGTATCATTGCGGACAAGACGGACCTCATTAACTTTACCAAGAGATACATTCTACCGCTATGGATCACCCCGAAAGTCAACTCAACCAGGCTGGCCCCGAAACCACAACTCAAATACCTCGGCATAGTACTGGACAGCAAGCTAGCATGGAAACCCAATGTAATGCAGAGGGTGAAAAAGGCCACCATAGCGCTATACGCATCCAAGAAGATGCTTAGCTGCACATGGGGCCTATCACCCGCTCTAATGCATTGGATTTACATATCGGTGGTGAGTCCGACTCTGCTGTATGGAGTCTAAGTGTGATGGCAGGCCATGGAAAAAAGGACGTACAACGGCCCTATGGAGGAAACTCAGTGGCAGGCACTGCTCTGCATATCAGGGGCGCTGAGGTCTACCCCAACAAAAGCGGTCGAAACCATACTCGGAATCGACCCCATAGATATCCACGCGCAACTCACTGCAAGAAAGGCAGCACAACGCCTAGATGCAGCAGGAAACAAGTCGCTTCAAGGATTCGGGCATAGTTCAATTGGTCGTGACATGATTAGTATATCTGACTACATGATACCCAGAACTTATCCGGAGGTTAAGACATCAACATTCATGGGACCGGACGACTGGAAAACGGTCAGGACCATAATCAACAACTCAACATTTACACCGACGGCTCTAAGATGGAAGGAGGTGTAGGAGCGGGCATATATAATACAGACCCTGAGATAAGGCTGTCATATAAGCTACCGAGCCAATGCAGCATATTCCAGGCAGAAGCCTCTGCCATCAGGAAAGCAACAGAGGCCGCGCAGAGTATATGCCGCCAATACGAGACAGTCAACATGTTTGTAGACAGAAAAGCGGAGATAAAATCCATGCAGTCGTCAGTCATATGTTCCAAAAATGTACTGGCGAACAGGAAAGCACTAGAAATCCTCAGCACGACAAAGTCAGTGCGGATCTACTGGATTCCCAGCCACCAGGGCATCGATGGTAACGAGGCGGCGGACGATCTTGCAAAGGAAGGCGTCGGGCTGGCGAATGACAAAATGGAGAACTTGCCTGTCTCCTTAAAAACGCTTCAAAATGAGCTGAGAAACGGCCCGACGTGAGAATCAGAAGAAGGTGGAGGAACTCCACAACCTGCAAGATCTCGAAGATCATGTGTAAAGAACGCAATGATAAACTCAGCCACTACGTACTGGATCTACAACGGAAAGATTGCAGCATTCTAGTGGGAATACTGTGACGCACGCAGTTGAGCTAGGCATCACCATCAATGGCAACTGCAGGAATTGCGATGAATCCGAGGCAATGGAAACCTTGGAGCATCTTATCTGCAAGTGCCCCGCTCTATCACGGGTAAGGATCAAATACCTAGGCGCCCCTGTACTGGCATTGCTGGAAGATGCATCCAAGAAAACGCCAGGCAAACTACTTGCCTTCGCGAAGGACACCTCGATTCTTAAGGACTTCGAAACCTTCTTAACTATGGCCAGGTTTATACTAACCCATACGGACAACTAAAGGCCTTATTGGCCAATGAAGGGCCCTGCGAGGGCAGTCCGGGTTAACCTAACCTAACCTATACAAATACATACTTATATATTATATATGTACATATTATATAAATAACCCATTTTTAGCATTTGTCATGATATTAAATATTAGTTAAATGATTTTGTGCTATTCAAATTTGAATGGGTGGGAAAAAAGCGCGATATTTCTTATTTCCACTTTTTGGTTTCTCTTCTTGCGCTCGCTTTTTGCCTACAAATACATACATAGAGCTCCCCAATGCTAAAATTTTCTAAGTTTTGAAATATTTTAACGCTTTCTCGTCGATCAAAAGATAATCCGCTACATCAGTGACATAAACATATACCTCAGAAAAATAAGTATTTGTGCACTTTTTAATTTGCTTATATTTACTATGGAGGTAACGGTAAATTTTTTGTAGGTATGCCAATTTGTACTGTTATCTCTTTTGGGCTTCATTATATGTACCGGCTTAAAATATGTGTAGCAACTCGTGGTTTTCAAAAGAAATAAGTATATGTGCAAACTGCGATTATTGTATTCTCGCGTGTCGGCAAGCTCAGAAGTGTGATCCAAAAAATTTCTTTAATCAGCAGAAAGTAAGTTAAATTTCAGCATGCTGGAAAGTCTCCCCTCTGTTTTATACCAACCAAAACCAATGCGGAAATGTATGTAGAGTTGATGGAAACAGTGCTGATTGAATTTGCTGGCAACCTTTATGGAGATGAGTAGATCTTTTAGCAAGACTACGCGCCAATACATACGGCACGTAAAACAAAAGATTTTTTGGATTGTAGGATGATACCCTTATTGCAGTGGCGAGCGGTCAGCCCGGACCTAAACCCAAGAAGATCTTTGGGGAATATTATCCAACAAAGTTTACAAGAATGGACGCCAGTTTGACACCGTGAATGACCTAAAAAAAATTAACCTTACAATTCTCCAAAATTTGGCAACCTCACTGCCAAACCGGATTAATCAAATATTCACAAAAAAAGAAAAGCATATTAACTCTATCCTTTAAGCTTATGAAAATAATATTGTTATATTTTTGTTAATATGTATATATACTACACAAATAAAAAAAAGTCCAAAACTTTGTTCTTAGCATTTTTGTTTGAAATAATATCAATGCACATATTTCTTTCTCTGAGGTATAAGTGCGTGTGCTAATTAGTGCAAAAACAATAAAATTACAATTGTGTGCACTGTTTTCTTATTTAACGCGTCATTTTTACCTGCAGTTTCTGCTGCGAATTGACACAGGCTTGAGTTCTAATAGATTAATTTGAGATAAAAACATTCAAATTAGCCAATTTGAGTGCAATTATGGCGATGGAAGAAAAGAAACGAGCACAGATATGTCGTAACAAGTGAAGCCTGTCCCACTGCCAAAAATCTAGGCGCAATTTTCCCGCCCTTAAGCTGTTTAGGTTTTCAGAAAAGGATCCAACAACTTTAATGAAATGAGCGGGAAAATGCTAATTTTCTGAAGAACTTGTGGCGAGCACTTCATCACTGTTTTTATGCCACGATAATATCTCACCAGATTATATTGGGGTAAAATATCTGAGGAAAGGAACAATCGCAGATCGCAACCTAGTCAAACATTACAGTTGCAATAAGCAGCGGAAAAATGTAAGATAAGTAAGGATAATCTTATACTGCTTTGCAACTGCTGGCTTGCGACTGCAAACTTATTTTGGCCGCCGCCATTGTGAGAACTATAACTGAAACTTGACCCAACCTTCCAAACATTGAAAAAAAAGCTAAGACATAAATAAAACAAAAAAACAAAAAAACAGAGCAGCTATTCAAAATAAATTAAGAACAAGATAGAAAGCTATCTTCGGTTAACCGAAATTTGTAATTGGATTATTGAAAATCTATTCATTTTGGTTACAGTTGTAAGATGTAATGTAAGATATTTTTTACATTTAAAATTTTAAAGTGTTCATGTAGAATTTTACATTTTCATTTAAATCGACCGATCGTTTCTATTGAAGCTATATGATATAGTTGTCCGATCTTATTGAAATTAAACCCGTAGTTTTATAACCGTAAAAAACTGCTATATTGTTGAAAAACAAGAAAGTTAAAAATGTTTTTACATAAATTTCGCCATCATTTCTATGGCAGCTATAAAATATAGTGGTCCAATTTCGGCCGTTCCGGCATATATACTGCGTGGTAAAGAAAAAGACTATGCTGAAAGTTTCAGCCCGATAGCTCAAAAACTGAGAGACTAGTTCGCGTAGAAACCGACAGACAGACAGACGGACAGACAGACGGACATGGCTAGATCGACTCGGCTAGTGATGCTGATCAAGAATATATATACTTTATGGGGTCGGAGATGCCTCCTTCACTGCGTTGCAAATATCATGGCAAAATTATAATACCCTCTGCTAGGGTATAAAAATAAAATGATTTGACTCGGGATCGAACCCAAATTATCCCCGATTCCCCGATCGAGAGTCACATTTAAACCATCTATGTTACGTACGCCGGTTAGGGCGACGTGATTCATACGGGTAACACGGAAGAAAGTCAAGAATAGGCAATGCAAGAATTTTGCTCTAGCAGATTATACCGCCAAACGCGCCAAATTAGGCCATGCAATCACTAGCAACCCAACACCGCTGATTTTGCTTAACTGACTAACTAACTTAGAACAAAGACGACCCAAATCGAACTCTAGCCAATATGTGAAAAGAGGGGAATTGATGACACTAACTGGGAACACTTTTGTGTTCTATTCCGGTGATTCCTAGGCGAAAGTTGGCACAGTCTTTGGTATAAAAGACCCCGGTTTACCAGTACCAGGGAAAGTCAAAAACCAGCAAGCCTTCGTGGAGATTACTAAAAACGCGCCTCGTCTCTGATTCGGAAAAACCGCCCACGGTCCTGAAAAAAAAGTCCAGTTCGGAGTGCAATAGTAATACCATAGCTATCAACGACTAAGCACCCAAGACTAGTGACTGCAAGGACAATGGGCTCTAAGACTTCCAAAGTTGACGACAGCACGGCCAACGTCATCAATACAATAGAAGTTGTCGACCACAAGGACGAAATCGTGCAGGTCTACCAAGTACTTATGTTCATCGCAGGAATGATGCTCGTTACCCTGTTGCTAAAAGGGCTTAGCACCTACAAGAAGGTGATCCAGGGAAACCGCGACAGTCGCCATGAACTGGTGAAAGTAGTGTGCCTCGCCAACAACTGGTCCGGCGACCACAAGTAACCGCCTGAAGGATGTCCCGGAATTGGTAACAACAATAGAACTCAAAACACAAGACAAACCATAAATATTATCAATTAAAATTAAAAAAAAAAAATAACTTATTAAGGAAATAGACCAACTTAAACATCAAACAAAACAACAATAGTTTCTGTGAAGTGAAACTCCAGTCCAACAAACTTACACTGGTGCTAGTGTCGACTTGCCGTCTGATACCCGTGCTTCAATCTATATTTGAACAGTAGACTCCATCTAACTACAAATGTATATTGATATATATACAAGTGCGCATACAAGTGTACACCCGTCTCTCTACCCACCAGAAAGTGAAACAAAGTGAAGACGACACCATCGTCGAATGACCAGCAGTCACTCCGCTCCCCGAGCTTCTTAGCTTTTATATTTATTTTCATCGTGTTTAATATTTTACAATTCAATTTAAAACCCACATTCACCAATGCACATAAATATGAATATATGTTAACCCAAATCCTATAGCCCATGATTCGACCGGGAGATCTCTCGTCGTTGGACCTTTTAAGAGGGTAAGCTCTACGGAATCCAGATTCCACTACTTAATATACCCATATATTTATATATATATATATATATATATATATATATACATATATATACAAAATATATGGGTATATTAAGTAGTGTGGAATCTGTAATTCCTATATATTATGCAAGCCTACACCTCCACTGGGAGAAATATTTTTTACATAATACAGCTCTTTAAATCTATAATATAATTTTTTATATTTAAATAGCCTTTTGTTAGGAGTAGTTTAAACCACTTTTTATTTTTCATTTATCTCAGAGCTCAAATTTATTTACGTTTTACCCACGTCTAAGCATACATTTTCTTACGACTCTACCACATTTATATTATTCGCGTTAATGACACCGTTGCTCAAAAATATATTCATGTTAATTTTTACTCATTTAAATATTAACTACACACTTTAAATCAATCACCCTAGCTATACCAAACACACCTTTTGACACACTTTATTGTCCAATACACAATTATACAACCCTTATAATAAACTTGTAATGTGAACTTAAACCAACAAAATGCATTGGTAGAAACCCATTAAAGGGGGGGCATTGGTACGAATGGAAGACTGGGTCAAGAAAATGATATAACTTTTGACGAACGACATGAACAAAAGAGGATCGTATTGCACGGCCCGCGACGATCCAACGGCGCACGAAGTTTGCGAATGGGGAGGGAAAACGGCCAAAACATAGCCCGATTGTTTTCATGATCAAGCATAAATCCGCTTGCGGGGCAATGTGGACAGAAAGACAGACTGACGAACGATTTCTTCTATTTTTCAGGCACGTAAATAATTGTTCTGAATTCGTTTGGAGAGGACAGTGGCGTCCAAAGAACCCACCCCAAATCCGGCGAGCTCAGCTGCACAAATCGTATCTGCTATCCGGGCGGCCACTTCCTCAGCCCAATGTCCTCCAAGGACTGAGGCACAACGACACCACCGACGTAACATGTACGCTTAAGCCAGATGTAGTTGCATTGGACTTAATCAGGCCATGGTGTCAAAAAGCGGAAAAACATAAAATATAAGTTAGGACAATATTGTACTGATTGAGAACTTTAAGTGAACTTTTAGTGAAACTTGAACCACCCTCCCGAGCTCTGAAGAAAAAATCAGACGTAAAAAGAACAAAAAAAGAAAAAGAAATAAAGTCCAGCCATTCAAAAATGTAATAAAAACGAGTGGGAAAGCTACAGTCGAGTGTGACCGACTGTAAGATTCCCGGTACGCAAAGCATTGTGGGTAAAATTAAAAAGCACATGAACATGGAAAAAAGGAAATTTTGACAAATGAAGACATATATTGCTAGAAACATGTTGAGGCAACACTTAAAAGAGACAAATGTTGCTAGGAACATGTTGAGCAACACGCACGTGCGCTCCCTCTCTCTCTCTCTCTCAGAAACTTTATTGTTTAATAACTTCTATGTTTATCATCCAATTTTACTCAAATTTTCAGAACACGTCCACGATTGACTACTTATAAAGACAATCTATGGCTTGGCGGTATGGCCGCCATGATACGTCGATGTGATATTGCGTATAGAAGATGGAAAAGATACAAAATTCCAGATTACTATATAGAATTCAAGACTTTAAGAAAGAAAGTGAATATAATGATTGCCAATGCGAAGAGTAATTATTTCTCTCAAAAATTTAGTAGTGCAATATCAATGAAACAAAAATATAGGGAGCTTAAGATGTTGGGAATCGGAAAATCGAAAGACAAAAGCAAAATTGACGCCGACCCAAATGAACTCAATAGACAATTTTTGCAAACAAACGTACCTGAAACATCGACGAACTCTTATCTTGACAATATTGTGAATAATATCTTTGATAATAGCTTTAGTTTTATATGTGTCTCTTCGTGTGATGTTCTTGAATCTGTCCTTAAGGTAAAGTCGAGTGCTGTTGGGCTTGATAAGAAGATATTAACAGAGATATTAAACAAAATAATATATGTATTCAATTTCGCACTGACTACATCCTGCTTCCCAGACTGCTGGAAATCAGCAAAAATTGTTCCTGTCCCGAAACCAACCGGTGAATTTCGGCCGATTTTCATACTTCCATTTTTTTCCAAAGTCTTTGAACAATTAATGGCCAAACAGATTAGCTCATTTTTAAAACAAAACTCTCTTATGTGAAATAACCAATCGGGGCTTAGACCATATAGAAGCTGTACCACTGCAATCTTAGATATAACCGAGAACATTCGACAAAAACTTGACAACAATCATGTGACATTTTTAACTTTATTGGACTTCAGCAAAGCGTTTGACACTCTTTTCATTCACGGACACCGCTGTTAAATTAATATCGTCTTATTTGTACTACAGAACACATTCTGTGATCACTGTTCTTGGTCCACTTCTCTTTTCTATGTACGTAAATGACCTTCCGACTATATTAGCTAGGTGTAATGTTCATATGTATGCTGACGATGTCCAAATGTATGTTAGTTGTCAAGTTAGTGGATTATTTGATTGTGTAGATGTATGAAATTTTGAATTATCAAATATTAGTAAGTGGGCAAGCAGGAATGGATTTTCGCTTAATCCGTCAAAATGTAAATGTTTAATTATCAGCAAAAGATCGTCATGTATTCCAACTCTCCCTAGTTTACGCATTAATAACTCTTGTAATGAATATGTAGAACAAGTCGTTAATCTAGGGATTACAATGAGCAATAACCTATCCTGGCTCACACATGTTACAAAGGCGTCTGGAAAAATTTATGGTCAACTTAGGCAGCTTTATATGATACAAAAGTACCTCCCGACAGCTATGCGACTCATGATAGCAAAAGCATACCTTATACCTACCCTGAGTTACGGGATTGAAATTTTTGGACACTGTTATGCTGCCTCACAGCATAAATTAAACGTTGCTTTTAACAACATTGCCAGATATATATTTAATGTTAAACGAGGGGAACACATCACGCACTTGGCCAACAGCATATACGGCCTTAACTTTAAGAGTTGGTGCAATACCAGAAATCTTATTCTTTTGCATAAGATAATAAATACCACTGAGCCCAGCTATCTATTTGAAAAATTAAAATTTGGAACCTCAACAAGAACCAATAACTTAATTAATATTCGACATAATCTCGCCTCTTCCGAACGTCACTTATTTATTTACACTATTCGCTTGTTGAATCAACTGCCACAAAATTTAGGAAACATTTAATAAAGTTTTTTAGAAATCAAAATATAAACGATAATTAATTAATTAGGAAAAAAAAATAATAAAAATAAATTAATTAATAAATAAATAAAATAAAAATCAATAAATAAATAAATAAAATATAATTTAAATTATGAAAATTGCCTTAGTGGCCGAAATGTAAAATATAATCTATATATATAAAAGAAAGTCGTGTTAGTTACTGATTTTATATCTCAAGAACGGCAAAACAGATTTGGGTGTAAATTGGTAGGGAGGTTGCTTAGAGCCAGGGAAAGGTTTACCACAAACAAAATTCAGGAAAATGTTCAACAGGAATGCAGAAAAACCGGGAAAGTTTTTTACAACTTTAACAAAAATCTCTAATCAAGTAACCATTCGATTACATGTTGTTACATTGTTTGACAGCTTCTTATTGTAATCTGTTCAGTTTTGGGGTAAAAGTTATTCGTTTGTTAACAGTTCGATTGGAAACACGTTTATTGTTCAGTTTTGTTGTAAAATTTATTCGTTTGTTAACAGTTCAGTTGGAAACACGTTTATTGTGCAAACTTTTATTAAATTTCAACAGCAACCATTTGTCTTGAAGGTGGTAAGTTGATCTGTGTAAACTATGAGGATTGTGCATTTGAGGTTAAATTCACCAGTCTGTCCATAGTCTAAAATGCCTAGAAGACGACGTGGAAACATCGGCCGCCGCACAAGACATGCAAGCCAGCAACAAGTGTATACACAGCAACGAAATACTGCAAATGAAAGAACTGAAGAACATACACGTGAACAGCGCCGCGAAAGTATGGCTCGACTTCGTGCTTCTCAATCACAAGAGCAAAGTGAAGCAGCCCGTGAAACAGCTCGGTTGGCAATGCGGAATCGTCGAGCGAACAACAGAGGTCAACAAATAGATGATTTGCGACGCAGAGGATATTTATCAAGAGCTGATTTGAATCGAGCAGCTTTTCGATACGATTGCAGCGTCGATTACAGCTTGCATCGTAGCGTTTGCATTGGGCAAATGGATGTTGTTTGTGAGTATTGTGGTGCATTAAAGTTTTCCGGAGAAACGGCTGGATTATGCTGCCTTAATGGTAAAGTGAAATTGCCGTTGTTGACTCCGCCACATGAGCCATTGTATTCATTGCTTCGTGGCGAAACACAAGAATCACGCCACTTTCTTGCAAACACTCAAAAATACAATGGTTGTTTCCAAATGACGTCATTTGGGGCAGATATTATCGAAGAACGAGGATTTAATCCGACATTTAAGATACAAGGACAGATTCACCATCGAATTGGATCATTACTACCTTTCGAAGATACACAGAATAAATTTTTACAAATATATTTTATGGGCAACATGGAAGAACAACTTGATCGACGCCTAGGGATCAATGCAGGAATGAAGCGAGCAATTCTTCAAGACTTGCAGTGTCTGCTTCATGAACATCATGCGTTGGTCAGGTTGTTTAAGAGTGCTAGAGCGCATGCCAAATGATGACTATAAAGTTGTCATCAAAGCAGATAAACGACCATCTGGAACACACGAACGCACATTTAATGCTCCAACATTAGACGAAGTTGCCATCCCTGATTGTTGGTGAACAATTTGAAAAACGCGATATTGTGCTTACACGTCGCAATACTGGGCAACTACAACATATATCTGAAACTCATCGATCATATGACGCATTGCAATACCCGCTGATGTTTTGGCAAGGAGAAGATGGATATTATTTTAATATTAAAATGATAAATCCATTGAATGGTGAAGAAACCACAAAGAAAGTTAGCTCAATGAATTATTACGCATATCGTTTGATGATTCGTCAAAATGCTGACAACTATTTGCTGCGGTTTCGTCGATTGTTTCAGCAGTATTGCGTTGACATGTATGTAAAAATAGAAACGGAACGTTTAACATTCATTAGGTTCAACCAAGCCAAACTGCGTTCTGAGGAGTACATCCATTTACGTGATGCAGTTAGTACTGAAGGAAATGCAGCTAATATTGGTAGATTAACTATTCTGCCGGCGACGTACATTGGTAGTCCACGTCATATGCATGAATATGCACAGGATGCAATGACATATGTGCGTCATTACGGTCGGCCAGATCTCTTTATTACTTTTACGTGTAATCCAAAATGGATAGAAATTACTCAATTGCTGCTTCCCGGACAAACATCAAGTGATAGACACGACATCACAGCACGTATATTCAGGCAAAAATTCGGTCCCTGATGAACTTTATTGTTAAACAACGCGTCTTTGGAAATACTCGATGCTGGATGTATTCAATCGAATGGCAAAAGCGAGGCCTGCCGCGCACACATTCTTATTTGGTTAGTGGAAAGAATTCAGCCTGACCAAATAGATGATATCATATGTGCCGAGATTCCTGATCATGAAGTCGATCCAGACCTACATGATGTAGTTACTACTAATATGATTCATGGACCGTGTGGTGCCATCAATCCCCAATCACCTTGCATGGTCGATGGAAAATGCTCTAAACGATATCCACGGAAATTAACGGCGGAGACTGTCACTGGCAACGATGGTTATCCGCTGTATCGGCGTCGATCACCAGATGACAACGGTCGAACTGTCACAGCAAAGTGAAAAGAATGGATTTCGTTGTCGACAACAGTTGGATTGTTCCATATTCGCCACTTATTTCTAAAACGTTCAAGACACATTGCAACGTTGAATACTGCAATTCAGTTAAGTCAATAAAATATATTTGCAAATATGTCACGAAAGGCAGTGATATGGCGGTTTTTTTGGATTGCAATCCTCGAACACCAACGATGAAATTTCACGCTATCAAGTTGGTCGTTATGTGAACTGTAATGAAGCGATTTGGCGTATACTCTCATTTCCCATTCACGAACGTCATCCAACTGTTATGCATTTGGCGGTGCATCTGGAGAATGGTCAACGAGTATATTTCACGGCTTCGAATGCTATGCAACGTGCTGAAACACCTCCAGCAACTACATTGACAAGTTTTTGCAATCTGCCAAAGCGATCTGTTTGCACGAACTTTGCTTTACTCGGAGATGCCACGTTATTATACTTGGAATGCTTCATCGAAGAATTTTCAAAGACGGAAGCAAGGCGATGCGGTGCCTGGGTATCCAGATGTGCGTTCTACTGATGCTCTTGGTCGTATGTATACAGTTCATCCAAAGAATGATGAATGTTTCTATTTGCGGTTGTTACTGGTAAATGTGCGTGGGCCAACGTCATTTGAGACACTACGAACTGTTAATGGTGTAATATTTTCAACATATCGTGCTGCATGTGAAGAATTGAAATTATTAGAAAACGATACTCATTGGGATACGACAATCGCTGAAGCCATTATTTCTGCGTCTCCAAGTCAGATACGCACATTATTCGCTATCATAATTTCGACATGTTTTCCATCAAACCCATGTAACCTGTGGCACAAATACAAGGATAATATGTCAGAAGATATTTTACATCAAATTCGTGTCAGTTCCAGAAATCACGATATTGAGATGAATGAGGAGATACATAATCGTGCTTTACTCTTGATCGAAGATATGTGTTACCTTATGTGCGGTAATTTATTAATCAGGTTGGGAATGCCAGCGCCATATCGTCAAATGAATGACGCATTTAATCGAGAATTGGAACGGGAACGTGAATATGATCACCAGGAATTAGATTTAGTAGTTCAAACGAATGTACCCATGCTCTAAACGATATCCACGGAAATTAACGGCGGAGACTGTCACTGGCAACGATGGTTATCCGCTGTATCGGCGTCGATCACCAGATGACAACGGTCGAACTGTCACAACGAAAGTGAAAAGAATGGATTTCGTTGTCGACAACAGTTGGATTGTTCCATATTCGCCACTTATTTCTAAAACGTTCAAGACACATTGCAACGTTGAATACTGCAATTCAGTTAAGTCAATAAAATATATTTGCAAATATGTCACGAAAGGCAGTGATATGGCGGTTTTTGGATTGCAATCCTCGAACACCAACGATGAAATTTCACGCTATCATGTAGATGACTTGAATTACATAATTCAAAATAAGATAATTGGAACAGAGCATTCATTCAAATCAATTGACTGCGTCACAAATGAAGATGAAGCCACCAACTATCCCATTGAATTTTTAAACTCTTTGGACGTGCCTGGTTTACCACCACACAATTTACGCCTAAAGGTTGGCTCCGTAATAATCATGCTACGAAACATAAACTAACCAAAACTGTGCAACGGTACGCGTTTGGTGGTTAAAAATTGATGAACAATGTCATTTACGCCACGATAATGATAGGAAAATTCAAAGGTGAGGAAATTCTTATTCCGAGAATCCCGATGATCCCAAACGATATGCCCTTTGAATTTAAAAGACTTCCAATTTCCGATACGTCTTGCATTTGCAATGACCATTAACAAATCACAAGGCCAATCCTTAAAAGTTTGTGGCTTAAACCTAGAAAATCCATGTTTTCTCATGGCCAATTATACGTGGCATGTTCACGGGTCGGAAGACCATCTGCGTTGTTTGTTTTTGCGCATGATAATAAAACAAAAATATCGTTTATCACAAGGTACTTAAGTGAAGAGCAACCAAACTGCGTTCTGAGAAGTACATCTATGGCTATGGTAATCAAACAAAAAACATCGTGTTTCATAAAGCACTACAGTGATTTGTTAATAATTATGATTCTCATGATAAACAATAAAACGTTTACTTTAAATCCTTATATAATGTTTTTTTAATTTTTTTTTTTTACAACACCCTATCACGGGTGTCTGTCGGGTCCGCCGCTGCAACGCGTGGCTGGGTTAGCTAGTAATAAATAAAACGAGAAAGAAAGCTAACTTCGGTAAACCGAAGTATGTATACCCTTGCAGTCTGAAATTGGATCATTGAAAATCGATCCATTTAATAATGTTAATGTTAATGGTGGTTGATGGTAATGTTAAAAAAAAAATGTCAAATTATGTAAATTTTGTAAAATTTTACATTTTCATATAAATCGACCGATCTCTATAAAAAACGACTATATCTCGAAGTTTATAGAAATTCGTTGAAAAACAGAGAATTTGAAATTTTTTTTACATTAATTTCGCCATCATTGCTATGGCAGCTATAGGATATTGTGGTCCGATTTTGGACGTTCCGACATATATACTGCGTGCTAAAAAAATAAGACTATGCTGAAAATTTCAGCCCGATAGCTCAAAAACTGAGAGACAAGTTCGCGTAGAAACCGACAGACAGACGGACAGACAGACAGAAAGACGGACATGGCTAGATCGACTCGGCTGGTGATACTGCTCAAGAATATATATACTTTATGGGGTCGGAGATGCCTCCTTCACTGCGTTGCAAATATCAAGGCAAAATTATAATACCCTCTGCAAGGGTATAAAAAGGATAAAAAATAAGGTCAGCCTCGCGCTGGAGTCGAACCATCGTTCTCCCGGCCGCAAGCTACCACTCTACTCGCCAGGCTAACCGTTGGGTTGTAAATAGTTGGCCAAAGCTGCATTAAGAGTACTTTGAAGTGCACGCAGATCAAAACTGTTTAAAAATTTGGCCCAGCCCACTTCCGCCCCCAAAAATCAACTTTATATTACCTATATGCGTGATTTTTGACAGAAAGAAAATAAATAGACTTAATAAAAGGGCAATCGCGGACGTGTTTTGAAAATTTGAGTATAATCGGATGATAAACATAGTAGTTGTTGAAAAATGCAGAATAAACTCACCGATCTGACTACTCCCTTCTAACACATGTATGAGTGCATGTGTGTAAATGTATTCTGCATATGGAAAAATCAAACTCACAAAACACATACACATATACCTATTTTGCAATGTTGAATTTACACGTACTTAGAACCATCCAGACCACGCTAAGAAGCGTCGCTTTACTTCTGATTTTCTTGTAAATGCGACGTGTGCAAACGAAAGAGAAATTAAAAGAACAGAAATTTTAAACTAAAAAGAGCATAAATCAACCATCGTGTTTCTTAATAACCTGACTGGCCTGCAATTAATGATTGGAGCTTGGAAGCAGCGAGATAGAGTGGAGTCGTTCTGTCCAGAGGAGCCTCAACCAATTGTCCCCAGGAATCTCAATAGTCTGTGCGTGTGTTGGTGCGAGCTGTGCTGCGTGAGAGGCAGCGTGCAGCGTGTGTGCTTTATTCCAATAGGTTATGGGTCCAGTCCACGCCTATTTACTGCAGATAAGTATAACATTTTGATTTACATAAAATAAAGAAAGGAAAGCGTAACACAAAACCATTTAAAGGAGAAAAATACTCGATATGGAAATTGAATAAGAGCATTGTTAACTGAAATAAACGCCATTAAGATTAATGACCAAGAGTGTGGTGAAATAACAGAATATTGAAAGAAACAAGAAAGAAATGCGAAAAGTGTTATTATTGAGTATCAAAGTCAGGGATGCTCTGTGCTATGGCATGCGGGCACATTTGTTTTTGTTTTGGCACTTAGCATACAGAGCGGCACTCGCCATACTTTCCTAGGGCACAAGCCGGCTCCTCTTTGTATCGCTGTGCGTATCAAGCCTAGCCAACAACAATTCCATTATATTTTTTTTTCTCCTTAACTCACAATGCAAAGTGTTGTTGTCTTGTTCTTGGCTCTGCAGTGACACTTTTTGTTTGCGTTTTTGATAGAATTTAATTTAAGTTTGACTTTAGTTTATTGTGGACCAGCGACGAGTGAATTTTATCGGATTTTTTTGGCGTGTCGTTAAAATGAGTGATGCATTGACAAGTGATTACATCGCATTAAATTTTAAATCCGGAAGTTTCATTGGAATTATGTGACCTACAATGTGACTTGGAAATGAAGATAAGCAATTTAAAAGGAATTGATTTCTGGAAATTGGAAGGTGCCAAAAAATACCCGTCTCTGCGCTGCATCATATTGAGGATGTATTCGATTTTCGGCACATATATTTGTGAAAGTGCTTTTTTAACATTAAAATGAATTAAAAAGTCGTTATTTAAATTATCTACAACTAAAATAAATATAAATATTGATACTTTTCTAGATCAAATTTAAATTTTTAATTGAAATAACCAAATAAAGAAACCAAAATCAATTTTATTTTTTAATTAAATTTTTTTTTCTCTCAGTGTTCATTTTCTAGCAATAAAACGGCGTCGATACATTTGTGCGTGTGTTTTCTTTTGCTTGTGTTGGGCACTGCCGTAAGGCAATTTTGAGCACCCCTGACCTAAGTGAATCCTTTCTTGGCTTTGCGTCAGCCTTAAAAGATTTTTAATAATTTAGTCGCGATTTATGAAAGAAAAAGTTTTGCGTCGCAGTTGTCGGTCCGAAGCAGTTATTATCATTGAAGCTAAAGGGCGATACTTTGTTGTTGCAACACTTTAATAAATTTGATGAATTGATTGCCGAGCTGTTGACTGCAGGTGCGAAAATGGATGAACTCGACAACGTTTCGCATTTGCTGATATCTCTACCTTCAGTGTATGACGGCGTAATAATAGCTATTGAAACATTATCCGAAGATATTCTGACCCTTGCTTATGAGAAGAACAGGCTGTTTGACCACAAAATAAAAATTAAAAAATATCAGTAAAGAAACAACGCTAAAAGTATTACATACCGTAGGGAAAAATAACAAATTTATAAATTTTCAAATTAAAAGCTATACATGCAAACCAAATAAAACCAAGTCCAAAGCTAAAAATAAGTTTAATAATAATAATAAAAATTGTTTTCATTGTGGCAAAGCTGATTATATGAAAAAAGCGTGTTACATCTATAAGAGAGAGAGAGAGAGAGACAACGAAAACAACAACAACTATAACGACAAGAACAAACATATACAGGTGGCAACTGCTCAGTCTAAAGAAGTCTTGGAAGGTTTTGCGTTCATGCTCAAACGAGTAAACAATAAAGAAGGAGAAGTTAAGTTTATTTTGGACTCTGGAGCATCTAAGCATTTGGTCAACAATCAGAATTTTTTTGATACAATCAAATTCTTGGAAAGACCAATTAAAATCGCAGTGGCAAAGAGTGGACAGTTTATTTAAGCAACCAAGAAAGGCACAATGGAGTTGTGCTGTGATTCTCTGGCCAAAATCGTTTTGAACGATGTTTTTGTTTTGTTCGGAAGTCCCTCAAAATCCCTTATCGGTGAAAAATATGAAGGATGCTGTTAATGTACTTGTACTTGTATAAACTTGTACTTGTATGTACTTGAACTGTCTGCCTTGTGTCGCCGCAACTAGAACATGAACCAGTTGGACTATAGATGGTGCACATGAGGGTCTGAAGACTCAGCGACAGTCAGCCAAATGAGTAACGCTTGCATTGTGTTCAAAACAATTACTGACTTTATTGAGGAAACTTAACGATATTTATAGCTAAACAAAGTATAAAGAATATGCTTATGTCAACGAAATTGTGTGTAAAAGAAATGTGGGTTACTGTGTATTATGATCTATGCAGAAATGGGAAACGGTGCCCAATTCGACTTCTTCATGTCAGCATAATATGCATTTGCACTCGACCTTATAATCGCTACTTTTGTTATTGCATATACATATTGCTCAAACTGAACATTCTCCAGGCCGTTGAACAAGTGTTCAACCATCGCTAATGTTGAAAGCAAACCTGCGTGGGGTAGGTTCCGGTAACGACGGCTCAGCGTTTTTATGAGGTTTGGAGGTCCTTTGTCGTGGCTTCCATTTGCTGTATTGCCGTCGTAGAATGAATGCAATGCTCACTATAATTGATATTGCTAAGGCCACATAGGCAACTACTTGATGATGCTGCACAGTGCTGAAGTAATTTTTCCATGTTGTATCCTTCAGTTTGGCCAGCCTTTGTGGTAGGAGATCTAATTCGTCTAGTTCGGATACTGGCTCGAGCTGGCTCTGATGTTTCTTCTATGCCAAACTTGGTGATATCGCCGAAGCGAACGTATGTTGATTTCGTTTCGCTGATCGTAGTGCTGAATGTGCCAACACTAATTTATGAGTTGCGCGCGGTGCAGCCTGCGGAGAGTGATAGCAAGACGGTTCCTTCAAGGTGTACTGTGGAAGGTGTTCCTTTGCATACAGCTTGAAGCTCTATGGGACTGTGTGTTGCGAACACCCATCTGTTCCGTTGATGCGTCTTTGTCCAAATTACATCGGATTTTGTTTGAGCAGTCTCACATAGTGTTTTAGTCCTGTTTTCAAACAACTGAAATTCAGACTGATTGTCCGCGCTAAACGTAGCTTGATGATTGAAGCATATGTGCTCGTCGTTTGGCACTTTTAGACATAACTCAAATTCGTCTTCAGTCAGTCCCATAAATTGATCTCTATGAGCATTGACGGCAATGATATATGTCTTGATATCGAATCTATGCCAGCTTCCTGCCTTCCACGCCGGGATGGGGATGATGCTGAACACTTCCTGCTGCGCTGAGGATACCAGAGGTAGTGTAATATTGAAGATTACATGATCGGTAGTTGTTGTGCCTTCAGCGTGCATAATTCGGTAGAGTTGGATAGCATTTTCCGATGATACCGGTAACATTTGATCTGGTAGAAGATGATCCCAAATTTGATCTTGTTGACCTCTCAGTTGCTGAGATACTAGCATGGGACTAATGGTTCGGTGGCGGACATCAGTAAGGACGCTAGCTATCTCATTTTTCAACCGCTGCATCCCCGTCGCCAGCAGAGTTAGCTGGGTTGTTAGGACCATGAATGCTTGCTGTAGATAGTTGCCTTCGTATTTTCCTCTCTCTCTGTTGATAATTGCTAGTTGTTGTTCTAGCGTCCTGATTCGCTTGTCGTTGGCTGAATTGCTTTTTCTGGCTACATTTATAGTAGCCAGACGTTTGATTCTTGAGCAGCATCATCAGCACATCATCGTTGGATTTGACTTCGTTTATGACCTTGGCCATTCCTGCTGCATAGTTTATATCAAGCACGCCGAATAATGAGTGCACTACGTTTCCGACTATATCAAGTTGTGATCTGCGCTGTCGGGAGTGGTTAATTAAATCATTTCCTGCTTGTAACTCGCCATATAAATGTTGAAAATGCTCAAGTATAGAATTACAGGCATTTGCATTTCGTAATTCTGAACACTTATGTTTTAGTTCAGTATCCAATCAGATAGTATTCTCATATCGGTCCAATATGGTTTCAAGTCGTAGTAGAAAATGATGGTCAATTCTGAAATTGCCATTCTGGAAGTGACGAGTCGTTCGTAGAATATTCCGAGATGATTTGTGAACTGCGTCACATTTATTGGTTGTCCCATTGCCAGTGGGAGGATAAGTAGCATTGCCAGCAACGTTGGAAGGATCGGAAACTTCAGCTTCGTCCTCTGTGTTGGGATTATTTCTGACCTCGTTGTAAATAATTTTGCCTTTACTATAACAGGGGCAAACAGTCCTAGTGGGTCGAATATCTGTGCAGATTTGGAACTTACAAATAGTTTGGTGATAGTTGAAGCTTCGCTTTTTTGGGATCGCCCATATAGTTGATCCTTTTTGGTATCCATATAAGACCCAACGTCTTCACACTGAAGTGTTTCAGTGTTTCGTCTAGGTTGACATTGTTAATATTATCTTCCTTAGGATATTATTTCTGGTAACACTTGTTCGTAGTTCGAGCACCATTTTCGGAGTTTAAATCCGGATGGCAACAATATTTGGTTTAGCTTTCGTTGAATTTGAACTGCTTCCGGAATACTGTCTGCTCCAGTGAGACAGTCGTCGACGTAGAAATCATGCTTTAATACGGATGATCCAAGCGGTACTTTATTCTTGACCTTCTCGGCAAAATAATCCAAGCATTTTGTAGCTAGGAATGGGGTTGACGTTGTACCGTAGGTGACGGTTTTGAGTCGGTAATAGTTAAGGTCGTCAGATGGAAGCTTTCTCCAGACGATTAATTGATGAAAATGATTATCAGGGTGCATCCACACTTGCCGATAAATTTTCTCTATGTCTACTGTGAACACTTATTTGTGAGTGCGGAAGCGTAGCAAGATTGAAGACAGCTTGCCCTGGACAGTGGGTCCAGCATGCAATATTTTTTTTTTTTTTTTTTTATTATACTTTGCTGTTGTTTATTGGATCTTCTCTTTTAGAGACTAACAATAAGTGTATAAAATCTTATATATATAACCTATCTAACAGTCATATGACTGGCACAGAGTTAAATGTCCCTGATAATTATGGCTGGGTTGGATGGTCGTTCCGATGCAGGCGGGTTCTGCTGGAAACCCGAGTCAAGCCTCTTGCCAGGTGATTTGGGTGCTCAGTAAGTTTTATTGTAGGTCGCCTTTTGTTTGTCTATTTCATCTTTTACTGCAAGAATGCCGAGATCCTGTGTGTATGTTTAGGTTGCGAATATACCATGGTGCCCCAGTGATAGTTCTCAGGATTTTCGATTGTGCGCGCTGAATGATGTCTATGTTGCTGCTGCTCGCGTTCCCCACAACTGGGAGCCATATGTCCAGATAGGCTTGAGAGTGGAGTTGTAGAGCAGGACCTTGTAGTCCAGACGCAGTGGCGATCGGGCGTTTATAATCCAGTGGAGGCTGCTGGCTTTTAGTTTTAGATGGAGTTTCTTGCATTCGATGTGTCTTCGCCAGGTTAGTCGTCTGTCGAGGTGGACGCCGAGATACGTTACTTCGTTGACTTGGGGAATCTGCGTACTATTCAAGAAAATTGGAGAGCATGTTTGCCTGTTGAGGGTAAAAGTTATGTGTTTACATTTTTGTTCATTAATTTTAATACGCCAGTCAGATAGCCACTTCTCAACTACCATGAGGTGATTTGCTAACTGTGTTGTTGCTCGGGTTGGGCACCTCGAGCGGCTTAGGATCGCAGTGTCGTCAGCGAACGTGGATGTTGTTAGCCGCTCGTTCGTAGGGATATCCGCTGTGTAAAGGACAAATAGAGTAGGCCCAAGTGCACTTCCTTGTGGAACTCCAGCTTCGATAGTGTAGTCGCCAGATGTTGTTGCGTTGCACCTTACTGCGAAGACTCTGTTGTAGAGATACGACTCAAGTAGCTTATGAGTGTATGTAGGCAAGTGAGTTTTGATTTTATGCATTAGGCCATTTAGCCAGACTCGATCGAAAGCTTGAGATACATCGAGGAATATTGCGCTGCAGTATTCCTGATGCTCGAAGGCTGTGCGTATCTCTGATGTTATTCGGTTGACTTGTTCTATTGTTCCGTGGTTTTGACGGAAGCCAAATTGGTGAGCCGGGATAACGTTGTGTGCTTCAGATATGGTATTATGCGTGTTAGCAGGCATTTCTCGAACAGTTTGGACAGACACGATAATAGACTTATTGGTCTGTAGGATGACGGAGCTGTGTGGTCTTTTCCGGGCTTCGGTATCATTATGATGACAGATTTTTCCATTTCCTTGGGTAGTAGCCGAGACATATAATCCCATTGAAGATTTTACAAATAACCTCTATAGCTGAGTTTGGAAGTTCAATTATCATTTTGGAGTTATTAAGTCATCGCCCGGAGCCTTTTGGTTTCAGGTTCCCAATGACTTTTGCGATCTCATTTGGCTGAAACAATGTTGGTAGAGACAAAGAATTAGTTTGAATTTGCGGTAGGACAAGTGGACTAATGGCCGGGTTCGGCTGGAAGACGCTTCTTAGATGTAAAGCAAATGTTTCGGCTCTATCTTCGTCGCTGCGGGCCCAGCAACCTGTTGATTTCCTTATAGGGGTGACTGTTTCGATTGGAGGGCTTAGGTTTGGGTGAGCCCTCCACAAAGGATGCCTTGTACTGGTCGGCGAAAGTTTTCGATGTACCGTAATTGTGCGTTTTCAGCGTCTTGTTTCAGAGCTCGATTTAGTAGGCGAGTGGCTTCCTTAAAACGTTGTTTTGAAGATGGCGATCTGCTGGTTTGCCAAGCACGTCGTAAACGCCTCTTTTCTAAGACAAGCTGTTCAATTTGTTGATTAGTTTTGAATTTGTTGGGCTGTACGTCCTTCCCTTGTGGTGTTGAAATAGTGGCTGCTGCAGTGAGTACGTCTTCAAGAGCATCAGTAGAGCAGTCGATATCCGCTTCGATGTTGAGCTGTGGGGTTAGTTCAATGTGGGAACTTACATATTTCTTATATTTAAGCCAGTTAGTTCTGTGCGACGTCAGCCTGTGGGGATGATTGATAATTTCTGGGCTTTGAAGAAGTGTTATAAGCACTGGCGAATGGTCTGATGAAAGATCCGAAAGCGCTTTGGCACTTATTATGTTGCGTGAAATATTTTTGTCACTGCAAAGTCTATTAAGTCTGGCATCTTTCTGGGGTCTGCTGGCCAATATGTGGGGCTACCAGGAAACATAGTCCAATTTGTTGCTCAAGTTAATGATTGCATTGTATAATTGCCTTCCTTTGGGGGTCACGAGACGCGATCCCCAGTGCGTATGCTTGGCATTATAGTCTCCTGCAGCTATAAAGCGATCTCCAAGTGAGTTGTAAAAATCCATGAATTGAGCTTCAGAAATTGTAAAGCGAGGCGGGCAGTAGACAGCGGCTATGGAGAGGTTGCCGCTGCCTGACTGCACTTTAATAGACGTCGCCTGCAAGTAATTAGTTGAATACCTTTGGTGAAAGTGGTGCTTGATGCGTTCTCTGATAAGGACGCCGGTTCCGCCGTGGGCTTTACCATCTGGATGATCTGTGCGGTAGAAGGCGTAACCTTTTATTTGAAAGTTGTATTTGCTTGTGAGGTGCGTCTCTCCAAGCAGCATAACGTCGATATGATGTTCATTCAGGAACTGTGTTATTTCAAGTTTATGCCGTGAGACGCCATTGGCGTTCCACATGGTTATTCGTAGACTAGGCATCAGTTATTTGGACTGCTGAGCTACAAGCATCTGCATCACCATGTTCTGGTTTTGAACAAGTGTTTGCATGGTCGTTTTCATGAAGGACATTAATTCCGTCAAACTTTGTTGCAGGGTAAGCATCATTGCCTCCATTGTGCTTTGTGGCTGTCCTGGGGCTTGTTGAACGTTTCCTAGATTCGATTGGAGTGGGTTTTCCATTCCTGTTCGAAGTGCATCGGCGTAGGAGAAGCCCTTCTGAGCATTCAGCGGACCAAATGAAGATCTTGCGGCCTTGGCGAAAAATACTTCCGGCGTCGTTTCTGAATTAGTGAACACGTTTCGTGTATTCTGATGGCGAGTTGCTGTCACTCGTCGCATGCGATTCTTCAGCTCCTTGTAGACCATACAGCCCTGTAGTTTGCTGTATGGTTTCCACCACAGTTTCCACATTTCTTCTTCTGGGGGTCTTCTCTGTTGGCAGGGCAGTTTGCGGAATTGTGGAAGTCTCCGCAAACTACACAGACTGAACGTAGTGTGCAGTACGTCCTGGTATGTCCATACTCCTGGCAATTTGTGCACTGCACTGGGCCGTTTCTTTATGTGGCTCTTCCACCGTAATTCTTCGGTGCAATAGGAATTGCAGGTTATAAATGGGGTGCACTTCATTTTTCTTCAGGGCTTTGCTGTCCGGCTCCAGCTCGACCTTAAAGAGTGGTTGCGGCTTTTTATTTTTGTTTATTATGTTGCTAACGTTCTTTGCTGAAAACCCCTTTTCTTTAAGGGCATCTATAATTTCGTTGGGAGTTACGTCGGGCTCGATTCCTTTTAATACTACTTGCAAGCCCTTGCTGCTTTTAGTTGGTACGTGTAATAATTTTTCTTAGCTTCGTCCAGGTATTTGGACACTGCTCGGAAATGTTCTTCAGATATTGTTTGCAGTTTCGTTTCTTGTATGTTCCCTTTAGTGAGCGGAACAACATGAAAATTTCCATCCCCGACCAGCGCAACAATTTTGTTGACCAGGGCGTTCGAGCTTCTCCTAATGTAAATTGGTGGGGCTTCGGTTTCTTTTGGGTCTCTTGACCCAGTTCCGATTGTTCATCCGCCAAGAGGGCAAATCTGTTGTTATTAGGTCTCCCGGGTTGATCGTTGTCTCTTTGTACACGGTTTATTTTGGCTTATTACCGACGGCGTTGTTATGCGGGCTAAGCTTACGCTTAATTTGGATGTAGCGATCCATGCCGGTCTGTATGGCGGGGCCGCTTGTTGAACATTGCCGATATTGGCTTTGGAGCTTGCAGTTTTGGTTGTCATTGTATTTGCAGTCGATGACATCGTAGTCGTTACCGCGATACTGGCCGTTGCTGTAGTTGTTGCTGTTGCTTTTACCGCCGTTTCTGTGGTTGCTGTTTTGCTTTTCCGCCGTCACTGTTGTTGTTGCTGTTGCTTTTGCTGCCGTTGCAGAAATATTATTAGTGCTTGTTGTTGGGGTTTTGCACTGAGAACTCCATGATGTAGGCGTAGGAGTGAGAAGAGCGGGTGAGCAAGACCGTGCTCTTTGGCTATCGACCGCCAAACGGTTGCTCTTTGTCGCCGTTTCGATGTTGTCGCGCGTTGAAATACGAGAAATAACCGTTACTTGGGCTCACGGAGCTTCTACGCTCTTTCTTTTGTTCGTCGCTCATTGAGCTATTTCGCGTGGCACTTATTTTTTATAAAATAATTATGCACTTGTTTAATCATATCAATAATTTTGTGAGTCGATAACTATTTATATTTTCTGTTTTAGCGTCTTTTCGCTTATCTTGGAATACTCAGTATTTTAAGCTTTATTTTTGTCTTTAAATCATCCACTTTCTATAATTTTCCGGGCTCGCGCGAAACACGTCCGCTCTCTACGGAAGTTGGAAGTTTTGATTTTTTGCAATATATCATTCAAAGATTTATTGCTTGTGGTTTCCGTCCCTCCATCAGTTTCCATTCCTGGTCAGTCCTTCCATTCCTTCCATTCCATTCCATTCCTCCAGTCCATTTGTTTTTGGTTTTCCCCAGATAAAAGATTGTTCAGAAAATGGGAGTTTGACATTGAAATTTCCATCTGCTGCAACTTGGAGATTTCCTACGAAATGTTTTTCGCAATGAGCCTCCATCAGTGATCGGTGTTTTTCTTCAGTTTATAGAGTTTCTAAAGTCCAGAAGCGTTCCAACAGCGTATCAATTTCTTCATCTGAAGCTGCAGCTGAGTTTTGCTCCGCTGAAACTATTCCGGCGACAATCTATCCAAGTTTTGTATTTTGGAGAATTGGTCCTCCTGGCTTTAATAGAGTCTGGTTCGGTAGAAACAATGAAAAGTAGTGCAATCTGTCATGTCAACGTTGCCCGGGATTTGCAAATTTGTAGAATGCCGGTTAATCAGCTATGATGTGTGGTAACACAAAAGTTTCAACTTGTTGAGTAAAGTCATTATGCATCGACTTCATCAAATCATTTACTCTGGCTCTACCAGTTTTTGGATTGTCTCCAATTCCCTCGATATGTAGTGAAGTTTAAGTGATAACATTGAAGCCATTCGTTCAGAAATCAAATTTATTTGTGATCCTAAATCTAGGGGAGCTCTGGAGGTGGCAACCCGACCATTGCTTGCTTTTACTGCCATTTTGACGGTGGCAAGTAGGTTGCAACTTTTGTTGCTTGCTGCGCCTACAGTTAGCGATTGTGGCTCGGTTGCTGCAACTGATGTGATTTCAAGATGCAGCAATGTTTTGTGTTTTTTTACAACATTTAAAACACGTGCGAACTCGACATTCCTTTGACTAGTGGTCACTGCTAAAGCACGTGACATACAACCGTTATTTTTGCACCCAATTGAGTCGTTCGGGTACTGTTTTGTTGCGGAAGTCATCGCATTTGTAAAGCGGATGATCTCTTTTGCAAAACGGACAGTTTTGTAGCTTTGTAGCTCTCCAGACCCATCTAACGACTGTTCGTATAGGGCTCTAGTTGCAAAATCTAATTTTACTTTAAGATGGTAATCAATATTGTATCCCAGTTTTTGTAAGCGTCAACCAATATACCTCATGCATGCAAGTAATTTTCGTGTTTAAGATCGATATGCCTTATCAACCTTTCTGCCTCTCTGGTTACTGTGGTTTTGAGATACCACATTTTCCGTACGGTGGGCATGTTAGTGTCATGGACCATGCATTTGAATATATCGAAAAATAGAGTCCATTTGAGCAGATCTCCATCGAATTTTGGGATGCTGACTCTGGGCAAGTGCACATCTTCGTTGCTTGATGTATTGCTCTTTGCCCCTAAGACCACTTGAATTTCCTTTTCCGGTCTTAGGAAGGACTGCACATCATATCCTTACTTAATTGGGTCATCGAATTCTTCGTAAACGGAAAAATGAATTTCTTACGTTTGAGACCATAGTGATTTTATCAAATCACTTGTGATGGTCTTTCCTGTCTCTGAAAACTCTTTCAGAGCGCGTTTGATAGACTCGGATATCGCCCTTTGTCGGCGACATGCCGATCTGAGTTTGTCAGATACTATCATGGGCTGATGTATACTTCCCGCTTCTGGATTTGCATCAGCGTGGCTTGTTGATTGTTCTATATTGTCGAGCATGTTTGCTCTGTATTCTTCGTATGTGGCACGACAGCCATCGTAAAACTTGGTCATCGATGGCTGCGTCATCGATGGCTGCCAATTTGGTTTGGTAATATGTGGGTTTTAATTTCCTTTCCGCTCAATCCTTTTTGTAGTTGCGGATATATTTTGAGATCTCTTGACTGCTCTTTTCTTGCAAGTCTAACGTCTTGGCGACTGCTTGCTCTTCCATTGTATTAGCCATTATAGTTTAACTTCACTTCTGACCCGTTGGGAGTGTTTTATTTGCTGAAAAGCTGGATACGCTCCTGTTCGCAGCCGTCGATGGTCGCAGAAATTGAACAATGACTTGGAAGATTTTTTCAAAGTGTTGCCTTGTTGACAACTCTGGGAAGTGTTTCCAGGATAGTTTCCTGTAAAGATCACTGAATGTGATCAACGGCTAGAAGTTCTGAGCCAAAAGGATATTGAAATCCTTCAAAGTGTCGCCTGATTGACAACTTTGAGATTGTGACCAAAGGATGATTGAAATCCTTGGAAGGTCCGATGTTTCCTGCGTTTAGGAACGGCTAGAAATCCGAGTTCTGAGCCAAAGGATGTTTGAAATCCTTCAAGGATCTAGGATGTTCCTAGACCGTCGGGGTCACCAAATCTTAATGTGTAGGCTAAGGTGCCTGGCATAAAGTACTTGAACTGTCTGCCTTGTGTCGCTGCAACTAGAACATGAACCAGTTGGACTATAGATGGTGCACATGAGGGTCTGAAGACTCAGCGACAGCCTCTGTTCAATGCAGCCAAATGAGTAACGCTTGCATTGTGGTCAAAACAATTACTGACTTTATTGAGGAAACTTAACGATATTTATAGCTAGACAAAGTATAAAGAATATGCTTATGTCAACGAAATTGTGTGTAAAAGTAATGTTGGTTACTGTGTATTATGATCTATGCAGAAATGGGAAACGGTGCCCAATTCGACTTCTTCATTTTTTTTTTTTTTTTTATACTTTGCTTTGGTTTATTGAATCTTCTCCTTTACGAGACTAACAATATGTGTATCAAACCTTATATAAATAACCTAACTAACAGTCATATAACTGGCACAGAGTTAAATGTCCCTGATAATTATTGCTGGGTTAGATGGTCGTTTCGATGCAGGCGGGTTCTGCTGGAAACCCGAGTCAAGCCTCTTGCCAGATGATTTGGGTGAACAGTAAGTTTTTTATTGTAGGTCGCCTTTTGTTTGTCTATTTCATCTTTTAATGCAAGAATGCCGAGATCCCTGTGGATGTTTAGGTTGCGAATATACCATGGTGCCCGTAGATGATGTCTATGTTGCTGCTGCTCGCGTTCTCCCAGCGTTGCTGGGAGCCATATGTCCAGGTAGGCTTGAGAGTGGAGTTGTAATATTACCTTGTAGTCTAGACGCAGTGGCGATCGGGCGTTTAAAATCCAGTGGAGGCTGCTGGCTTTTAGTTTCAGATGGAGTTTCTTGCATTCTGTCTTCGCCAAGTTAGTCGTCTGTCGAGGTGGACGCCGAGATACGTTACTTCGTTGACTTGGGGAATCTGCGTACTATTCAAGAATATTGGAGAGCATGTTTGCCTTTTGAGGGTAAAAGTTATGTGTTTACATTTTTGTTTGTTAATTTTAATACGCCAGTCAGATAGCCACTTCTCAACTACCATGAGGTGATTTGCTAACTGTGTTGTTGCTCGGGTTGGGCACCTCGAGCGGCTTAGGATCGCAGTGTCGTCAGCGAACGTGGATGTTGTTAGGCGCTCGTTCGTAGGGATATCCGCTGTATAAAGGACAAACAGAGTAGGCCCTCGAGTAGCTTATGAGTATATGTAGGCAAGTGTATTTTGATTTTACGCATGAGGCCATTTAGCCAGACTCGATCGAAAGCTTGAGATACATCGCGGAATATTGCGCTGCAGTATTCCCGATGCTCGAAGGCTGTGCGTATCTCTGATGTTATTCGGTTGACTTGTTCGATGGTTCCATGGTTTTGACGGAAGCCAAATTGATGAGCCGGGATAACATTGTGTGCTTCCAGATATGGTATTATGCGTATTATGTTAGCAGGCATTTTTCGAACAGTTTGGACAGACACGATAATAAACTTTTTGGTCTGTAGGATGACGACACTGTGTGGTCTTTTCCGGGCATCGGTATAACTATGATGACCGATTTTTTCCATTTCCTTGGGTAGTAGCCGAGACATATAATCCCATTGAAGATTTTACAAATAACCTCTATAGCAGAGTTTGGAAGTTGAATTATCATTTTTGGAGTTATTAAGTCATCGCCCGGAGCCTTTTTTGGTTTCAGGCTCCCAATGACTTTTGCTATCTCATTTGGCTGAAACAATAGTCGAATAGTCTGATGAAAGATCCGAAATCGCTTTGGCACTTATTATGTTGCGTGAAATATTTTTTGTCACTGCATAGTCTATTAAGTCTGGCATCTTTCTGGGGTCTACCAGGGTAAACATTGTCCAATTTGTTTCTAAAGATAATTATTGCATTATATAATTGCCTTCCTTTGCGGGTCACGAGACGCGATCCCCAGTGCGTATGCTTGGCATTATAGTCTCCTGCAGCTATGAAGCGATCTCCAAGTTAGTTGTAAAAATCAATGAATTGACCTTCCGAAATTGTAAAGCGAGGCGGGCAGTAGACAGCGGCTATGGAAAGGTTGCCGCTACCTGACTGCACTTAAAAAGACGTCGCCCTCAAGTAATTAGTTGAGTACCTTTGGTGAAAGTGGTGCTTGATGCGTTCTCTGATTAGGACGCCGGTTTCGCCGTGGTCTTTACCATCTGGATGATCTGTGCGGTAGAAGGCGTAACCTTTTATTTGAAAGTTGTATTTGCTTGTGAGGTGCGTCTCTACAAGCATTATAACGTCGATATGATTCAAGTTAATGCCGTGAGACGCCATTGGCGTTCCACATGGTTATTCGTAGACTAGACATCAGTTATTTGGACTGCTGAGCTACAAGCAACTGTATCACCATGTTCTGGTTTTGAACAAGTGTTTACATTGTCGTTTTCATGAAGGACATTAATTCCGTCAGACTTTGTTGCATGGTAAGCATCATAGCTTCCATTGTGCTTTGTGGCTGTCCTGGGGCTTGTTGAACGTTTACTAGATTCGACTAGAGTGGGTTTTCCATTCCTGTTCGAAGTGCATCGGCGTAGGAGAAGCCCTTCTGAGCGTTCAGCGGACCAAATAAGGATCTTGCGGCCTTGGCAAAAAATACGTCCGGCGTCGTTTCTGAATTAGTGAACACGTTTCGTGTATTCTTATGGCGAGTTGCTGTCAGTCGTCGCATGCGATTCTTCAGTTCCTTGTTGACCATACAGCCCCTGTAGTGAGCTGTATGTTTTCCACCGCAGTTTCTACATTTCTTCTTTTGGGGGTCTTCTCTGTTGGCAGGGCAGTTTGCGGAATTGTGGAAGTCTGCGAAAACTACACAGACTGAAAGTAGTGTGCAGTATGTCCTGGTATGTCCATACTCCTGGCAATTCCTGCACTGCACTGGGCCGTTTCTTTTATGTGGCTCTTCCACCGTAATTCTTCGGTGCAATAGGAATTGCAGGTTATAGATGTTGTGCACTTTGTTTTTCTTCAAGGCTCTGCTGTCAGGCTCCAGCTCGACCTTAAAGAGTGGTTGCGGCCTTTTATTTTTGTTTATAATGTTGCTAACGTTCTTTGCTGAAAACCTCTTTTTTTTAAGGGCATCTATAATTTCGTTGGGAGTTACGTCGGGCTCGATTCCTTTTAATACTACTTGCAAGCCCTTGCTGCTTTTTTAATTGGTACGTGTAATAATTTTTCTTAGCTTCAGCCAGGTATTTGGACACTGCGCGGAAATGTTCTTCAGATTTGGTTTGATGTTTGGTTTCGTGTATATTCCATTTAGTAAGCGGAACAACATCTCCGACCAGCGCAACAATTTTGTTGACCAGGGCGTTCGAGCTTTTCTCCCTACTGTAAATTGGTGGGGGCTTCGGTTTCTTTTGGGTCTCTTCCGGTTGTTCATCCGCTAAAAGGGCAAATCTGTTGTTATAAGATCTCCCGGTTTGATCGTTGTCTCTTTGGACACGGTTTATTTTTGGCTTATTACCGACTGCGTTATTCTGCGGGCTAAGCTTACGCATGATTTGAATGTAGCGATCCATGCCGGTCTGTATGGCCGGGCCGCTTGTTGAATGTTGCCGATATCGGCTTTGGAGCTTGCAGTTTTGGTTGTTATTGTATTTGCAGTCGATGACATCGTAGTCGTTACCGCGATACTGGCCGTTGCTGTAGTTGTTGCTGTTGCTTTATCCGACGTCACTGTTGTTTTTGCTGTTGCTTTGCTGCAATCGCAGAAATTTTTTCAGTGCTTGTTGTTGGGGCTTTGCTCTGAGAACTCCATGATGTAGGTGTAGGAGTGAGAATAGCGGGTGAGCAAGACCGTGCTCTTTGGCTATCGACCGCCAAACGGTTGCTCTTTGTCGTCGTATCGTTGTTGTCGCGCGTTGAGAAATACGAGAAATAACCGTTACTTGGGCTCACGGAGCGTCTACGCTCTTTCTTTTGTTCGTCGCTCATTGAGCTATTTCGCGTGGCACTTATTTTTATCAAATAATTATGCACTTCTTTTAATCATATCACTGATTTTGTGTGTCGAAAACTATTAATTATACCCGGTACCCATAGGGTACAAGGGGATTATAAGTTAGTGCAAACCGAGAATGTATGTAACAGGCAGAAGGAGAAATCTCTGACCCTTTAAAGTATATATATTCTTGATCAGCGTCACTAGCTGAGTCGATCTAGCCATGTCCGTCTGTCCGTCTGTCCGTCTGTCCGTCTTTCCGTCTGTCCGTGTGTCCGTCCGTGTGAAACAATAGATCTCAGAGACTGTAAGTGCTAGAGTTACCAAATTTGGTGACAACATTGGTATCTTTTGCAAGCAGATCAAGTTTGTTTTAAAATTTGGCCACGCCCACTTCCGACCTCAAAAATGATAAAAAACGTAAAAAAAAGCTATACTCGATATTTTTGGGTTAAAGTTAATAGATACAATAAATGAATAGGTTTAAGCGGACGTTTTCTGAAAATTTCAATAAAATCGGATGATAAAAATGGGAGATATTAGCAATAAGGTTAGAATTTTAAAACACCCCTAAGACGCTGCTATTGCAAGCTGCGTAGCCTGTAATGTCTAGGTCGTAGGTTCAAGCCCCGACCGCTCCAATACTTTTTATTGTTTATTTTTCTCTGTTTTTTTTAATTTTTTCCTTTGTTATTACACCGGAGAACAACTCAAAAGTTTTAAAATAAAAAATACAAAAAAAAAAAAAAATTGGTTGTTTGTGGGATTCAGCTCTGGCCAATTTGCAAAACGTAAATCCATCGGCCTTAAACAACTGGGCCACCTATATTTCATATGAAGCGCCATTTTCATTCTAAGTATGCTTCAACAACTGTGAACCTAATTTTGGAAGAACTAAAATAAAATTGCCAGCTATTGTCAACATCTAATGCCTCTACATTTTTATACCCGGTACCCGTAGGGTACAAGGGTATTATAAGTTAGTGCCAACCGAGAATATATGTAACAGGCAGAAAGAGGCATTTCCGTACAGTAAATAGACAGTCTTAACAAGTAGGCAATCGTGGACGGGTTCTGAAAATTTGAGTAAAATCGGATGATAAACATAGAAGTTATGAAACAATACAATTTCTGAGAGAGAGAGAGAGAGAGAGAGCGCACGTGCGTGTTGCTCAACATGTTCCTAGCAGCATTTGTCTTTGTTGGGTGTTGCTCAGCATGTTCCTAGCAACATTTGTCGCTTTTGAGAGTTGCCCAACATGTTCCTAGCAACATTTGTTCCTTTTGAGTGTTGCTCAAAATTTTTATAGCAATATTTGTCTTCAGTTGTCAAAATTTCCTTTTTCCATGTTCATGTGCATGTTTACCCACAATGCTTTGGGTACCGGGTATCTTACAGTCGGTCACACTCGACTGTAGCTTTCCCACTTGTTTTTTATGAAAAGTTGCTTTTTATTGTAATAGATAAATGTGTGTGAAAGAGAAAAGAGACCGACTGGTCACCAAAAAAATTGCGTCAGAAAAGAACGAGCGTAACCAAGAAATGACAAACAATAACAAAATTCACTTATATAACCAAACTTTGCCTAACTGATATAATTTTATTAATTGAATAATCGGATATAAAAATGTTAAAAAAAAAAATGTTGGCATGAGCGGGATTAGAACTCAGAACTTTCTTGCATAAAAACCATTTGCCCATCGCTTAGACGCTCGGGCTATGCTCCACACTTAGCAATAAACAGTGATTGTTACTTCTAATAGCCTTTACACTTTTTCTATCAGAAGGCGGTTTGTTTATTGTAATAGAGATGCGTGACCAAGAAATGTCAAAGAATAACAAAATTCACTTTTATAACCCAACTTGCCGAACTGATATAAAATGTCTTAATTGAATAAAGAGAAGAAAAAATGAATAAGAATCTGAAATAAAAATGTAAAAAAATTCTTTGGCATGGGCGGGTTTAGAACTCAGAACTTTCTTGCATAAAAAACGCTTGCCCATCGCTTAGACGTCTGGGCTATGCTCTATGTTCCGTAAAAGACAGCGATTGTTACTTCTAATAGCTTCCACACTTTTCAATAAGAAGGCGATTTGTTTCTTGTAATAGAATGTAATTGTAATAGATGAATAAATGTTTTACCCATTTATTTGCAATGGCCTCCCCGTGGTGTTCCCTGGGTCCCGATTTAATATATGACAAATAATTTATTAAGTCGGGAGCTAATTCGAGCGGCAATTTAATTTTTAATTAAGAAGTATTAAAACCGTCAAACGTTTGGGTACCGGGTATCTCACAGTCGAGCAGTCTCGACTGTAGCTTTCCTTCTTGTTTTTTTTTCTGTTTTAGCGTCTTTTCGCTTATCTTGGAATACTCCAGTACTTTAAACTTTATTTTTGTCTTTAAATCATCCACTTTCTATAATTTTCCCGGAGCTCGCGCGAAACACGTCCTATCTCTACGGAAGTATACCACTTCTTCATGTCAGCATAATATGCATTCGCGCTCGACCTGATAATCGCTACTTTTGTCATTGCATATACATATTGCTGAGACTGAACAGATGCAGAAGCTACTGTCGTGTTTCATCCAGGAGGTGATGCTGGTGAGAATATTATGGAAGGGAATTATATTGATAACTAGCTAACCCAGCCACGCGTTGCAGCGGCGGACCCGACAGACACCCGTGATAGGGTGTTGTAAAAAAAAAAAATTAAAAAAACATTATATAAGGATTTAAAAGTAAACGTTTTATTGTTTATCATGAGAATCATAATTATTAACAAATCACTGTAGTGCTTTATGAAACACGATGTTTTTTGTTTGATTACCATAGCCATAGATGCAGTGTTGCCAGGTCTTGAACAAAAAATAATGCCAGATTTACGAAAAAAACTAGCTGAAAATAGCAAATTTGTTTGTAAAAATGGCTGAAAAAATGGCTAACATTTTGTTACCCCAAAAAATAACCAAATTACCCCAAAATAACCAAAAAATTGAATTTTAATTTAAATGTCCAATAATGATTTTAATAAATCTACATCTTCACTGTCTTCATTGTTATATTTTTCATTTCTTCGTCTCAGCATGAGCCCTTAAATCGAATATTTTCGCTTTAATACTGCATTTGCAGTAGCTACAGTAAGCTTTTGACAAATCCGTCTCATCCTTCCGGATCCAGGCCTTGAACTCACTAGCCTGCATCCAAGCATCGCGAAACTTTTGCGTATAAAGCACTTTAGGCATTTTTGCATCACTTTTTTTGCGTCACTTAATGTACACCACAAACTAGAGATGAAACACACAAAGCAGTGATGGTCAAAAGTAGAAATCACTGTTCGATAAGTATTTTCACTCAAGTCACTTAGAGTATTTTCGCTGTAACTGGTAATTTTCACACGGGTTCGAGAAAATTGCCGAAAATAGCTGAAGTTTATTTTAAAGTAGCTAGATTTATAGCTAGTAGCAATTTCTTAATTTTTCTAGCATTCGGCCTTTCAAAATGGCTAGAACTAGCCATAAAATTGCTAAACTGGCAACACTGCATAGATGTACTTCTCAGAACGCAGTTTGGTTGCTCTTCACTTAAGTACCTTGTGATAAACGATATTTTTTGTTTTATTATCATGCGCAAAACAAACAACGCAGATGGTCTTCCGACCCGTGAACATGCCACGTATAATTGGCCATGAGAAAACATGGATTTTCTAGGTTTAAGCCACAAACTTTTAAGGATTGGCCTTGTGATTTGTTAATGGTCATTGCAAATGCAAGACGTATCGGAAATTGAAGTCTTTTAAATTCAAAGGGCATATCGTTTGGGATCATCGGGATTCTCGGAATAAGAATTTCTCACCTTTGAATTTTCCTATCATTATCGTGGCGTAAATGACATTGTTCATCAATTTTTAACCACCAAACGCGTACCGTTGCACAGTTTTGGTTGGTTTATGTTTCGTAGCATGATTATTACGGAGCCAACCTTTAGGCGTAAATTGTGTGGTGGTAAACCAGGCACGTCCAAAGAGTTTAAAAATTCAATGGGATAGTTGGTGGCTTCATCTTCATTTGTGACGCAGTCAATTGATTTGAATGAATGCTCTGTTCCAATTATCTTATTTTGAATTATGTAATTCAAGTCATCTACATCTTTATTCCTTGCCGCTAAAATTGCTCGCTCACTCAACCATTCATTATTTTTGTGGTTAGTAATAATGTTTGGAAATACATTGTTGATAAGTTCTTCTTTGATTCGACAAAATTACAGAAATTATTTTGAAATGATATAAATCCGCTCGATTCATCGACAGGTACTTGACCATTACCGATAGTCAGCAATTGCTTCGAGAAATCTTCAGCAGATATATCATTAAGCAATGTAACTCTCATGTTTGTTGTCAGCTGCAGTTTCTTCACATAGCGCCATAGATCTGACGATTTGAGGCAAGCGTTTATTTCGTCGGCAGCCGTAGATCTTGGAATTACTGGCAGTGTTTGGCGGAAATCGCCAGACAGTAAAATCATTGCTCCTCCAAAACATCTCGAGTCATTGCGTAAATCTTTTAATGTTCGGTTATGCTTCTAATGCACGTTTATGCGCCATTGTGCATTCGTCCCATATGATAATTTTCGATGCCGCTAAAACTTTGGCCATTGCTGAGTGTTTTGCAATATTACACGTTGGTTCTTCAATAGTTTGAAGATTTAACGGTAATTTTAATGCTGAATGAGCCGTACGGCATCCTTCTAACAATGTGGCTGCTATTCCAGAAGAAGCAACTGCAACCGCTATGTTGGATCTCGCCCGAACAGTTGCTAAAACTAATGACAAAAGGAATGTCTTGCGAGTTCCACCAGGGCATCTAGGAAATATAAACCACCATTTTCATCATCGATTGCCTTCATTATAGTATCATAAGCTTCCTTTGTTGGTAATTCAACATGGGTACATTCGTTTGAACTACTAAATCTAATTCCTGGTGATCATATTCACGTTCCCGTTCCAATTCTCGATTAAATGCGTCATTCATTTGACGATATGGCGCTGGCATTCCCAACCTGATTAATAAATTACCGCACATAAGGTAACACATATCTTCGATCAAGAGTAAAGCACGATTATGTATCTCCTCATTCATCTCAATATCGTGATTTCTGAACTGACACGAATTTGATGTAAAATATCTTCTGACATATTATCCTTGTATTTGTGCCACAGGTTACATGGGTTTGATGGAAAACATGTCGAAATTATGATAGCGAATAATGTGCGTATCTGACTTGGAGACGCAGAAATAATGGCTTCAGCGATTGTCGTATCCCAATGAGTATCGTTTTCTAATAATTTCAATTCTTCACATGCAGCACGATATGTTGAAAATATTACACCATTAACAGTTCGTAGTGTCTCAAATGACGTTGGCCCACGCACATTTACCAGTAACAACCGCAAATAGAAACATTCATCATTCTTTGGATGAACTGTATACATACGACCAAGAGCATCAGTAGAACGCACATCTGGATACCCAGGCACCGCATCGCCTTGCTTCCGTCTTTGAAAATTCTTCGATGAAGCATTCCAAGTATAATAACGTGGCATCTCCGAGTAAAGCAAAGTTCGTGCAAACAGATCGCTTTGGCAGATTGCAAAAACTTGTCAATGTAGTTGCTGGAGGTGTTTCAGCACGTTGCATAGCATTCGGAGCCGTGAAATATACTCGTTGACCATTCTCCAGATGCACCGCCAAATGCATAACAGTTGGATGACGTTCGTGAATGGGAAATGAGAGTATACGCCAAATCGCTTCATTACAGTTCACATAACGACCAACTTGATAGCGTGAAATTTCATCGTTGGTGTTCGAGGATTGCAATCCAAAAACCGCCATATCACTGCCTTTCGTGACATATTTGCAAATATATTTGCGTCGCAAATCATCTATTTGTTGACCTCTGTTGTTCGCTCGACGATTCCGCATTGCCAACCGAGCTGTTTCACGGGCTGCTTCACTTTGCTCTTGTGATTGAGAAGCACGAAGTCGAGCCATACTTTCGCGGCGCTGTTCACGTGTATGTTCTTCAGTTTTTTTTATTTGCAGTATTTCGTTGCTGTGTATACACTTGTTGCTGGCTTGCATGTCTTGTGCGGCGGCCGATGTTTCCACGTCGTCTTCTAGGCATTTTAGACTATGGACAGACTGGTGAATTTAACCTCAAATGCACAATCCTCATAGTTTACACAGATCAACTTACCACCTTCAAGACAAATGGTTGCTGTTGAAATTTAATAAAAGTTTGCACAATAAACGTGTTTCCAACTGAACTGTTAACAAACGAATAAATTTTACAACAAAACTGAACAATAAACGTGTTTCCAATCGAACTGTTAACAAACGAATAACTTTTACCCCAAAACTGAACAGATTACAATAAGAAGCTGTCAAACAATGTAACAACATGTAATCGAATGGTTACTTGATTAGAGATTTTTGTTAAAGTTGTAAAAACTCTTGTTTTTCTGCATTCCTGTTGAACATTTTCCTGAATTTTGTTTGTGGTAAACCTTTCCTGGCTCTAAGCAACCTCCCTACCAATTTACACCCAAATCTGTTTTGCCGTTCTTGAGATATAAAATCAGTAACTAACACGACTTTCTTTTATATATATAGATGTCCCCGTGGTCCCTTTTTCTATGCCAAAATGGGAATTTATATCTGATATTCCTTAGTAAATAAATATATATAAATAAAGTAAATAAATATAATTTGTGGCATGAAAGGCTAGGGCTTATAAGCAAAGGAAAATATTTAGAAATAAAAGCTAATAATATGTTTGAGAATATCAATATGTATTATAATATTTAGCCAAATGAAAATTTATATGAGGCTTGCATAAATGAAAAGCATTGCTTGACATAAATTTGACAAGTTTAAAAACAAAGATCATATTAACAGGCTTTTTTTTATTATTCATTCCGATGTATGTGGTCCGATTACTCCTGCAACTATCGATAGGAAAATTATTATATTGTGTTTATTGACCAATATACATATTATTGCGTAACATACTTACTGACTTGTAAGTCGGAAGTGTTTAATGCTTTTAAGAATTTTATTGTTAAGAGTGAGGCGCACTTTAATTTAAAAGCAGTTAATCTATATATATCAAAAACGGCAGGAAATATCTATCGAATGAGATGAACAAATTTTGCAGTGAAAAGGGCATTAGTTACCACCTTACAGTTCCGCATACCCCACAGTTGAATGGTGTATCCGAAAGGATGATAAGGACTATAACAGAAAAAGCTCGTGCTTTGGTTATATGTATTTTCATGATAATCGCGAGTTAATCGTTCTAAAACAAAGATTTAAAATAAATAACTAACAGTTTTAAAGTAATAAGGATCTTGTACGGCCATCAAAAACCTCATCAACCGACGAAAAAGTTCGCCTTGATAAAAGACTTTGCTTACAACATCCCGCTTATTAGTGACAGTAGCAAAAAACTTACTGCTCCAAAAAAAAAGATTCACAAAAATAAATATCTAATAATAAAAAACAAATTAAATCGGAAAAATAAAAGCTTAAAATTATTTGGTTATAGGGGCAGAAGTACAAAAATACTTTTTGGGAGAAGCTGTTTTGACAGCAACTTATTTGACTAACAGAGTCTCAAGTAATGCATTGAAAGAATGCAAGAAAACACCACAAATGTTTTGGCATAGTAAAAAGCCATGTCTGAAATATTTGAGAGCTTTCGGTTCGACAGTGTATGTCCATAAAAATATGAGAAAAGGAAAGTTTGATGAGAAATCATGGAAAGGAATACTTGTCGGATATGAACCTAATGGATATAAAGTATGGGATGGGGTGACTGGGAAGTTTTCAATTGCTGAAGATGTGGTTTTTGATGAAAATAACATGGTATCTGTGGGAACCTGTGTCAGCTGAGGTGAATTCGAGCCCAACACGGAATCCATATATTCACCACGACCCGAGGTCGTTCGGGTCGTAGGGTTCGTGTCAACGGGGTTCGTGTCGTATGTGGAGTTCAAGAGGAGTTGACGACATCAACGAAACTAAGCGGTCAGCGACTGCGCGAATAAATATATATAAAACTGAAAACTGAAGTGTATTACTGGAGTGTTACATTGGCGACGAGGATTAAAAAAACGATTACGGAGTTACTGAGGAAAAGAAAGAGGAAATTAAATAAGTACTTTTAAAAGAAAAACGACGGCTGCCGGGAGTGCAGGTAAAAAGGAAATGCAAATGCATAAAGGGGGGAAGAAGGAATGAATATATGTATGTGTATATATTCCTAGCAACGCACACACATGCGAAATGTACATGCGATGTGCGGCGGTATGTATATGTGGAATGTGGTGCTTCCACAAAACGGAATGGTGGTGGAGCTGGATGAAAAGAAAAGGAAAGGATAAGGGAAATTTACGGAAAAAATTGGTACGCCACGGAATTGGTGGGTTAAGTGGTGAGAGATCCTGCAGATCTAAAAGAGATGGAAACGAAAAGGATAGGATGTGGTGGAAAAGAGAGAAGAATGAATGCAAAAAGGCATAGCAAGAGTGTGTGTAAAAGGATGACGAGGCGAAAATGAAGCAAATGATTATAACGAGTTCTTGTTATTGTGATTAAAAAAAAAGAAGGAGAATAACATCTTATTGATTGTTATTTTATATTTTTCTTTAAGCTACCGAAATGGCAGAGCTAAAACCATTTCTATTTACAACACTTGACAAGGCGTTGTGGAGAAATGAATGGGAGACATGGCTGCGCTTTTTTACCATCTACATAGAGTCAGAGGAGATAACTTCAGTGGTCAAGAAGCGAAATAAATTACTGCATCTGGGTGGACCACAGTTGCAGGCAGTGGTGTTCAACTTACTCGGTGCACTTGCGAAACTCGGTTTTCGAGAGGCACCTTTTCCGAACTATGGTTCCTGTGGAAGGCGAAGGCTTTACCGAATTTTTAATGCGTTTGCGACGACAAGTTGCGAAATGCTGCTTCGGCGAAACCAAGAAGGAAATTGAGGAGATTTGTCTCAAAGACAAAATAATAGATGTCTGGGCGCCGATGGACTTAAAAAGGAAGCTCTTGGAGAACGAATACACGTTAAACGAATTTGTAAAGATGTGTCACATCGAAGAGCAGGTTAACAGACAGACAGAGACGATGGGTGCAGCTGGCCAACAAAGCACAATTCAGAGAGTTTCATATCAAAAGACGCGAAACACTGGGACACTGCAAGACTGTGGTCGATGCGGAATAAAGGGACACCGGGAGAACAGCCCAGAGTGCCCAGCAAGAAGCGCAACGTGCAGGAAGTGCTCCAAGATTGGACACTTCGCTCGGAAATGCAAGACCAAAATAAGAGCGGCCAACCACGACGCTTAAAGGCCTTGGGCGAAACGTCCACGGCGTACAGACTCACACATCAGGCTGGTAAATTGTGAGTCTGTAAAGTCAGTAAACACTGACTGTTTTCGAGTAGCCACCAAGGGGGATAGTGACGAGATTATTCCATGCAAAGTCGGCGGCAGGACAATGGAAATGGTTATCGACTCTGGTTCCAAACACAATCTATGCAGTCAAGCAGATTGGCAGAAGCTGGTCGAGGACCAGGCAACCATTTTCAACACGCGCACTTAATCATCGAACCAGTTCCGTTCGTATGCTTCAGATCAACCTCTCAAAGTATTGAGAGTGTTTGAGGCTCCGATAAGCGTAAAGAGGGACCCGGAGGTGATAGCTACGTTTTACGTCATAGCAAACAGCAGACAATCACAACTAGGATGTGATACGGCGATACAACTCAAGGTTTTAAAACTAGGGTTAAACATAAATCGAGTTGAGCAGATTGGTGCGTTCCCAAAATGGAAAGATGTTCAAATAAGGCTTTCGATTGATCCAACAGTGGCGCCTGTTAAACAACCCATGAGGCGAGTCCCGACGGCGCTGGAGCACAAGGTAAACACAAAACTAGAGGAAGCTCTAAAATTTGATATTATAGAGCCGGTGACTGGTCCGAGTGCTTGGATATCCCCAGTTGTCATCGTGTTTAAAGAATGTGAAAATATTCGTATGTGTGTGGACATGCGCAGAGCAAATAAGGCCATAAAAAGGGAAAATTATCCTCTTCCGACGTTCGACTCATTGATGACCAAACTGAAGAACGCTAGATACTTTTCTCGGCTCTATCTGAAGAACGCCTATCATCAGCTTGAGCTTGACGATACAAGCCGGGAGATAACGACATTCATTACACATCGTGGGCTGTTCAGGTATAAGAGGTTGCTATTTGGAGTAAACTCAGCTCCGGAGATTTTCCAAAAGCTGATGGAGGAGATGTTGGCACAGTGCCCAAATGCCATAAACTATATGGACGATGTTATAGTTTTTGGCAATACCCTCGAGGAGCACGACATGGCACTGAGCAAGGTGAAAGATGTTTTTGTGGAACGTAATGTGTTGCTCAACGAGAAGAAGTGTGTTTGGCGAACAACGAAGCTTAAATTTCTTGGCCATATTCTTTCTGACAAGGGTATCGAGGCGAATCCAGACAAAATTAAGGTAATACAAAACTTTAGAGAACCCAAAATTAAGGAAGAGGTTCGCAGTTTTTTAGGCTTGGTCACGTATGTTGGAAAGTTTATACCGGATTTGGCGGATACTACAGAGCCATTGAGAGGATTGCTCAAATTGAACGAGAAATTCATATGGGGTGAGGCGCAGAAGTTAGCTTTTAAACAGTTAAAGGAAAAGGTTTCGGTAGTCCCAATGCTGTCCTATTTTACCTTATCGGATCGGACTAGTTTGATTGCAGACGCTAGTCCGGTAGCACTAGGAGCGGTTTTAGTGCAACTAGACAAAGATAAAATTCCCCGAATTATTTCGTTCGCCAGCAAGAGTTTATCAGATGTAGAAAAACGGTATTCTCAAACAGAGAAGGAAAGTCTCGCGTTAGTCTGGGCGGTAGAAAAGTTTTATTTTTATCTGATCGGCTTAGAATTTGATTTGGTAACGGACCACAAGCCCCTTGAGGCTATATTTAAGCCAACTTCCAGACCCCCAGCCCGCATCGAAAGGTGGCTTCTACGACTACAATCGTACCGCTTCCGAGTTGTGTACAAACCAGGAAAAGAAAACATCGCCGATTCATTGTCGAGACTGTCCCAGGAAACCGGGTCAAACTCATTCGATTGGCAGGAAGAGAAAAACATATTTCATATCGTGTCAAATTCAATACCAGTTTCGCTATCAATCTCAGAGATAGCGGAGAGTAGTACTCATGATGAGGAAATAATAGATGCAATGACGTGCCTTAAAGAGGATTCGTGGAAGCTAGCCACATCGAGTCCATTGTATCCGTTTTGATTTGAAGTTTCGAAGCTTGGTAATCTACTACTAAGAGGAACAAAGCTAGTGATTCCAAAAGATCTACGACGGAAAGTGTTGGAGCTAGCACATGAGGGCCATCCAGGCGAGAGTGCGATGAAGCGGCGACTCCGCTCAAAAGTATGGTGGCCACGAATGGATAGGGAAGCTGAAGAATTCGTAAAGACCTGTCGTAGCTGCATTTTGGTGTCTGCTCCGGTACGTCCGGCTCCAATGAAGAGGCACTCATTTCCAAATGGTCCATGGAAGTGTTTAGCAGCCGATCTGTTAGGCCCAGTACCTAACGGAGAATACATATTGGTACTAATCGATTATTAAGCTTAGTACGCAGATGCTCGAACAGCGTTTTTAAGCAGTGAGAGAGAGCGAGAGGTCAATGGTCGTGAAACACTTTTCGAAAGCCCTGTTTTAAAGGCCGGTACGCAGATGAACGAACAAAATACCTGAAAAATACCAGGCGGCGCGAGGGAAGACTTTTGGTATTTCCAGAGCGGGGTGACGAAAAGAATAAAAAATTTATTAAAACGACCTGTTCTCAACTATTGGCCTCTCACTCTCTCTTACCGTTTCTTCACACATTTCAAATATAACGATCCCGCCAAGAACAATAATTTACACAAAATCCAAGTCCAAGAGTTTAGAAGAGATAGAGTTGTTGTTATTTAATTGGTAGAGGCAAATTCAATAATAAGGGATTTAGGTAATATAAAAAATATTTGCATAAATAAAGGTCTGGAAGGAAATAGCTCCCTCGATGTCATATTTGGTTATGACTTTGGTGAGCACGGTGAGATGTCACGCTCGGGGCTGAGATGAAGACTTCTGAGGCGACGGTCAGCGCCCGCTGCTGCTGAGAGCAGTGTCTGGCTGGACAAATCCTTTATTACCGATCTGGAGAAGGACATGTACAGCCTCCAGCGAATCATTCCACCAGTAAAACAGGAGTAGCTACGGCAACCTCCCAGATGGTGGTGAATTCCATTTGGTACAAACAGAATTACCAGCAGCCGTAGAGCCCTTGTCCTCGTTGTCGATCCAGGAAAGAATGTTGGATAACTATTAGGGAAAAAAGAGGCGTTTGTACATGATCGAGAGAATCTGGGCCACGGTGTTGGTGGCCATTGTGCGCAGATGAAATATTCCAAAACGAAGCTGCAAATCTGTGCAACTGCCTTGTCTTTCGAAAGGATTATATTGTCAACACACATAAAACAGCTTATTTTAAATACGTATGACCGCATCATTTACCTCCCAAAAATGCCGAAGAGCGTTTTAAGAAGCGGTCACACTGGAAAAAGATTAAATATGTTTGGGGTTGCAAACTGTTCGAGCATCTGCGTACTAAGCATTACTCTCGATACATGGAATACAAAATAACGAGAAGCAACACCTCAAAGGTAATAATTACCCTAATGGAAGAAGTTTTCGCAAGGCTAGGTTTTCCCCAAACATTAACAGCGAACAACGGTCGCCAGTTCATAAGAGCGGAATTCAAAGAATTTTGTACCACAAACGGGATCGAGTTGCGTACAACTCCTCCGTATTGGCCACAAGCGAACGGCGAGGTGGAGAACATGAATAAATCGCTGGTTAAACGTCTCAAAATCGCACATGCTAGTAAAAGTAACAGCAAGAAGGAGTTGCAAAACTTCGTTCAACGGGGGCAACTCCAACCCAGCTGATGTACAATCGGACGATACGAGATAAAACTCCCGGAATTGAAGATATTTCGGATCAGGGTGTGGACTCGGAGGAAAGAGATAGGGACATGTGCCAGAAAGAAAAAGGGAAGAAGATAGCAGATGCAGCTAGAATAGCAGGAGATATTGAATTAGCTGTAGGTGACAAGGTTCTAATTAAAAATGTTATTTTCCCCTAAAAGCTAACACCAACTTTCGATACAACGATACGAGGTGACCAGCAGAGACGGTGATGTGGCCCAGGGAACCGGAAATGGGAAGTTGTATACCAGGAACGTCAGTCACCTCAAGAAAGTCGAATCCTCTGTTGCGGTTCAGCCGGAGGAAGGACAATCCGCGAAAAGGACTGATGATTCACCCCCAGCCAAAACAATTGATTGCCACAGGGAGGTCTCAAACAGCGTCTGGAAAAAAAAAAGAGAGATGTGGGAACCTGTGTCAGATGAGGTGAATTCGAGCCCAACACGGAATCCATAAATTCACCACGACCCGAGGTCGTTCGGGTCGTAGGGTTCGTGTCAACGGGGTTCGTGTCGTATGTGGAGTTCAAGAGGAGTTGACGACAAGCAACGAATCTAAGCGGTCAGCGACTGCGCGAATAAATATATATATAACTGAAAACTGAAGTGTATTACTGGAGTGTTACAGTATCGTTTTGAGATAGTTAGTCAGTTAGACGTATAGGGAACACCCAGATTGTGTGTGACGAGTCCTGGTCCACACTGAACTATCTCAGCCCCGTCAGACCGTCATAAGTAAAGAATCAGAAATATATACTTATTAATAAATTCACTAAGCACATAGTTAGTTGGCGCCCAACGTGGGGCCGCGAGTTAATCGTTCTAAAACAAAGATTTAAAATAAATAACTAACAGTTTTAAAGTAATAAGGAACTTGTACGGCCATCAAAAACCTCATCAACCGACGAAAAAGTTCGCCATGATAAAGACTTGGCTTACGACATCCCGCTTATTAGTGATAGTAACAAAAAACTTACTGCTCCAAGAAAAAGATTCACAAAAATAAATATCTAATAATAAATAAATATTAAATCGGAAAAATAAAAGCTGCAAATTAAAAATATTAATTCAAACACAAAACCACTCCAACTTAATAAAGAAGGATGACATCAGATCGATACAATTAATAAGAACTTAGATCAAGATGAACATCCCCCCATCAAAAAGGACGACCCCAAACAGGATCTTTAAACACAAAGAACACATCTCATAATTAAGGAAATTAAGAAGACAATTAGTAAGCTATAATATTATAGTTTTACATTTATAATATAAAGGTGATGAAGTCAACTACTTCATTTGGAGAAAATCTGCAGAAATAGCAATGAGGCAATATGCAAGAGGTTTCGGTATATTCTTTTCAGTAATATCAATAATAGGAAACAAGATAACAGGTATGGCAAATGGTGGTAGAGTCCTGAATTTCGATACCCTAATGGCGAGATTGGATGTCAAGGGAAGCTGGAAGCTGTCCATAATGGAATTTTATGGATTGGTTAAAAAAAATCAAACTTAATAAAAATATAATGACTTATGGCAGAAATAAACCAATTACTGCCGAAATGCATGAAAAACAAAAGAACACAGGAATAAGGGTCTTCATAACCGGCCCTAACGGCCTAGTTTTAGACGTAATCTTTCCTATGAACCCACAAGACTTACAAATTGCAATGGTAATAGTGCAAGAGCTAGAGAGCAATAATTTGCGAAAAAGTTATGAGTCAAACTTATACGGGCAACATAGGGCAGAGGCTGCAAATAAAGCAAACGTCTACATTTCTCAAGTTGATATTTCAAATTTATTTTATCAGGAACGGTCTCCGCTTTATAAAGATCCTAGCTTAGGTACTTTACATAAAATTTTATTCTAGACTTATCGCTAGACCAACGGATGGTCTGTTTATTCCCTAGCAAGGGATACCTTCTTGAGTAAAATAGGCACAGAATTCTTGGATTCCGTGCAGAGATTCAAATAACATGAACATACTGTCAAGTGCAAGGATTTGTTTAGCCCCATTTGGGCTCTATATTTAAAGATATGCTGAAATCCCACGAAGGAGTTTAGATTACATTACATGATTTGTATTATGTTTCCGCTATGTTTAAAGTTATGCGCACATGCGTTAAGCAGCGTACAGCTGCCTAAATTTGTATAAATACAACGTGATCATGTGTGAACATTCTGCCAAGGGCCAGCAAGATTTAGTGTGCATGTACAATTTTAAATTTGACATCAAATTTACATAAAATTTAGATAAATACTAAAATATCATTATTGAACAATTATATATTCGTACAACGATTTAGTGGACTGTAAATTTTTAAAAAATGTTTCTTTAACTTAACTGTTAACATTTATTTTCCTTCTAAAGGCTCAACAAAGGTTATAGCTTGTAGTTTTTGCCAAACTGTACATTTTCGTATGATATGCATATAATTAAAATTATCATAGCTATTGTTCAAAAAGGTGAACATGCATAGTTGTCCGCATCCAAAGAACAACTTAAAATCACAAGCCGATCAAGGGCTCAAGTAATATATTTATATACACGGCGCCTATCAGTAAGAAGTGGTGTGAGAAGTACACACACACTTATATATAAGATTCAAGTATGCCCGAAATACTCTTATCGCCTCTGTAAAGTACAAGAACGCACTATCATTCGCGCCTTTGTCAACATAAGTACATACATGTAATCAAGTGCAGCAGCACTCACATATATACAAGTTTAGGCACACACAAAGTACTATGATCGCCCCTAGAATGTCCAAGATTACTCTAGCATAGATAACCCCAAGGTGGGATTATACATAAGGAATCTGTAACTAGTACATAAGTGAAAACCGCTATAAAAAGGCGTGAGCGCCAAATAAAGATTCAGTTCCTAACGAAATGCTGATGTGTTTTGACTAGGGACTCGGCGGTTAGCGGTATAAGTTGCCAGTTGAAGTGAGCGGTATTAGCTGCTCCTTTAAAACAAGCGATGTAAGCTGCTAACAGCTATTAAGGCAATCATAAGATAAGCATGTCCCGAACTATGATCGAAACGTAGATCTTTCAAGTTATAATGATTTTATTTGATATTTTTAGCTGCATTATTTAGCCTTTAAACTCGACAATATGATTTCATGTGGTTAGTCTCAACGGCTCCCAAAATCCCAAAATCTTCGGAATTCACTGTGATCTCCTATATAGTATATTATTACTCCTAGATTAATAATTATTTTTTACTGTTGGACCTTGATGCACTACAGTCAGTACACTCAAGTGGCCCTTCAAAACCAAGCACGTGCTTGTTAGGGTTAGGTGTTAATAGGCGCGAAAGAAAAGTATAGATAAAAGAATGCGAGGAAATATAAACTACTATTAGACAGCTCGATTGCTTGCGATTAAGTGGGTTAAGATTAATGTTTTTAGTTTAGGAAGGCTATCTACAGATGAGGTAATGTTGTACAAATCATTATAATTTGCACATAATACTCTAAAGGGTTCATGCATATCATACGATGTTCTGCATTGGTGCAAAACTAAAGGCAGGTAGGATCTTGTGGTTCTACATGGTACGTGGAAATTCAACTGATTGTCAACTGACAATGCCTAACATCGTTCTACGGTTTGCTAAGAAAGGTAGGTTAATCAGGAGAAGTCTACTAGAATAGGTGGGCAACCTAAGGTTTGCAGCCCTGTTTAAGCCACGAAGAGCGAAAAGTAAGAAGTTCTTTTGAACTGACTCAATGCGTTTGCTGTGGTCGTCCCACTATGGACTTCAAACGCAAGATCCATATTCTAAAATAGGACGAACTAACGAAGTGTATAAATTCTTCGTGACGTAGGGGTCATCGAATTCCTTCGACCACCGTTTAATAAATCCAAGCACACCCCTGGCTTTATTCACAATGCACGAAATATGAACAATAAACTCCAGTTTAGGATCTAGGCGGATACCCAAATCGTCAACTAGAGTGATCCTTTCCAAAGAGCAGAGGTTCAGCGTATAAGTCGCAAGCATGGGAGAGACACGTGAGAATGTCATTAGCTTGCATTTGGAGCCATTTAGGTATAATAAGCTTGCATTGCACCATGTTTGAAAGTTATCAAGATCTGTTTGTAAATCCGACTGGCAAACCCGGTCCTTGTATTGAACACAAAGTTAAACGTCGTCAGCGTACATGAGTACTCTGGAGTTAGTTAAGACTTTGGGCAGGTCGTTAATAAATAAAGTAAAAAGTAAGGGACCCAAGTGGCTCCCTTGCGGGACACCAGAGGTCACCCGGAGAACATTTGACATGTGGTTTTTAAAGAGGACCTTTTGCGTCCTGCCATTCAGATAACTTGAGAAGATGCGTCCTGCCATTCACATAACTTGAGAAGTTCGGCAGGAAAAACCACAAAGTCGAGTTTCCTAACAAGAAGGGAATGATTAACGGAGTCAAATGCTTTACTTAAATCAGTATAGATCGCATCTGTCTGCAAATTTTGTGGAAAGCCCCTTATAATGAAAGAAGTGAGCTCCAGAAGGTTAGTAGTCGTTGATCTTTGTTTAATAAATCCATGTTGGCATGGAGAAAATACTGATCTACACAGGTGCTGCAAATGTGGGAGTCATGGTGTCGAAAGTTTTGGGATGGCTGACAACTTCGAGATTCCTCTATAGCTGTTAGCATCCAGTTTGCTACCTTTTTTGTGGAGAGGAATGACAAATGATTCCTTCCAAATAAGGGGAAATTGGGAAATTTCTAAGGATAAGGTAAACAATTTTAGGAGGGGACTGCACAGGGACTCGGCACGAAACTAAGCTTACAGCCTGGTATTCCGTCGGGATCTGGCGAATAAACCGGCTTGACACGTTGAAGATCCAAAAGAAGGGAGCTTTCGTTTAAGCTAGACTGAAGATAAAGTTTGATTTGGGCATGCTATAAGAATATTCTTGATTTGAATCGGATGACGGAATAAAAAACTTGAAAAAAACTGATCAAAAGATCGACGATTGCCTGATCATTGTTTGCCGTCGTATTTTCAAATGAAAGCGAGAACGATGTGTAATAGGCTTACGTTTAGTGTTAACAAAATTATAAAACTGTTTTGGGTCCTGCGCAAACTGAACCCTACAACGAGGTAAATAGTTTTTATAACACTGCGCGTTAAGCACGGTAAATAGAGAGAATGGATCAATTCGTTTTCTCTTTCAAAGTGAACGGTCGTGTTTTTGTTTTGCGCCTCGTATTTGTGTAAAATCTTTGCTATAAACCACCAGGGTTTATTTAAAACTTCCATCCTGTGTCAATAATAATTCACCGTTTCACTTCGCGTGCATGCAGCTGTTTTGTGTATTAATAACTATATTAATTGCAATTTTAGTTTTGTGCAGCGAGTTGCTTATCTGCATTTTTGTATTCCTCTTTGTGCTTTATCCGTTACGCCGAAATTACAGCTCGACGGCTTAAGCTCCCTAACTCTCGCTCTCTTTGCTCTCTTAGTGCACGTAACTACTCTTATTTTCTCTTAACTCTGACTGGTACAGTGGTAAGTCGCTATAATGTCTTCTAATGTTGTCTGTGTAATAAAACCTGCAAGAAAGTAATTTCTGATGAGGACCCTACTATTGGCTGCTGGCTGTGTGACAATGTCGTGCACGCCAAGTGCATTGAACGCACAGGCCGGCTGGCTGATAATTTTAACAAAACATTGGATTGCGCTATTGCTGTGAGGCTTGTCGCGATGTTGAAAGGAAATGATGTCATTTATGCGGCAAACCAAAATGGTTTTAAGGAGCTTCTTGTTAGTTTTCGTAAAACTAATGAGGTGCTCCTGGCGCTGGACTCCAATTTAATGGCCTTAAGCTATTAAATGAGTCCCCTAAGCGCAAAACCACGGTTGGCACACCGCATTTGGCGGATCCCAACAACTCGCTACGAGTTCTCAACAGCTGACTCAGGCAGCCCCCGACCCCAATATATCAAACTCCTATGATATTGAGGTCGGGTGCAAGAAAAGATTCGGTCTCCGAATGTGCCGTGACAGGGACCGTAGCTCCAGTGTTGTCCGTTGAGTCCGCTGGCGGGTCAAAATCAAAATTAACGACCCTCAGATCCTCGTCCCGAATTCTCCCAGGGTGACAGGCCTGGATTACCGGCCGAAATTGGTAATACAGCCAACCAGTCTGTGTTGCCAAAAGCCCTTATTGCAGTACCACCAACGAGGCAGATATTTGTCTCTCGGCTTCACCCATCTCAAACATCTGAAGATGTTACTGTCTTTATTCGAGACAGAACGAAGTCCGATAAAATTAAGGTGGAAAATTTAAATTTTCTTATGCTAGGATATTTCATCTTTCAAAATAAATGTCCCTGACGAACTCTTTAACACAATATGCTCTGCCAATTTCTGGCCGCAGTATGTTGTTGTTAAGGAGTACGAAGCCAAGAAAAGAAAAGAAGGCCGGTAGGAATTAGTCTACCCAGGCCGGACAAAACCACTGTACCAGCTCCAAAAACTAACCAATTCCTCCTTCTTACCCATCAGAATGCAAGGGGTTTACGTAGTAAGCTTCCTAAATTGTATTCTGATAGTGTTTCTTTTGCATCCCAGGTGATAGTGTTCACAGAAACCTGGTTAAAGCCGGAGATCCTAAGCTCCGAAGTTTTTCCAGCTGTGTACACAACACACAGGCTTGATCGGCCTTCCAGGCGAGGGGTGGGGTCCTCATTGCGGTTGACTCAAACCTCACGTCTGAAGTATTAGCTTTCGAGGAATGCAACGATGTTGAATTCCTTTGTGTGAAGCTATCATTTAATGGTAGTTTTATTTTATTACATGTTCCTACATTCCTCCCTTGTCGGAACTTCCTATTTATTGGAACCACCTTTCCGCTATCCAGTCGGTCTCCAATAGACTTTCGGATAGGGACCATTTAATTGTTCTAGGTGACTTTAACATTCCTGGAGCTATTTGGTCCACAACTGAATCCTCTAACACACTTTTAACTACTGCACGTCACGATTTTATTGATGGCTTGTTTGACATTTCGTTGTCTCAAGTCAATTATGTACGAAATTCCTTAGATCGCTTGCTAGACCTCTGCTTTGTCTCTGATCCGGCAAGAGTCAGTTTGGCTAGGGTCCCGCCCTTGACGCTACCCGAAGATCCATACCATCCTACTTTCGATGTGACTATCGATATTGGGACTGCTATGGAGAATAAGTCTGATCGGCCAGAAAAGAAAATTCACTGCTTTCGCAAGGCGGATTTTCGACGGCTGAATAATTTTATATCTGAATTTGAATGGTCTCTACATGTGCACTGACATGGTGGGTGCCATGGATATTTTTACAATGCCATGAACTCCTTTTTACAGAATGTGTTCCGTTATACTATCCGTCAATCTCCAATAAGCCTCCCTGGTTTAGTAAAGAGTTGACTCGCCTCAAAATGTTAAGTCTAATCTCTATTCTAAATTCAAACGTAACGGTTCTCAAGCTGTTCATTCTCGCTATTTAGCGGCTCGGTCAAAGTTTACCGTGCTTAACGCGCAGTGTTACAAAAACTATTTGACTCGTTGTAGGGTTCAGTTTGCGCAGGACCCAAAACAGTTTTATAATTTTGTCAACACTAAACGTAAGCCTATTACACATCCTTCCTCGCTTTCATTTGAAAATACGACAGCAAACAATGATCAGGCAATCGCCGATCTTTTTGCTCAGTTTTTCAAACTACTTATTCTCCGTCATCCGATTCAAACCAAACCTATTCTTATAGCATGCCCAAATCAAACCTAATCTTCAGTCCTAGCCTAAACGAAAGCTCCTTCTTTGGATCTTCATCGTGTCAAGCCGGTTTATTCGCCAGGTCCCGACGGAATACCAGGCTGTGTGCTTAGGTATTGTGCCGAGTCCCTGTGCAGTCCCCTTCTAAAATTGTTTACCTTATCCTTAAAACTTCCCAATTTCCCTTATTTGGAAGGAATCATTCGTGATTCCTCTCCACAATAAGGTAGCAGAAGTGGATGCTAACAACTATAGAGGAATCTCTAAGTTGTCAGCCATCCCAAAACTTTTCGAAAACGTAATTACTCCCCATTTGCAGCACCTGTGTAGATCTAGTAATCTCTCCATGCCAACATGGATTTATTAAACGAAGATCAACGACTACTAACCTTCTGGAGCTCACTTCTTTCATAATAAGGGCTTTCCACAAAATTTGCAGACAGATGTGATCTATACTGATTTCAGTAAAGCATTTGACTCCGTTAATCATTCCCTTCTTGTTAGGAAACTCGACTTAATGGGTTTTCCTGTCGATCTTCTTAGGTGGATCTCAAGTTATCTGAATGGTAGGACGCAAAAGGTTCTATTTAAAAACAACTTGTCGAATGATCTCTGGGTGACCTCTGGTGTCCCGCAAGGGAGCCACTTGGGTCCCTTTACTTTTACTTTATTTATTAACGACCTGCCCAAAGTCTTGACTAACTCCAGAGTACTCATGTACGCTGACGACGTTAAGCTTTGTGTGCAATACAAGGACCGCGCTTGCCAGTCGGATTTACAAACAGATCTTAATAACTTTCAAACTTGGTGCAATGTAAACTTATTAAACCTGAATGGCTCAAAATGCAAGCTGATGACATTCTCACGTGTCTCCCATGCTTGCGACTTATACGCTGAACTGCTGCTCTTTGGAAAGGATCACGCTAGTTGACGATTTGGGTATCCGCCTAGATCCTAAACTGGAGTTTATTGATCATATTTCGTGCATTGTGAATAAAGCCAGGGTGTGCTTGGATTTATTAAACGGTGGTCGAAGGAATTCGATGACCCCTACGTCACGAAGAATTTATACACTTCGTTAGTTCGTCCTATTTAAGAATATGGATCTTGCGTTTGGAGTCCCCAGTGGGACGTTCACAGCAAACGCATTGAGTCTGTTCAAAAGAACTTTTACTTTTGCTCTTCGTGGCTTAAACTGGGATGCAAACCTTAGGTTGCCCTCTTATTCTAGTAGACTTCTCCTGATTAACCTACCTTCCTTAGCAAACCGTAGAACGATGTTAGGCATTGTCTTTATGTATAATCTGATCCGTGGTGACGTGGAAAGCAGCGATCTATTGGGTCAGTTGAATTTCCACGTACCATGTAGAACGACAAGATCCTACCTGCCTTTGGTCTTGCACCAATGCAGAACATCGTATGAAATGCATGAACCCTTTAGAGTATTATGTGCAAACTATAATGATTTGTATAAAATTACCTCATCTGTAGATAGCCTTCCTAAACTAAAAACATTAATCTTAACCCACCTAGTACATATGCAAGATAGCAATCGATCTGCCTGATAGTAGTTTAAATTTCCTCGCATTCTTTTTTCTATACTTTTCTTTCGCGCCTATTTAACACCTAACCCTAACAAGCCCGGGCTTGGTTTTAAATGGCCACTTGAGTGTACTGACCGTAGTGCATCTTCAACGCCCAAGGATAACTTGAGAACCGTTACGTTTAAATTAAGAATAGATTTGAACTTAATGTTTTTGAGGCGAGTTAACTCTTTACCAAGCCAGTGAGGCTTATTTGAGATTGACGGTGTACAATTTCGTGGACTAGAAATTGCTCGCAGCTGCCACCGGCAGTTTATTGATAAGATTGAGACTGGTCACTGTCCATCTACCTAAACAAACTAGCGATTATCTGGACGACACAGGCCTGTGCACACATGTGTTACTTCGGTCACGTATTGCATGCAGACTTCGCGGGAATTAGTTATCTAAGTAGTTCACATATCTGTATCCAGCTGTTAATGTTTTGATAGGAAAGGCCATGCATCTGATAAATGTAACCCAGAGTAGACATATAAGTAAATACCCTTGACCCGAGAACATGTATATAAACCCCGTGCTCAATAAAATTAGTACGAAAAGTATTCTTGATGTATTCACTTCTCCGCAGCCCAATTTTTATTGTACTTATTGCGGCGACTACTTCCACTGGTAATGTACTTGAGGCAAAAAAAAACAATTTCAGCACTAGATTTACTTTGAATCAACATTTGATGGCCCCCGACTTTGAATCGCAACTTGTTCAAATTGGGACTCCAATTTGACATCGCATCAGATCAATTTTTTGATCAACAACACCTCCGCATCTTAAGAGGAATTATAGTTCAATTTGAACTCGCAGCAAGATCATTGTTTGATCATAATTTTGAACCGCATTTTGTTCAAATCTGGATTTAATTAACCAGAAGTAATCACGGTAGTGATTTATTGGTCAACAAGACCACCCCGAAACTTTATTTCTATACTGCTATCAACTTGGCGATAGTCAGGAAAAGAAAAAGGCAATTAAGGTCAACAAGACGACCGAAAATTCAATTTAAAGAGTACGATCAACTTGGCGATCAAAACTCAAAGCTCAGTTTTGGTCAACTAGGCGAACCGATCTGACATTGACAGATTGATTACGATCCATTGTTCTTTATTTATAAACCACGGTGTGAGTCGAGGCACATCATATCAAAATACCTCTTAAAGGTTATTAAATAAATTACAATGGCGTCTTCAAGTATTCAGTCTTAATTGGATGAGCAGTACAGTTTCAAGGCGAGCGCATTCAAGCCTTAATAAGGAATTTTAAAAGGATTCCGATAGCAGGTAAACTAAACCTGCATATTATACGGAGCGGTTTGCAAATCTGGATGGTCTCTCGGGTCACCGCAATCAGGGATTCCAAAATGACAGCCTTAAAAGGAGAACCTATGGATCATAGATATTTCTTTAAATAATTATTTCATTGAAATTAAAATTTGGTCGTTGAATATGTATATTCGACACCAATCTTGCCGCGTTAAAAACCGAAACTGAATCGATTGCATCAACGGAAGAGGATTTAGAATTGAATCTATGTTCCGCGAGCAACGGGCACTGATAGATACCTTGGAGCGCATCATGAATTTTTGGAATTTTGGAGCAAAGATTTCTACACTGGAGGCAATCTCCGGCGAAAACCCAAAGGGCGAGCACATGTGCTGCAGGAGCAGAAACACAGTTCAATTGTTTCTTTTGTAAGAAACCAAATCATAGCATTTATAAATGTAATGATTTTCTAAAAAGACTACAGCAGAGCGCCTCAACTGGACACAGAAAAATCAATTATGTCAAATGTCTGAGTGCAAGCCACACCTCAAAATTATGCACAAGAAGAAACTGCTTCAAATGCAACAAAGGGCATAATACCATTCTGCATTTGGAAAAGGCAGCTGACAAGAAGGACGTAATTACTGAGGCGTCAAAAGTGGAAAACAGTCTAGCTATATATACTCTTAGCCACGGCTAGAGTCATCGTCCAAGGAAATAATGGACAAATTGTGGAATTCAGAGCACTATTAGACTCTGGATCCCAAATAAACGCGATTTCTGAGAGAGCAATTCAGAAGTTGTCACTAAGAACCACCCTATGCTTTAAATTAAAGGCATAGGTGGAAAGGCCCACATCGAACTCAAGAGTCAACGTGGAGATAAGGTCTAAACATGGAAACTTTGTCTCCAGACTAGAAGCGATGGTATTGCCTTATAGTTGCCGATCAGCCTACGTATCAGATTTCGACGGAAAATTGGAAGATACCAAATAACATAAGTTTGGCCGACCCTGATTTTGGAAGTCCAGCCAAAATAGATATGCTGATTGAGCTGAACACTATTTTGAAATCATGCAGTCCGAGAGCATACACCTCCAAAAGGGACTGCCAAAACTCCAAAATACCAAACTTGGCTGGATTATAGCTGGAAAGGTATTGGATCAACGAGCAACATCTTCTGTGTGTGCTGTACTCACGGAAGAGGAGAAAGTTGATGAACAGCTCGTAAAGTTCTAGGAGCTTGACAATTTTCATCCAGATAAAAGTGTTACTCGCCAATAGAAAAGCAATGTGAGTCTCACTTTCTGGAAAATCTTCAGCGAGCACAAGACTCGAGATTCATTGTCCAACTACCCTTTCTGGAGCATACCTCAGCGCTGGGGAGAGTCGTGACATTGCCACGCGACGATTCTTATCCCTGGAGAAAAGGCTGCAGAAAGATCAGGCGATCAAACAAGGCTACATTGATTTCATGAAGGAATATGAAGTACTTGGACACATGAAGGAAGTTCCATTAGTAAATCTTCCAATAAAACATTACTTCATACCGCATCATTGCCTTGAAATCGGAGAGTCACACAACGAAGCTGCGTTGTATTTGATGCATCAGCAGTAACTTCTTCTGGGAAATCACTAAATGATTTATTGCACAAAGGACCAACAGTGCAAAGCTCTTTAATGTCTATACTGCTTTGTTTTAGAATACACAAATACGTATTCACAGCCGACATTGAAAAAATGTACAGACAAATATGGATCAACCCAAAAGATCAGCACTTTCAAATGATAGTTTGGAGAAACGACCTATCGGAAGACATAAAATATTTCCGTCTGAAGACAGTCACGTATGGCACAAAATCAGCGCCATATTTAGCAAAAAGTGCTTGGAGCATTTAGCAAATAAACAAATGCAGCATTATGCGGTTGGATCTCATGCGCTAAAAATGATTTCTATGTGGATGATTGCATCACTGGCGCAGATACAATACCAGAAGCTCTGCAAATAAGAACTGAGCTCAACAAAATGTTACTAAGCTCCGGCTTCAAATTGCGGAATTGGTGCGCAAACAACACGCAACTGCTACAGCGATTGACATCATCCCTGAAGTTCAATTGGAAGACACTGCGTATGAGGATTGCATTGTCAAAACTCTTGGGATTATCTGGAATCCCAAGATTGACAAACTTTGCGGCAAAACACAAATTGCCACAAAAATTCTAAAATCACGAGACGCGACGTTGTCTCAGAAATATTTAAAATATTTGATCCTCTTGGACTATTTTCTCCAGTCGTCATAAAGGCCAAAATATTAATGCAGGGTCTGACCAAGGAAAAATACGAATACAATGAGGAGTTACCGGAACATTTACAAAAGCAATGGATTGCGTTTCGAGAAAGCTTACAGGCTTTAAACGATATAAAGATCCCAAGACATGTCTTCGAAGGCAAAATACCACTTCGAAGGAAATACACACATTTATGGATGCATCAGAAAGTGCGTATGCAGCGGCAGTGTACCTTCGTGTAGTGCACAAGGACAAGAGGGTGACTGTGCAATTGCTATGTGCAAAATCGCATTTAGCACCAGTCAACGCGATTACCCTTCCTCGTTTGAGTTGAAGGCTGCAGTGCTGGGAGCAATTAACGTCCACAGTAAAGGAACAACTCTCAATGCAAGCGGTTCCTACATATTTCTGGGCAGATTCAGAAATTGTTCTGTCTTGGATAAACAGTCCTACCACAATTAAGGATAAATTTGTGGCGACACGAATCACGACGATTCAAGAAACATCGCTACAAAGGGAATGGAGGCATGTCCCATCCGAACAGAACGCCGCGGATGTCGCATCAAGAGGAATATGTGTCCAAATTCGCACAACATAGCCTTTGGTTGTTTGGCCCACTATTTTTATGGTCCTTCGTCAAAGTGGCCAGCACCGTTTATTGCCTCCAAAATTGAACGCATGTCCAAGGCTGCAGAAACCTCTTTGGGAGCAGTTAAAGAGGAAGATTTGATCAGCACTATAAATCACGGGAATTCATTTTCCAAACTACTACGGATAGTAACATACATCATGCGGATAAAACAAAGACCGCTAGTTGCAGGAGCAACAATTAATATGGATGAGCTGGAACAAGCCAGAAAAATAGTCCTTCGTATCCAGCAGAAGTATTTCACCGCAGACTTCAAGAATTTGAAGAAATCTCGAGAAGTAGAAAAGGGCAGCAACATAAGCTCGCTCACACCATTTATAGATCAGGACGATCTCATCAGAGTTGGAGGCAGATTGGAAGCATACAATGACTCTATAGTCAAGCTGATCTTTGAAAAAATGCACAAAGATAACATGCACTGCGGAGCCCAAGCGTTAGTGGCCACGTCACGACAAAGATATTGGGCTATAAAGGCGAAAACAATTGCTAGAAATGTCGTTCTCAGTTGTGTAAAATGTACCCGAGCAAAGCTTAAATTAATGGAACAAATTATGGGACATTTACCACCATTAAGAGTAACGCAAGCAAGGCCATTTCTTAATGCTGGCGTAGATTATTGTGGACCTTTAAAATCCACTATAAAATTCGTGGAAAGAAACCACACACAGCATATATTGCAATATTCTGCTGCTTCGCTACAAAGGCAGTCCATCTGGAGCTAGTAAGCGATCTTACTACGGAGGCGTTTTTGGGAGCACTGAGTCGTTTTATAAGTCGACGTGGAAATGCCAAACGCTGCATTGTGATAATGCAACCAATTTTGTTGGAGCCAGGAATAAGCTTCAGGAATTGGAAGATGCCATATTTACGGAGAAAGCCAAAGCAAAAATTATTGAAAGTTGCAACAACAAAGGAGTGCATTTCAAATTTATCCCGCCAAGGGCACTCCATTTTGGAGGATTATGGGAAGCTGCTGTAAAATCAGCTAAGCATTTGTTGCTTAAGAACGTCACCACAGCTAATCTAACCTATGAAGAGCTAGAGACGGTTATAGTCGAGATTGAGGCTATCTTAAATTCTCGGCCCTTAGTTCCGATGTCATCGGATCCAAATGATCTGACCGCTATTACTCCTGGTCATTTCCTTATTGGAGAACCGCTTACCGCTCGCTGACAGCGAGCCCTCGCAGCAACCACAGTCATTGGGGCAAAGATGGCAAGCTGTGTCTAAGCTCAAGCATGCCTTTGGAGTCAATGGTCAACCGACTATCTTCAACAACTGCAGCAAAGGCAAAATGGAGGCGATCATCAGCAAACATTAAAGAAGGAGCGTTGGTGTTAATAAAAGAAGATAACACTCCAGTACTGCAGTGGCCAATGGGACGAGTCATCAAGGTCTTTCATGGAAAGGACAATTTTGTCAGAGTAGTTGAGGTGAAGACGGCAAAAGGATATTTCAAACGAGATATCCAGCTCCATTATTTTCAGAAGAAGAGCCGGTGCATAAACACCCAGCCTCCGAGGACACTGAAGACAACAGCGTTGAGGAGCATGCAACAAAACGAAAGAGACCATCAACAATGTCTACTTTAGCAATGACATTGATTGTAATGCTTTAGTGTTACCTCTGACTGTTGCCCAATCAATCAACGTGACACAGTTTATGTCAAGGCCTGGAATTTTCTTCGAAAAATTGAAAGGGTCAACTCACCTCGGATTGGTCCATAGTGGTACTACAATTTGAATCCCTACTGGCATGATATGAACACATTTTCTATGGGAGTTACAAAATTGGTCACCTATGCACAATTTCCACACAAAGAAGCATGTACAAGTATGTACCATCACTTAAAGCATCTGGAGGAGGACCTGCAAGCTGAAAATATGCTATTAGCAAAACTCGGAAGCAGAGAGCACCACTCGATACTGTTGGAAATATAGCCAGTAGTCTTTTGGCGTATTAGATTCAACATATGCAAAGATATGGCTGCAACAAAGGTTAAGGGTAATGAGGAACACTTATTAACCTTATTAAAAATCAAACGTCGTTGATAGATTCAACAATAAATGTCATAAAAAGAGATGAAGTTTCCAACTCGACTAAAATTGATTGAGGATTACATTGCTGACACAAAAGTGCCAGTAGCGTTTTTAATAAACTGTCTTGGTATACATCACTGTCAACACAACTCTCTATGCTGGCTTCGAATCTCCAACGTGTACAAACGGAAATAATTAACATATTGACAGACATTCGCCACAACAAAATAAGTCCAATGTTAATATCACCACGACAGTTAAAAGAGCAATTGGTACAAATAAGAAGTCACCTAAAGGCTGGACAAATTCTCCCAGTTTCTCCAAGTAACATCCTCATGGCATACCAGATGATGAAGGGCGAAGCAGCTATTGTACATGATCGCATCATCATTAAAGTCAGATTTCCGTTGGTGTCATCACAAGTATTGGACATCTACAAGCTGACTCGATTCCATTCGTATCTAGAGATGGGATCCAGTCAATAGAAACAAGGGCACCCTTTCTTGCCATTAACAGTCATCGTGATGAATTCATAGAAATGTCTGATGCTGACATGAAGACTTGCCAAGAAAGGGCAAAGAATGACTTCATCTGCTACAATAAACAAGCAATGTTTTCATCAGAAACAAGTTGTGAAATGAAATTATTTCATAATAAAACGGATGCTTCTTGCAAAATAATCAATACAAAAGATCGTTTCTCTGGCTTGGAACGTATGCCGAAAATCAATGGATCTTTGCAACAAATTCATGCTTGAAGCTATCTGCTGTGTGTGTAGATGGAACATCCGACATTGAGTTACAAGGTTCTGGTTCTTTAATTGCCAAGCCTGGATGTACAATTCGAAACACATTAATGACAATCACGACACGAGGAATTACAGAAACTAAACTTCAGGCATCATATGCTCGGTTTGGATACATCGATCTAACAGAAATCATGACGACAAGCTCCAAGACTACAAATTCCGTCGATGTTAACAAATTGAATGTTAATGAATTACTTCAAGAAGGATGGAACTGTTCCCGAAAGACACGTTCAAGCTACCACAGTCTTTCAACGATTGAGCACCATCACATCGCCATTTATATTGGATTAATATTTATAATGGTTATTAGCATCATCCACTTTGTCAAAAATGGCAAAGGACTCAACAACGTCAACGAGGTTGTAGTTCACCTGCAAATTCGGCAACTCTCGCAACGCAACCATTTACAATCAACATTAATGATTGTTGAACATCCGTTCAACGGGCGGGAGAATGTACAATTTCGTGGACTAGAAATTGCTCGCAGCTGCCACCGGCAGTTTATTGATAAGATTGAGACTGGTCACTGTCCATCTACCTAAGCAAACTAGGGATTATCTGGACGACACAGGCCCGTGCACACATGTGTTACTTCGGGCCGTAAATGAATCCCACGATCGGTCACGTATTGCATGCAGACTTCGCGGGAATTAGTTATCTAAGTAGTTCACATATCTGTATCCAGCTGTTAATGTTTTGATAGGATAAACCATGCATCTGATAAATGTAACCCAGAGTAGATAAGTAAATACCCTTTGACCCGAGAACATGTATATAAACCCCGTGCCTTACTCAATAAAATTAGTACGAAAAGTATTCTTGACGTATTCACTTCTCCGCAGCCCAATTTGTATTGTACTTATTGCAACGACTACTTCCACTGGTAATGTACTTGAGGCAAACAAAAAAAAAACAATTTCAGCACTAGGATTTACTTTGAATCCACCAGACGGGTAGGAACATATTCGGTAAAAAGGAATTCGTGGCATTGTAAAAAATATCCATGGCACCCACCATGTCAGTACACATGTAGAGATCGGACCAATCAAATTCAGATTTGAAATTATTCAGCCGTCGAAAATCCGCCTTACGAAAGCAGTGGACTTTTTTATCTGTCCGATCAGACTTATTCTCTACAGCAGTCCTAATAGCAATAGTCACATCGAAAGTAGGATAGTATGGATCTTCGGGTTGCGTCAAGGGCTGGACCCTAACCAAACTGACTCTTGCCGGAACAGAGGCAAAGCAGAGGTCTAGCAAGCGATCTAAGGAATTTCGTACATGGTTGACTTGAGACAACGAAATGTCAAACAAGCCATCAACAAAATCGTGACGTGCAGTAGTTAAAAGTGTGTTAGAGGATTCAGTTGTGGACCAAATAGCTCCAGGAATGTTAAAATCACCTAGAACAATTAAATGGTCCCTATCCGAAAGTCTATTGGAAACCGACTGGATAGCGGAAAGGGGGTTCCAATAAATAGGAAGTTCCGACAAGGGAGGAATGTAGGAACATGTAATAAAAGCAGGGACCGTAATTATAATAAGTTTTATTATAAAAGTCAAAAAATAAAAGTTATTTTTTAATTTTTATTATACAAATCAATTTTAACTCTTAAAAGTGATTTAAAAAATAAAAATCAAAAATACTAGTGATATTTTGATTATTATTATAAAAATCAAAAAAAATATCATATTTTGATATCTTTTAAACGGAAGATCCCATAGCACGTATATTTCTATATATATGAGCCGCTTTCCTTGATATATGACCTTTCCGTTGATATATGTATGATGCATATGTAACCAACGTACCCACCCCAAGATTCATATGGTTTTTATTAATATTGTAAATAGAGGGAATATTTGGGAAGCTAAAAAGTGTATACATGTGTATATACTCTATACACATGTAAAATGTTTTCGCAGTAATTAAAAAACACGTTTGCTTCATGAATAAGAAAAAGAACACTTTATATACCCGGTACCCATAGGGTACAAGGGTATTGTAAGTTGGTGCCAATCGAGAATGTATGTAACAGGCAGAAGGAGGCATCTCCGACCCCATAAAGTATATATATTCTTGATCAGCATTACCAGTTGAGTCGATTTAGCCATGTCCGTCTGTCCGTCTGTCCGTCAGTGTGAGACAACTGATCTCAGAGACTATAAGAGCTAGAGTTACCAAATTTGGTGACAACATTGGAATCTGTTGCACGCAGATCAAGTTTGTTTTAAAATTTGGCCACGCCCACGAAAAAAAGTGTTGCGTGCTTTCGAGCGCAGTATTAATTCGTAATGCAGCTGCGTACAGCTGCAGAATTAGTCTTTTTTGAACGTTGCTCAATATGTATTTAGTAACATTTGACTTTATTTGTCAACTTTTTTTTTTTTAAAACCGTGTGCTATTTGTTTTCACGGGCAATACTTTGGGTACCGGGTATCTCACAGTCGGTCACTCGACTGTAGCTTTCTCACTTGTTTTTTACTGTAAGCTGCACAAAGAGCTCCATAAGTAAATCTGGTAGAGTGTGTGTGAACTATTTTCCAAAATAATAATCGCTTGCGAAAGACAAGTTTTTAATTTATTAATTTATTATTTAAGAAAAATGTTTACAAACGTTCGCTAACAGCGAATTTTCAGAGTGAAGGTAAATAATCTGGTATTCAATTTTCTCTGAAGATGATGCCAGTTGGGGATAATTCGCTTTCATTATACATTAACGGAAATGTATTGAAGAGCAGATTAAATATATAGAATGAAACGTGCTATAGGATCTTCCGTTTAATAGATATTCCAATTTGATTTTTATTTTTGATTTTTATAATGAAAATCAAACAATAACACTTATTGCTTAATTTTTGAAATAAAAATCACAAATAACTTTTATTTTTGATTTTTAAATAAAAATCAAAATATCACTAAGAGTTAAAATTTACGTTTACTTTAAAAATCGGGGAAAAAAAGTTTATTCAATTTTAAATTTTCCTGTAAAAAAAAAATTTATGTTTATTTTTCCCGCACTTCCCAGACGATTTTTAGACCTTTCTTGGGCGTTGAAGATGCACTACGGTCAGTACACTCAAGTGGCCATTTAAAACCAAGCCCGGGCTTGTTAGTTAGGTATTAAATAGGCGCGAAAGAAAAGTATAGATAAAGAATGCGAGGAAATATAAACTACTATCAGGCAGCTCGATTGTTATCTGCATGTGTACTAGGTGGGTTAAGATTAATGTTTTAGTTTTGGAAGGTTATCTACAGATGAGGTAATTTTATACAAATCATTATAATTTGCACATAATACTCTAAAGGGTTCATGCATTTCGTACGATGTTCTGCAGTGGTGCAAAACCAAAGGCAGGTAGGATCTTGTCGTTCTACATGGCGTGGAAATTCAACTGACCCAATAGATCGCTGCTTTCCACGTCACCACGGATCAGATTATACATAAAGACCATGCCTAACATCGTTCTACGGTTTGCTAAGGAAGGTAGGTTAATCAGGAGAAGTCTACTAGAATAAGAGGGCAACCTAAGGTTTGCATCCCAGTTTAAGCCACGAAGAGCGAAAAGTAAAAGTTCTTTGAACAGACTCAATGTTTGCTGTGAACGTCCCACTGGGGACTCCAAACGCAAGATCCATATTCTAAATAGGACGAACTAACGAAGTATAAATTCTTCGTGACGTAGGAGTCATCGAATTTCTTCGACCACCGTTTAATAAATCCAGCACACCCCTGGCTTTATTCACAATGCACGAAATATGATCAATAAACTCCAGTTTAGGATCTAGGCGGATACCCAAATCGTCAACTAGTGATCCTTTCCAAAGAGCAGCAGTTCAGTGTATAAGTCGCATGGGAGACACGTGAGAATGTCATCAGCTTGCATTTTGAGCCATTCAGGTTTAATAAGTTTACATTGCACCATGTTTGAAAGTTATTAAGATCTGTTTGTAAATCCGACTGGTAAGCGCGTCCTTGTATTGCACACAAGTTTAACGTCGTCAGCGTACATGAGTACTCTGGAGTTAGTCAAGACTTTGGGCAGGTCGTTAATAAATAAAGTAAAAGTAAGGGACCCAAGTGGCTCCCTTGCGGGACACCAGAGGCCTGGGAACATTCGACAAGTTGTTTTTAAATAGAACCTTTGCGTCCTACCATTCAGATAACTTGAGATCCACCTAAGAAGATCGACAGGAAAACCCATTAAGTCGAGTTTCCTAACAAGAAGGGAATGATTAACGGAGTCAAATGCTTTACTGAAATCAGTATAGATCACATCTGTCTGCAAATTTGTGGAAAGCCCCTTATTATGAAAGAAGTGAGCTCCAGAAGGTTAGTAGTCGTTGATCTTCGTTTAATAAATCCATGTTGGCATGGAGATTATAGATCTACACAGGTGCTGCAAATGGGGAGTAATTACGTTTTCGAAAAGTTTTGGGATGGCTGACAACTTAGAGATTCCTCTATAGTTGTTAGCATCCACTTTGCTACCTTTTTGTGGAGAGGAATTACGAATGATTCCTTCCAAATAAGGGAAAATTGGGAAGTTTTAAGGATAAGGTAAACAATTTTAGAAGGGGACTGCACAGGGACTCGGCACAATACCTAAGCACACAGCCTGGTATTCCGTCGGGACCTGGCGAATAAACCGGCTTGACACGTTGAAGATCCAAAAGAAGGGAGCTTTCGTTTAAGCTAGGACTGAAGATTAGGTTTGATTTGGGCATGCTATAAGAATAGGTTTGGTTTGAATCGGATGATGGAGAATAAGTAGTTTGAAAAAACTGAGCAAAAAGATCGGCGATTGCCTGATCATTGTTTGCTGTCGTATTTTCAAATGAAAGCGAGGAAGGATGTGTACTAGGCTTACGTTTAGTGTTGACAAAATTATAAAACTGTTTTGGGTCCTGCGCAAACTGAACCCTACAACGAGTCAAATAGTTTTTGTAACACTGCGCGTTAAGCACGGTAAACTTGACCGAGCCGCTAAATAGCGAGAATGAACAGCTTGAGAACCGTTGCGTTTAAATTTAGAATAGAGATTGGACTTGACATTTTTAAGGCGAGTTAACTCTTTACTAAACCAGGAGGCTTATTGGAGATTGACGGATAGTATAACGGAACACATTCGGTAAAAAAGGATTTCATGGCATTGTAAAAATATCCATGGCACCCACCATGTCAGTGCACATGTAGAGATCGGACCAATCAAATTCAGATATAAAATTATTCAGCCGTCGAAAATTCGCCTTGCGAAAGCAGTGAATTTTCTTATCTGGCCGATCAGACTTATTCTCCATAGCAGTCCCAATATCGATAGTCACATCGAAAGTAGGATGGTATGGATCTTCGGGTAGCGTCAAGGGCGGGACCCTAACCAAACTGACTCTTGCCGGATCAGAGACAAAGCAGAGGTCTAGCAAGCGATCTAAGGAATTTCGTACATGGTTGACTTGAGACAGCGAAATGTCAAACAAGCCATCAATAAAGTCGTGACGTGCTGTAGTCAAAAGGGTATTTGAGGATTCATTTGTGGACCAAATAGCCCCAGGAATGTTAAAATCCCCTAGAACTACTAAGTGGTCCCTAACCGAAAGTCTATTGGAGACCGCCTGAATAGCGGAAAGGTGGTTCCAATAAGTAGGAAGTTCCGACAAGGGAGGAATGTAGGAACATGTAATAAAAAGTAAAACAACCATTAAATGAGTTAAGCCACACAGAGGAATTCAACATCGCTGCATTCCTCGAAAGTTAATAGTTCAGACGTGAGGTTGGAGTCAACCGCAATGAGGACACCGCCCCTCGCCTGGAAGGCCGATCTAGCCTGTACGTTGTGTACACAGCTGGAAAACTTCGGAGCTTAGAATCTCCGGCTTTAACCAGGTTTCTGTGAGCACAATCACCTGGGATGCAAATGAAAGACTATCAGAATACAATTTGGGAAGCTTACTACGTAAGCCTCTTGCATTCTGATAGGAAAGAAGAAGAGAATTGGTTAGTTTTGAAGCGGACGACGTAGATGGCACAGCGGTTTTGTCCGGCCTGTTAACCCCTACAGGCCGTTTTTTCTTTTTCTTAGCTTCGTACTCTTTAACAACAACATACTTAGGCCAGAAGGCAGAGCATATTGTGTTAAAAGTTCGTCAGGGACATTTATTTTGAAAGATGAAATATCCCTAGCATAAGAAAATTTGAATTTTTCCACCTTAATTTTGGATTCAGCGGCTTTAGTGCGACCTAGGATATAGGTACTAACATCCTCAGATGTTTGATATGGGAAAGCCGCGAAACAAAAATCTGTTTCGTAGGTGGAATAGCTATTAGGGCTCGGTACTACATTTGTATTACCAATCGGCCGGTATCCAGGCCTGATACCCTGGGGAGTTTCCTGGGTGGGGTTCTGAGGTCATTGATTGTGACCCTCAGCGGACACAACGGATAATTGGAGGCGCTGCCTCCCGCGGCACATTCGGAGGCCGAATCTTTTCTCGCCCCGATCTTAATATCATTGGAGTTAGATATATTGGAGTCGGGGCTGTGCCGAGGGAGTCAGCTGTTAAGAACTCGTAGCGAGTTGTTGGGATCCGCCCAAATGCGGTGTGCCAACCGTGGTTTTTTTGCGCTTAGGGGACTCATTTAATAGCTTAAGGCCATTAAACTGTGAGTCCAGTGCCAGGAGCACCTCATTAGTTTTACGAAAACTAACAAGAAGCTCCTTTAAACCATTTTTGGTTTGCCGCATAAATGACATCATTTCCCTTTCAACATCGCGACAAGCCTCACAGCAATAGCGCAATCCAATGTTTTTGTTAAAATTATCAGCCAGCCGGCCTGTGCGTTCAATGCACTTGGCGTGCACGACATTGTCACACAGCCAGCAGCCAATACTAGGGTCCTCTGCAGATATTGCTTTCTTTCAGGTTTTAATTACACAGACAACACTAGAAGACATTATAGTGACTTACCACTGTACCAGTCAGAAGTTAAGAGAAAATAAGAGTAGTTATGTGTACTAAGAGTGAGCAAGAGAGCGAGAGTTAGGGAGCTTAAGCCGTCAAGCTGTAATTTCGGCGTAACGCATAAAGCACAATGAGGAATGCAAAAATGCAGATAAGCAAATCGCTGCACAAAACTAATTTGCAATTAATATAGTTATTAGTAAACAAAAACAGCTGCATGCACTCGCGAAGTGAAACGGTGATTTATTATTGACACAAGACAGAAGATTTAAATAAAACCCCGGTGGTTTATAGCAAGGAATTCACACAAATACGAGGCGCAAAACAAAAACACGACCGTTCCCTTTGAAAGAGGATACGATTATGATGGGCAATTTAAATTGTTATTACTAGTTCTTGCGGTACAATATGGCGCAGCATATAAAATTCCTTGCTCAAATAATGAAATTCAATTTTTCTATGTACATTATATTTTTACTTTCACATTTGTACAAATTAAATCTTGGCATATAATCGAGTCCTGATTTACTTATGAGAAATTAAGCCGATTTTGACCACGAGTTAGAACCCTTCAATAACTTATGTAGGTCGCCAATGTAAACATTTATACGAATTTTTAATAACACTGAGCGACCACAGTTTGTGGCATTAATTAATGACTTATTTTTTGATTCTGTTTTTTGATATACATTTTGTATAACAAAAGGAAGTTATCTTAAGAAAAAAAAGCGTGGTCCCACCTTTTTTAAAGAATTAAATTTTTTTTTCAGTGTAAATATAAGTTTTTTATTTGTTTTTCTAGTAGTATTCCTAAATAAGACAATGAGTAAAAATGGGCATTGTCCTATCTCTTATGCACATAAAATTACATTTTGGATCTTTTGCACAGTGCGGACTAGCGGACTTACACAGTTTGCTCCGTGTTTTGGCAGCCTCTTTTACAAAGTAACTAACTGGTAGAACCGTGTTCTATAATATGATCTGAGTGTAGAAGGATTAAGTAATCCGTCTTTAAAAAATGTTATATCCTTAGAATTTTTCTAATTTTTGTGTTTTATAAGTCAAATAAATCGGTTTTTGCCAATGTTAGGTTAGCATCTTAAAAGTTCAATTTTAGAGAAAGTTCGCAAAAGTGCACTTTTATACTTACAGAATATATTAAATATTGAAAACTTTACAACATATAAGCAATTTTAAAGGTGGAACGAGCAGCGTTCACTTTGTAGCTCTATTTTAAAATTAGAATACATCGATTGATTCTGACGGGTCTTTACCGGTACATTGCTAATCCGAAACTGAAAAGTTTCCATAACTTATTAATTTTGAGAAAATCCAGGTCAAAGTATCTTACACTGCTTAAATTGTCAAATTTCAAAGCTTAATAACTCCCAAACCTTACGTAGCTCAGAGTTGGTATTAGGCTTAGAATAAACTTTGATCTAACTACTTTAATATTCAAAATAACCTCCAATGGGCGACCTCAGGTTCATTAATTTTAATGCATTTAAGAAATTTAATTTTGTCACAAATTTTTGCTATGTTGTAGCCATGAAACTTAACAAATCTGCTTATAATTTAAGCACACAAAACAAACGATATATGGGCCGACAATACCTTCTCTGGACATTTTTATACCCGGTACCCATAGGGTACAAGGGTGTTATAAGTAAGTGCCAATCGAGAATGTATGTAACAGGCAGAAGGAGGCATCTCCGACCCCATAAAGTATATATATTCTTGATCAACATCACCAGCCGAGTCGATTTAGCCATGTCCGTCTGTCCGTCCGTCCGTCTGTCCGTCCGTCCGTCTGTCCGTCCGTGTGAAACAACAGATCTCAGAGACTATAAGAGCTAGAGTTACCACATTTGGTGACAACATTGGAATCTATTGCACGCAGATCAAGTTTGTTTTAAAATTTGGCCACGCCCACTTCCGCCCCCGTAAATAATAAAAAACGGTATATTAGCTATTGGCGTGATTTTCGACTTAAAGTGAATAGATAGACTTAATAAGTAGGCGATTGCGGACGTGCTACGTGACGGACATGGCTAGATCGACTCGGCTGGTGATGCTGATCAAGAATATATATACTTTATGGGGTCTGAGATGCCTCCTTCACTGCGTTGCAAATATCATGGCAAAAAAATGTACCTTTTTCTAAAATTATAAATTTAAATCTGACTTAGCTTCTGCATCTGCTTCTGCTGCCGTCCTGCCGTCGCTTCTGTTGCTGTTGCCGCTGATGTTAAAGTTGTCGCTGCAGTAGATGGTGCTGTTGACGATGTCGCTATAGGATATAGTAGTCCGATTTCGGCCGTTTCGACATATATACTGCGTGCTAAAGAAATAAGACTATGTTGAAAATTTTAGCCCGATAGCTCAAAAACTGAGAGACTAGTTCGCGTAGAAACCGACAGTGACAGACAGACGGACATGGCTAGATCGACTCGGCTGGTGATGCTGATCACGAATATATATACTTTATGGGGTCAGAGATGCCTCCTTCACTGCGTTGCAAATATCATAGCAAAATTATAATACCCTCTGCAAGGGTGTAAAAAAATATATATTTTTATACATTAAAATTAATTTTTGTTTCACAATTTTCAATATAATCGTCACATTTTGAAGAGAAGGCATATCTAATAAATTTATCATTTCTAAAGTATATTCTTTTGATTTCACGTGCCGCACAGATGAAATTAGTAGATCAGAAGATGCAGCAAAGATATTAAAAGGTCCTTATTTTGCCTCACCCTTGAACCTTTGAACGTATTGGAGCATCTGTATTTTTTATAAAATTTATTCTAGCACTCCTGTGCTTCTTCTTAAAGAATCGGTAAAGATGTAGTATAGATATGGTATTCAATTATATCTTTGCCATGCGCCAATATTTTATGAACTGTTGGTGTCAATTGCTTTGTGGATACATTTCCGTCAAAAAGTGCTTCTGTTTTTCGAAGCATATTCTCCATATTTTGCAGAATTTACCTTTTCTTTGAAGTTTAAAACATTCAAGATCGTCCCAAATCGTTTAATAAGATCATTGCTAATTCCAGTTATTCGCGTTTTTACCTCATTGTTTTCAAAAAACCTCCGGGAAGTGTTTCCATCGTTTGAGCTTCCGTATCCATGCAAGGGGAAGTCCAGTCGTAGTGCAATTTCTTCCAAAAACGCTTTCTGTATCCGGGTTTTCCTCATCTTTATCTTCATCTCATTTGGAGTATTTTCATCAAAGTTTTCCTGCTCTTGTGGATGGGTATACGACAATTTTAAGAAAAACTCTATACACTTTTTTTCTTGCGTGCAATGGGGAAATTCCAAATTAAAATTGCTCTCCTCGTTTTGAGAATCGTTCATATTTCCGAAGTTCTTTTGAGTCTTTTTGCAAACCGGGCAAGACTTTGTTGATTTTGTATCTGTTAGTTCGTTCATGACTTTTCCGTCTACCATGGTCAGGTGGAACTCGTAATTACATAAAATATTTTTTCCTTCTCCAATTTCCACATCTCAGGGCTTTATATTCAGAATTTGTTTCTTAATGTCGTTTACCGTAGCCTTTATGAGTCCCGTTGATTCTTTTGCAACCTAAAAAAATTATTGGGCGGCAAGAATGTACTGATGATGGCCGCGGATTTTTCCAGTGGACTGAAATATCAGATTTAAGTTGTAAAGAAACAATAGATGCCATAAACATTTGCCCATATGATACTGTAGCGTCATTTGAAGATATCCTTTGCTTACAAATGCTTTGTCCAGATGATCCATCGCAGCCCCACTTACTGATTAATGTCAGTTTCTCAGGAAGGCTTTTCAACTCATTTTCAGGAAGACTCTCCATAAGTCGTTTCACTGTATGGTCCATAAGATCCTGAACATTTGCTTTTATTGAGATTTCGGATACCTCTGTATGCAATGGTACTGCATCCTTTTTGGATGTCGCGATGAGATTGAATCCAGGTAAAATTTCAGCTCCGTGCCGCAATAAAAAAGACCGTAGTATCTCATACTTTTCCTTGGAAAGATCTAAGTCCATAAACAAGGCCAACGCTTCTTCGCAACCATAACTTGTAAAGATTGCGTTTGTGGGCGTGGGAATGGTCGCCATATATGCTGACCTTACTTTGTCATTGTCTTTTCATATTAAATAGACAGCGCCTCTGATAAATAGTCCGTAGTGAAAGCATTATAACCTTGCTCTTTTCTTGTGAAATTTGCAAAATCATCCAACATTTTTTCGGCCTTCCTTTCCACGTCCGGCTAATGTGGAAGTTTCATCTTCTGCCAATGTATTCAGTTTGGTATCCTCACCTGTATCTGGTGTTGAATTTTGAGTAGATCGAGATGCTCCAATTTTTTCCTTAATACGGGAATATAGCAAGAAGATTATTTTTATAGATGGACTTATCTTCAAATTAGGGTATACGATCCCAAGTTCGACATGAGCAGCATTCATGAAATCCGTCGCGGTCGTAGAGTTTTGAAACATATCAAATAATTTTGCGTTATTCAACAACACGATTTTGAGTTAGTCACACATTTTCTGAATAAATAAAACTTATCTCGTCAAATCTTTTACCTGCTAGGTACCGTCTGATATTGTTGAGGCTTATGAACGGCAGAAGGAACTTATTAATGGGAGACAAACCATGCTAAATTACGTTCTCCTGTTATTACTTTGGATTTAGGACGAGTTATGCAATTTTTATATTAGACACGTGTTCAAATAATAATTGTGGTCTGTTTACCTTTCGTAAATGTGCACGTGCGCATACAATTATAAAATCTAATCAACCTGCTTATTAAAATGTGTAGTTCAAAATACAAATACATTTTTGGGTATATTTTTTGTCGAATATTTCACTATTTGCCTTAAAACAATAACCATAACCATTAAAACCAAAACAGTGCCTAAGCGATTACCAGGGATGTGTATTTTATACCAGGACTGCACGCTCAAAAAATTTCTCGAACTCGAGGTGTATGGGGGCTGCAGACAGCTGCAGCAAGACTCTATTGAATTTAATTAAGAAATATTCGAAGAATTTTTTACAAAAAGATGGCAAATGTACAAAAATGAAGAATTTTGGTATTTTCCATCAAAGGTGAAAAATAGTGAAAATATGGACTGTTAGTAAAAAATTAATTAACTGAAGAAACGAAAAGCAAACAGTAAAATGTTTTCTTTATTTTATACCTAATGAAACAAGTGGGAAAGCTACAGTCGAGTGTGACCGACGGTAGGATACCCGGTACCCAAACCATTGTGGGTGAAATTAAAAAGCACATGAACATGGAAAAAAGGAAATTTTGACAAATGAAGACAAATATTGCTAGAAACATGTTGAGCAACACTCAAAAGAGACAAATGTTGCTAGGAACATGTTGTGCAACTCTCAAAAGCGACAAATGTTGCTCGGAACATGCTGAGCAACACCCAACAAAGACAATGTTGCTAGGAACATGTTGAACAACACGCACGTGCGCGCTCTCTCTCTCAGAAACTTTATTGTTTAATAACTTCTATGTTTATCATCCGAGCTTACTCAAATTTTCAGAACACGTCCACGTCTATCTATTTATTTGTACCGCTTTTTATGATTTTCGGGGGCGGAAGTGGGCGTGGCCAAATTTTAAAACAAACTTGATCTGTGTGCAAAAGATTCCAATGTTGTCACCAAATTTGGTAACTTTAGCTCTTATAGTCTCTGAGATCTGTTGTTTCACACGGACAGAGAGACGGACAGACGGACAGATTCTAAAACCGTTCTTCAGTGGCTTGACATGGATCCACGAAAATTTCAAGCCTTTGTCAAGCATAGAGTTGGCGAGATAGTCGAAAACACAAACCGCAATCAATGGCGATGGATTCCCACAAAGAAAACGTCGCGGACTCGGCTACGAAATTTTAAAACTCTAATGCCGTTAGTTAAATACAAACGGAGGTAACACTACTCAACACCGGTGATAGCACAAAGTTTTTAAAGCTGCGCATTTTTGTGAAAATATTAGTTTATAACAAGTGGAAAGCTACAGTCGAGTGTGACCGACTGTAAGATACCCGGTACCCAAAGCATTGTGGGTGAAATTAAACAACACATGAACATGGAAAAGGAAATGTTGACAAATAAAGAAAAATATTGCTAGAAACATGTTGAACAACACTCAAAAGAAACAAATGTTGCTAGGAACATGTTGGGCAACTCTTAAAAGCGACAAATGTTGCTAAGAACATGATGAGCAACACGCACGTGCGCGCTCTCTCTCAGAAACGTTATTGCTTAATAACTATGTTTATTATCCGATTTTACTTAAATTTTCAGAACACGTCCACGATTGCCTACTGACAGTTTCCATTCTTATTTACTTTACGCCGAAAATCACGCATATGGTTATATAAAGTTTTTTTGTTTTCGGGGGCGGAAGTGGCGTGGCCAAATTTTAAAACAAACTTGATTCGCAACAGATTCCAATGTTGTCACCAAATTTGGTAACTCTAGCTCTTATAGTCTCTAAGATCTGTTGTTTCACACGGACAGACAGACGGACAGACGGACAGACGGACATGGCTAAATCGACTCGGCTGGTGACGCTGATCAAGAATATATATACTTTTATAATGAGATTTCTCCTTCGCCTGTTATATACATTCTCGGTTGGCACTAACTAATAATACCCTTGTACCCTATGGGTACCGGGTATAATAAAATGACCTTTTAATCAGCTTGCCAAACTGCCGCGCCTCACAATTTGTATGCAACTTTAAAAGCTGCATATATACATACTGTTCGCGCCACAGGGCGCTTAGTTTTCCGAGTCAGTGTGGGAGCGAGCGCCCTCGCTCTCGCGCTCGCCTGCTCTCCCTCTCCTCGTCTATTTCGCGCTCCTACATTCCAGCTGGGAAAGGGCGCCTCTCCACCGGCTGATGCTGCATTCTTTAACTCTTGTAAATTAGTCTTAAGCACACAGCTGAAGTGAAATAAACAAACATATTTGTGAATCCGACGCCACCTTCTACTTCTTCTGGCACCACGGGGATATTTGTTCCAGCCTTCTACTCCAACCTGCGCCGACCAGCAGCCTTCATCATCTTCTACCACTACAGCCGACGAAGCCGGCTCCAACTTATCCTGCGAATCCGCCCCCTCCATTTCATGGTCCTTCGAGCACGGGTCAATCCTGATCCTCACCAGCAACACTTCGCGGATTTTTCAAGATAAGTACGAGTTATCATATTAGCAATTACACAGAGAGAAAAAGAACAATTCCGAAAGTCTTGCCTCTGTGTGATTCATACAAGTCCAAAGTTCAAGTGCAATTTTTTCCGTGGTCGCCATATTGTGTTTTCCATCCGTGTCTTTTTCTAATAAAAAGTGAGAAAAATAGTGTTTGTGCAAATATATACGCCCCAGCCGCAGTGAGAAAATATTTCCAAATATAAAGTGCAAATTTCAAAAATAGTACTTTGCCAAAAACGGCCCCCTACATTTCTTTTTCTTATACTCGCGTTCTGGTGCCCAAGCGCATATATATATACACACACACTCACAAATACATAAAAAGTTCCAAAATTTTTAACTAAACTGCAAGTTTTTATTCGCCAAAGTTCAATTCCTACATAAACACAATTTCGTACATTTATTTACATAAACACACACTACGATTTTACCGGCAAATTTACATAAATACATAATTGCCAAACATACATACATATCTACATATCGCTACATTTATTTCACATATATATATATCCAAAACAATTTACATTTAAATATATTAACCCAACAAACAAACATACCAATCTGCAATATTTATTCCAAACATATACCAACAAATATATTTAAATACTTTACATACAAATATTTTACAACATCCGAAAATACCAAAATTTATTCCTAATAAATACATATTTTAAATCAATAAAAGTTTCAAATAAATAAATAAAACATAAACCCGCAATTAATTTGTTTTAATTAATCAACAAACTTCGCGCTATTCTGCACGAAGCAACATACATACGTACATACAAAATTAAATGCATTTACATATTTGCATTCTAAACATACAAACATACATATAAGTCCGAAGCGGCAAAGCCGGCGTCTAGCGTCGATTCCTCTTTGTTCCTCCGCCAGCTGCAGTGATGGCACAGGGCCGGTGCACACACACCCGCACTTATACATTGTCCGAAATTAAACTAAAGAACACAGTGCCGAAACAAAAAAATCCTCCACTAACGATTTTAGGAAAAATTAAATCAGAGAGCAAATTTTTTAAACTGGCCGAATAAATTTTAATTATTGGCAACTAATTATCGCCATACGCCTTAGCTATTTTCTAGCGTTTTTCAGCCTTTGGTTTCTATTTTTGTTTCTCTGTTTCATGCAAGTTTTTTTTCTATTTTTCGTGGTGTTTTAAATTAAAATAGTAAGCCAAAGAATTTTTATAAAGAGTCAGCTAATTTCGCCAAACTCTTAGTGATTTTTCCAAGCTATTTTTGGCTATTTATTTTTCTTTTGCTGGCTTGTTATTTTGGGGTTTCTTTTTGTTCCACCAGCCTTCTTAGTTGTCGCATTCCTGAATATTCCTGATAACTGGCAGATAAGCTGGTCCAGCTCGACGGCTACTTTTTGGCTATTTTTTTTCGGCGTGTTTTTTTTGGCTTTTTTTTTGTGTTTCTCGCACCGTTTCTACGATTTTTGGTGTCGTATTCCTGAACTAGTTTCGAACAAGTGGCTTATAATTTCCGCCAATTTCCGTAGCTAGTTTTAGCCATTTTTTGGCTAGTTTTAGCTATTTTCTAGCTATCTTGTGCAAATTCCGCTATTTTGTAATTTTTTAAGTTGCAGTTTTGGTCGTGTCTGCTGTTTGATTTCTATTGATTCACCGATTTAAATTCGGACTGGGGGTGTTTTCTCCCATCGAGCAGCGACATTTTCGATTTTTTTGGAGCTTTTCTTCCACTTTCTTCCACTTTTGCGGCGTGCAGGGCTTCCTATTTGTAGGGTATAGCTGAGTATGCCCAGTGAGGGTGATAAGAAACCGACAACTACCCCAGGAAAAGAACAAAACCAGCCCGTCCTCTCCGCTTCCCGCTCGCGCTAAGCTAGCACCTAAGGCCTCAAGTCCATCAGTCAGAGCGGTATACACTCCTAAAGGAAAGAATCTTCCAACGACAAGTTCGAAGACAACTCCTAAAATTGTTATTTCCAAACCGTTGACGAAATCTTCTAGCGAGTCTTCACTTGCAGTCAAGTCAGAAAACCCTCCGCTTCCGAAACCGAATTCTAAGGGTAACTCGCGCTATCAGCAAGAAAATGGCATCCTCAGATCAGCCAACCGCCGCGACCGCTGCGTTGCACAAATTTATTGCAGTTAGCGATCGCGTTAGCCTCTTTGAAGCAAAGATCAATACTCCTGAGCAAGCTCCTCCGTCTCTACACACGTTACAAGTCCGTCTTCAACAAGTGCGAGCCTTATGGGATAAAGTAGAAAAGGAGTATGAAACGTGCTCTGATCTAATTGCCCAAGAAGGATCCCTAAGCACATTGCCGCTGCTGCAGTCAAAATATGACTACTGCTATTCAGTATACGAGTCATGTGCAGCACTTATTGGCGAAAACATCGACAGAGCGACGCCTCAAGCCGTGCAAGTTTCATCCCAGCCGCTAATTTCGTCCGGTTGCCGGTTACCTCCTTGCGATACGGAAGTTTTCGACGGGGATTATCTTCGATGGCCAACTTTCAGGGACCTTTTACGGCAGTATACGTCAATAACCCTAGGCTGACACCGGTCGAGAAGTTGTTTCACCTCATCACCAAAACAAGTGGCGAGGCCAAGGCGATTGTAACCAAATCCCCTCTCACCAATGACGGGTTCGCTACGGCTTGGGAAGCACTTCAAGACCGTTTCCAAAATAAGCGACTTTTAGTCAACAGCCAACTCAAGCTCTTGTTTAACTTGAGTTCTATATCCCACGAATCTGGTCTTGCGTTAAAAGAACTTCAAACCACGATTCAAGGGTGTTTGAGAGCACTAGCACATTCCCAGATATCCACGGAAAACTGGGATTGTTTGCTGGTATTTCTGTGCGCCAGCAAACTGCCTAAGGTGACCCTTTCTTTCTATGGGAACAATCCTTATCTTCCAAGTCCGAAATTCCTTCGTGGGAAGAAATGAACACGTTCCTAAACAAGATATCGGACATTAGAGGCCATCGAGGACATGAAGCCAAGTCCATCGGTTCCGAAAACTTCAGTCCTTCGAGACAAAGGTTAGCTTCAAGCCAGAAGCTGCAATTATGCTCAAGGAAAACCATCCTGTACGGTTGTGCCCGTTTTCTCCAGATGTCAGTGGATGCGCGTTCATACATTAAGAAGAAAGCAGCTATGCTTAAATTGTTTCGCAAGAGGCCATCAGCTCCGCGATTGCTCCAGCACTCACAGCTGTTTTACCTGTAGAGGCAGGCATCATACCTTGTTACATCGAGGAAACTCTAGTTCTTCGGGGTCAAACTCCACAGCCGCCTCTTTGCCAGCTCCACAACCTGCCGCGGGACCTTCAAGCCATAATGCATCCGCGAGCACTTCCACTGTGCAAAATTATTTTGCCTCAGGCACTACAGCTGTTCTGCTGAGCACGGCGATTATTGACATCTGTCATCTGGGGACCAGCTATCGAGCGCGAGCACTGATTGACTCGGGATCCGAAGCAACGTTCATTACAGAACGCCTCTTCAATCTAATCAAGTTGCCATTCCGACCCATTCAAACCCAAGTTTCCGGTCTAAACCAATCGGTGTCCGCGAAGGCCACCAGGTTATGCCACTTCGCAATTCGATCTCCAACGAAGCCGGGTCTACAACTAGACACCGCAGCCTACGTCCTTCCGGAATTAGCAGGCAAACTGCCTTCCTACACGATTCCTCAGAATTCTTTAAAAGATCTGCCAGCTCTTCAATGGGCAGACCCCGCTTTTATGAAAGTTCTCAGATCGACGTCCTGATCGGAGCCGATATTTTACCTTCCGTATTGATGAGCGGCATGCGTAACAATATCTGTGGCTCACTCCTAGGTCAAGAAACCATTTTCGGTGGGTGCTCACTGGACCGATTTCCAACCACCCAACCAATCGAGTCGCATCCTTCACGACGCAGGTGAACCAGGACAGAGAAGGGTCATTAGACAGACTTCTCACCAAGTTCTGGGAGGTGGAGGATCTACCAGTTCAGATGGTAAAAGAGTCAGATTCCTATTGCGAAAGGAACTTTCGTCAAACTACTAAAAAGACGCAAGCGGGAGGTACGTGGTGACGCTTCCTTTCTGCGACCCTGAAAATTCCGGATCCGATCTAGGATATTCGAGGTCCATTGCGTTAGCTCAGTTTCTTAGAATCGAGAATCGTTTAAAAGAGACTTTCCCCTAAAAGAGCAGTATGACAGCGTGATTCAAGAGTATCTGGATCTGGGTCATATGAAAGAAGTTCCTTCGACTCACAGTTCTCCTACCTATTACCTTCCACACCATGCGGTATTAAGCCCGAAAGCACCACCACGAAGCTTCGCGTTGTATTCAACGCTTCAAGCCCTTCGGCAAATGGGACCAGCTTAAACGATATACTTCATGCTGGTCCAGTCCTACAATCCGATCTGACGATACAGATCCTGAAGTGGCGGTATTTCCAATATGTTTTCAGTGCGGACATTACCAAAATGTATCGCCAGATATGGGTCGATCCAAAGCATACGCCCTTTCAGAGAATTCTGTTCCGAAACAAAGAAGGTGAGATCCGAGATTTCGAGCTCCAAACAGTTACCTTCGGGGTCAATTGCGCGCCATTCCTCGCTATTCGAGTCCTGCAACAGCTAGCAGATGATGTACAAGGGCGATTTCCAAAGCCAGCCAGATCATTAGACATGATATGTACGTCGATGACGTTCTGGCAGGTGCCAGCTCACTAGAAGAAGCTCAACTGTCCATCCAAGAGCTGCAGGCAGCTCTAGGCTCCGCCGGTTTCCCACTGAGAAAGTGGACTGCCAACCAAAAGAGCATCCTAAGGACATTCCTGCTGAGCACCTCCTGCACAGCGAGTTTCTCGACATCGATGCCGAAAGCACGGCGAAAACGCTCGGTATACGATGGAAGGCTATCTCCGACGAATTCTATTTTGTCCCGCCAGAGATAGGACTCGAACCATCATCTTATACAAAACGTGAAGTTCTGTCCCAAATCGCCAAATTGTTCGATCCTGCCGGATGGCTTGCGCCTTTTATCATCCGTTCCAAAATCTTTATGCAGGAGATTTGGTTGCAAGAGTTGGGCTGGGATGAAAGTATTCCCACCGAAATGAGTCAGAAGTGGCGAACTTTCCTTCAAGAATATACCGACCTCAACAAGATCCGCGTTCCTCGATGGATCGGGTATCAACCAGAGGTCAAGGTTGAACACCACGGGTTTTGCGATGCGTCTCAAAAAGCATATGGAGCGGCTATTTACTTACGAGTCGAGATCGGTTCCAAGATCTTGACGTCTCTTCTCAGCCAAGACCCGAGTCGCTCCGGTCAAAACCGTCTCACTTCCAAGGCTAGAACTCTGCGGTGCCGTGCTGCTAACCGAAATGGTGACAGCACTTCCAAATATGCCGACAGCCAGTTCCGAAATTTACTGCTGGACCGATTCTACGATTGTTCTGGCTTGGTTAAAGAAGCCAGCTTGCCACTGGACCACGTTTGTGGCCAACAGAGTGGCCAAGATAACTCTGGCAACATCTGTCGACAATTGGGCACACGTTCGTTCCGAACATAATTCCGCTGACTTAGCCAGTCGAGGCGTATCTATGCAAGAGCTAGCTGGCAGTCAACTTTGGTGGCAAGGACCAGAGTGGCTACAAAGACCAAGAAATCTATGGCCAGCGCAAAGCGACGCTCATCCAACAACCGACCTAGAGCAGCGAACAGTAAAGTTCATTTTAGTCAAACGCCCACTGACGATTTTCTAGACCGTTTTTCCAAGCTAGATAAAGCACTGCGGGTCCTGGCGTATGTTTTCCGATTCTTGAACCGCTGCCGCAAGAGCTCGGTCTCGCCCAGTTCAAGACCCACTAGGGATGAGATCCGAGAGGCAGAGAGTTTTGATCTCCATTGCGCAGCGCAGAGCATACGGCCAGGAGCAGAAGCACCTAGAAGAGAAAAGCCCTTCCAGTGTCGAGTCCGATAGCGAATTTGTTCCTTTCATCGACCAACACGGCCTTTAAGAGCATGTGGTCGCCTCAGCGCCTCCAGAGGTTTACAATACGATGAGCGCCATCCCATAATTCTTCCGTACGCCTGTAGACTGTCTCGCCTTCATTCAATTCTTCACCAGAGTACCAGATTACTTCACGGCGGTAGCCAATTAATGGTACGCCTGATCCGATCGAAGTATTGGATTCCTAAAATCAAGAATTTGGTGAAAGCTGTGGTGAATTCGTGTAAGATCTGCACGATTCACAAGAAGAAGCTACAAACACAGCTCATGGGCGATCTTCCGACAGACCGAGTCTTGATTATGCCGGCCCTTTTGAGATCAAGAATTATACAGGGAGAGCGTGCCTCATTACGAAGGGATATGTTTGTGTGTTTGTGTGTTTCTCTACGAAGGCTATCCATTTGGAACCCACCTCCGATCTCACAACCGAGAAATTCCTCGCGGCCTTTGCTCGTTTTGTAGCTAGGCGCGGATGTCCTCAGCGGGTCCATTCGGATAATGGCAAACCTTTGTGGGTGCAGCAACTCTGCTTTCTCGGGACTTTTTACAAGCCGTGAAGGAGTCCGTGACTGATGCATATAGCCATCAGGGACTAGTGTGGCGGTTTATCCCCAGGTGCTCCGCATATGGGAGGTCTGTGGGAAGCGGGTGTTAAAAGTTTCAAAACGCTTTTCTATAAGTCCACCGCTTCCCGCAAATACACGTTCGAAGAACTAGCCACACTTCTTGCAAAGATTGAAGCGTGCCTTAATTCCAGGCCGCTTTCCCCTATGTCCGAAGATCCAACGGACTTGCTCGCACTCACGCCTGGCCATTTTCTTATAGGCGGGCCGTTGCTTTCCACGGCTGAGCCCGAAATAAAAGGCGAAGCCAAGTCGATTATAAATCGATGGCAACATTTGAAGGCCCAACATCAGCAGTTTAGTGCACGGTGGAAAGAGGAGTACCTAAAAGAACTCCACAAACGCAATAAATGGCAATTTCCGACCAAGAACCTCCAAATCGACGACTTGGTAGTCGTCAAAGAGGACAATCTTCCATCGAACGAATGGCGGCTCGGCAGAATTGTGTCTGTCTTCCCAGGAGCCGATGACCGCATTCGAGTCGTTGAGATCCGCACAGCTCGGGGAACAATAAAGCGCCCAGTCCATAAAGTTATCCTTCTCCCTGCGAGAACCAAGTATCCTCCGTTCCTAGGGATTAGAGTCCCTCGCGTTTCAATGTCCAAAGTGTAGTCCACCCATACTAAAACAAGTTTTTCTTTCTTGTCCTTTGTTTTATCGCAGAACAAGTTTCCCGACATGGCTCCTCGTCCTCGTTCCGCCCAATCGTTTGGAGAGCAGGCGTACCAGAGGTATTCAATCCTACCGCTGCCGAGTCTGCCGTGGAATCCATCCTCTTCGGAAGTGCAAGAGGTTCCAAAGCTGAGCGCTGAAAGCGCCTTCGAGCAGTGCTTATTAATAAGTACTGTTCGAACTGCCTCGCACATCAGCACTCAGGAGGAACCTGCCGCAGCGAGGACGGCTGCAAGAAATGCGGAGGAGACCACCACACGCTGCTGCACATGCACGAGGAGCAAGCGCCACGGCCCACCGTTCAACCAGCTCCATCTCCGCCTCGCCCCTCACGCAACCGCCGCCAAGCGTCGAGACCGCCTCCGCCCCCATCTGCCATGTCCGTCTCGGTCTCCGTCGCCATCTCGGAGCATCATCGAGCGCCAACGTCTGGAGGACTCCGCTAGGACTCATCCGTCGCCACGTGGGTCAAGCAGAAGGTGACTCACATCCTCCGACAGCGGTCGTCGTGCTTGACGCGGGGTCCACCACCTTCGAGACCGGGGCGATGATCGACCCATGCATGGCGGTGAGCAGCATCGATCGCTCCTTGGCATCCGCTTTCCGGCTGCCCATTACCAGTGGGAGGCCAAGAGTTTTGCTCGGCGACGATCCAGTCTCGAACAGGAGACTTCCACCTCGGGTCGTCCTAAAGATCGACCCAAGCCTACAAATTCGAACTCCTACGCGGGCTCTGAGCGACGCCGTAAGAAATTCAAGGATATCCGCCTCGCTGACGAACATTTCCACCGCCCAGCAACCATCTCCCTCGTGTTGGGATCGGACATCGTGTTCAAAATTATGCAACCGGGGTTCCTAAAACTGGAAGATGGGTTGCCGATTGCGCAGAACACTGTGTTCGGATGGACTGTCTCCGGCGCATATCAGGAGGCCTGACGCAGCAGATCCTTTCGTTGCTTGCGCCGGGGGGGAGAATGTTCGCGCCACAGGGCGCTTAGTTTTCCGAGTCAGTGTGGGAGCGAGCGCCCTCGCTCTCGCGCTCGCCTGCTCTCCCTCTCCTCGTCTATTTCGCGCTCCCTACATTCCAGCTGGGAAAGGGCGCCTCTCCACCGGCTGATGCTGCATTCTTTTAACTCTTGTAAATTAGTCTTAAGCACACAGCTGAAGTGAAATAAACAAACATATTTTGTGAATCCGACGCCACCTTCTACTTCTTCTTCTGGCACCACGGGGATATTTGTTCCAGCCTTCTACTCCAACCTGCGCCGACCAGCAGCCTTCATCATCTTCTACCACTACAGCCGACGAAGCCGGCTCCAACTTATCCTGCGAATCCGCCCCCTCCATTTCACATACATACATACATTTGCACTTTAAATGTGACGCCAGGTTTGTCGAGCTACCGCTTGTTTTTATACCCTTGCTGGGTATTATAATTTCCGACCTCATAAAGTATATATGTTATTGGTCAGCATTACCAAACGGGTCGATCTAGCTATATCTGTCTGTCCGTTACTGTGCAAACTAGTCTCTCAGTTTTTAAGCTATCGCGTTGAACCTTTTTCAGTAGTGGTCTTATTTTTATTGCAGTTAGTATATATCAGGGTAGAACTTTTATTTATAATAGTCATGACTAAAGAAATAGCTGTTTAACTAATAAAGGATAGCTTCAATGTTACAAGCACTCTGAGCACTGCAAATGTAAACATATATATGTGTGTCTGAATGGCACATATAGGAAGACTTCAACATTCTAATATTTTAAATTTAACTTAACTGTTTTATAAAGTATTTCTATAAGTTTCAAGATACAAACATAGCTAAGATTTACACGATTTCATTTAATTTCTTTAACATCAGGCATCTATGTATATCACACATAGCTTACATAGGAGCGATCGGCTATTTACAGCGGATCACAGCGTATTTGATGCAGACGTAAAATAAAACTATTACAGGGTTGACACACAGACTCGAATACGTGCATTCATACTGACAGATGAGATGCCAGATCTGTAAAATTAGTGTATTCAGCGTTTATTAAACAGAGTTCAGCTAATAGCGCCACACCATTTCATATTTTAGATGCATACATTCGGCCTATATATTACAAACAGTTTAATAAACAGATAAAAATGCAGTTTTAAAGTAGTTTTACATATATATAAATAAACTTATTTGTTTTTCAATTCATTATATAGCACCTAAACTAGATTGTTACACTTAAGCGTTAGCTTCTTTCACCCCTTTGTTTTTATCCCGTCCATCATCAAGTGTGTTACAATAAAAAAAACAAACAAATATTGACAAAGTTCCTAGTGAATGTTTAAACATTATTAAGAAAGCTTTTAATTTGGGAATTTTCTTAAATATTGATCCCTAGCGAATGGCCTGATTCAAAAACCACTTTTAGTGGTCTTGGCGCTTTACTTTTTTGCCATTTAATTCCCAACAAATACTGATTGTTTTAGAACCGATATCTTCGGATTAAATTATTTTAATTTTTGTACCCTTGCAGGGTATTATAATTTTGTCCGAAGTTCGCAACGTAGTGAGAAGGAAGCATCTCCGACTCATAAAGTATATATATTCTTGACCAGCATCACCAGCCGAGTCGATCTAGCCATATCCGTCTGTCTGTCCGTCTGTCCGTCTGTCCGTCTGTCAGTTTGTCCTTGCTACGCAAACTAGACTCTTAGTTTTTGAGCTATCTGAATGATAGCAGATAGTCTTCTTTCTATTGCAGCAATATGTCGGACCGTCCGAATCGGACCACTATATCTTATTGCTGAAATAGGAAATATTTGGCCAAAATGGCATATTTCCCGCTAATTTTGAAGATATTGGTCCCAAATTAAATATATGATCTTTTAATTATATTTTGGCTATACATTTTAAATTTCATGCAAATCGGACCGCTATATCTTATAGCTGCCAAAGGAACGATCGGCCCGAAAAAAAGTTGATTTTTGTTTTAAAGATATCGGACTAACACTTAGTAAGTGGCGTTTAATCCAAATATAGCACTACATTCAAATTTCATCCAAGTCCGACCACTATATCTAATAGCCGACATAGAAATGATCTGGCCAAATTAGTCGATTTTAGTTGTCTTTAAAGATAAGATATATTTTTACATATGATATTTGTAACGCAGGAAAGGAGGAAGAGTCGACTTAAAGTATTTTGATTTGAAATAGATCGAAATATGTTAATTGTTCAGTTGTGTTCGTCTGTTCGCTTACGTTATTCAGTCTTCTCGTTTTGAGCTATCGGGTTAACATTTTTTTACATTAATTTTGCCATCATTCCTATGGCAGCTATAGGATATAGTGGTCCGATTTCACCGTTCCGACATATACTGCGTGCTAAAGAATAAGACTATGCTGAAAATTTCAGCCCGATAGCTCAAAAACTGAGAGACTAGTTGGTGTCCGTACAGACGGACAGACAGACGGACAGACGGACATGAAGTAGATCGACTCGGCTGGTGATGCTGATCAAGAATATATATACTTTATGGGTCAGAGATGCTCTTCACTGCGTTGCAAATATCATGGCAAATTATAATACCTCTGCAAGGGTGTAAAAAAATATATTTTTATACATTAAAATTAATTTTGTTTTCACAATTTTTCAATATAATCGTCACATTTTGAAAGAGAAGGCATATCTAATAAATTTATCATTTCTAAAGTATATTCTTTTTGATTTCACGTGCCGCACAGATGAAATTAGTAGATCAGAAGATGGCAAAGATATTAAAAGGTCCTTATTTTGCCTCACACCCTTGAACCTTTGAACGTATTGGAGCATCTGTATTTTTATAAAATTTATTCTAGCACTCCTGTGCTTCTTCTTAAAGAATCGGTAAAGATGTAGTATAGATATGGTATTCAATTATATCTTTGCCATGCGCCAATATTTTATGAACTGTTGGTGTCAATTGCTTTGTGGATACATTTCCGTCAAAAGTGCTTCTGTTTTCGAAGCATATTCTCCATATTTTGCAGAATTTACCTTTTCTTTGAAGTTTAAAACATTCAAGATCGTCCCAAATCGTTTAATAAGATAATTGCTAATTCCAGTTATTCGCGTTTCTACCTCATTGTTTTCAAAAACCTCCGGAAGTGTTTCCATCGTTTGAGCTTCCATCCATGCAAGGGAAGTCCAGTCGTAGTGCAATTTCTTCCAAAACGCTTTCTGTATCCGGTTTTCCTCATCTTTATCTTCATCTCATTTGGAGTATTTTCATCAAAGTTTTCCTGCTCTTGTGGAAGGGTATACGACAATTTTAAGAAAAACTCTATACACTTTTTTCTTGCAATGGGGAAATTCCAAATTAAAATTGCTCTCCTCGTTTTGAGAATCGTTCATATTTCCGAAGTTCTTTTGAGTCTTTTGCAAACCGGGCAAGACTTTGCTGATTTTGTATCTGTTAGTTCGTTCATGACTTTTCCGTCTACCATGGTCAGGAACTGTAATTACATAAAATATGTTTTTCCTTCTCCAATTTCCACATCTCAGGGCTTTATATTCAGAATTTGTTCCTTAATGTCGTTTACCGTAGCCTTTTATGAGTCCCGTTGATTCTTTTGCAACCTAAAAATTATTGGGCAAGAATGTACTGATGATGGCCGCGGATTTTCCAGTGGACTGAAATATCAGATTTAAGTTGTAAAGAAACAATAGATGCCATAAACATTTGCCCATATGATACTGTAGCGTCATTTGAAGATATCCTTGCTTACAAATGCTTTGTCCAGATGATCCATCGCAGCCCCACTTACTGATTAATGTCAGTTTTCAGGAAGGCTTTTCAACTCATTTTCAGGAAGACTCTCCATAAGTCGTTTCACTGTATGGTCCATAAGATCCTGAACATTTGCTTTTACTGAGATTTCGGATACCTCTGTATGCAATGGTACTGCATCCTTTTGGATGTCGCGATGAGATTGAATCCAGGTAAAATTTCAGCTCCGTGTCGTAAAAAGACCGTAGTATCTCATACTTTCCTTGGAAAGATCTAAGTCCATAAACAAGGCCAACGCTTCTTCGCAACCATAACTTGTAAAGATTGCGTTTGTGGGCGTGGGAATGGTCGCCATATATGCGACCTTACTCTGTCATTGTCTTTTTCATATTAAATAGACAGCGCCTCTGATAAATAGTCCGTAGTGAAAGCATTGGCAAGCTTGCTCTTTCTTGTGAAATTTGCAAAATCATCCAACATTTTTTCGGCCTTCCTTTTCCACGTCCGGCTAATGTGGAAGTTTCATCTTCTGCCAATGTATTCAGTTTGGTATCCTCAATAAGCCAGTCCCTGTATCTGGTGTTGAATTTTTGAGTAGATCGAGATGCTTTCTTCCAATTTTTCCTTAATACGGGAATATAGCAAGCGAAGATTATTTTTTATAGATGGACTTATCTTCAAATTAGGGTATACGATCCCAAGTTCGACATGAGCAGCATTCATGAAATCCGTCGCGGTCGTAGAGTTTTGAAACATATCAAATAATTTTGCGTTATTCAACAACACGATTTTAAGTTAGTCACACATTTTCTGAATAAATAAAACTTGTCTCGTCAAATCTTTTACCTGCTAGGTACCGTCTGATATTGTTGAGGTTTATGAACGGCAGAAGGAACTTATTAATGGAGACAAACCATGCTAAATTACGTTCTCTGTTATTACTTTGGATTTAGGACGAGTTATGCAATTTTATATTAGACACGTGTTCAAATAATAATTGTGGTCTGTTTACCTTTCGTAAAATGTGCACGTGCATACAATTATAAAATCTAATCAACTTATTAAAATGTGTCGTTAAAAATAAATACATTTTGGGTATATTTTTGTCGAATATTTCACTATTTGCCTTAAAACAATAACCATAACCATTAAAACCAAACAGTGCCTAAGCGATTACCAGGGATGTATTTTATACCAGGACTGCACGCTCAAAAATTTCTCGAACTCGAGGTGGTATAGCTGCAGACAGCTGCAGCAAGACTCTATTGAATTTAATTAAGAAATATTCGAAGAATTTTAAAGATGGCAAATGTACAAAATGAAGAATTTTGGTATTTTCCATCAGGTGAAAAATAGTGAAAATATGGACTGTTAGTAAAAAATTAATTAACTGAAGAAACGAAAAGCAAACAGTAAAATGTTTTCTATTTTATACCCTAATGAAACAAGTGGAAAGCTACAGTCGAGTGTGACCGACGGTAGGATACCCGGTACCCAAACCATTGTGGGTGAAATTAAAAGCACATGAACATGGAAAAGGAAATTTTGACAAATGAAGACAAATATTGCTCGAAACATGTTGAGCAACACTCAAAAGAGACAAATGTTGCTAGGAACATGTTGGGCAACTCTCAAAAGCGACAAATGTTGCTCGGAACATGCTGAGCAACACCCAACAAAGACAATGTTGCTAGGAACATGTTGAACAACACGCACGTGCGCGCTCTCTCTCTCAGAAACTTTATTGTTTAATAACTTCTATGTTTATTATCCGAGTTTACTCAAATTTTTAGAACACGTCCACGTCTATCTATTTATTTTACGCCGAAATTACGCATATGGTTATATACCGCTTTTTATGATTTTCGGGGGCGGAAGTGGGCGTGGCCAAATTTTAAAACAAACTTGATCTGTGTGCAAAAGATTCCAATGTTTTTACCAAATTTGGTAACTTTAGCTCTTATAGTCTCTGAGATCTGTTGTTTCACACGGACAGAGAGACGGACAGACGGACAGATTCTAAAACCGTTCTTCAGTGGCTTGACATGGATCCACGAAAATTTCAAGCCTTTGTCATGCATAGAGTTGGCGAGATAGTCGAAAACACAAACCGCAATCAATGGCGATGGATTCCCACAAAGAAAACGTCGCGGACTCGGCTACGAAATTCTTTAAAACTCCTAATGCCGTTAGTTAAATACAAACGGAGGTAACACTGCTCAACACCGGTGATAGCACAAAGTTTTAAAGCTGCGGTTTTTGTGAAAATATAAGTTTATAACAAGTGGAAAAGCTACAGTCGAGTGTGACCGACCAAGATACCCGGTACCAAAGCATTGTGGGTGAAATTAAACAGCACATGAACATGGAAAAGGAAATGTTGACAAATATAGAAAATATTGCTAGAAACATGTTGAACAACACTAAAAGAGACAAATGTTGCTAGGAACATGTTGGGCAACTCAAAAGCGACAAATGTTGCTAAGAACATGATGAGCAACACGCACGTGCGCGCGCTCTCTCTCAGAAACTTTATTGCTTAATAACTTCTATGTTTATTATCCGATTTTACTTAAATTTTCAGAACACGTCCACGATTGCCTACTTATTAAGCCTATCTATTTACTTTACGCCGAAAATCACGCATATGGTTATATACCGTTTTTTGTTTTTCGGGGGCGGGAGTGGGCGGCCAAATTTTAAAACAAACTTGATCTGCGTAAACAGATTCCAATGTTGTCACCAAATTTGGTAACTCTAGCTCTTATAGTCTCTAAGATCTGTTGTTTCACACGGACAGACAGACGGACAGACGGACAGACGGACATGGCTAAATCGACTCGGCTGGTGACGCTGATCAAGAATATATATACTTTATGGGGTCGGAGATTTCTCCTTCTGCCTGTTACATACATTCTCGGTTGGCACTAACTAATAATACCCTTGTACCCTATGGGTACCGGGTATAATAAAATGACCTTTTAATCAGCTTGCCAAACTGCCGCGCCTCACAATTTGTATGCAACTTTAAAAGCTGCATATATACATACATACATACATTTGCACTTTAAATGTGACGCCAGGTTTGTCGAGCTACCGCTTGTTTTTATACCCTTGCTGGGTATTATAATTTCCGACCTCATAAAGTATATATGTTATTGGTCAGCATCACCAAACGGGTCGATCTAGCTATATCTGTCTGTCCGTTACTGTGCAAACTAGTCTCTCAGTTTTTAAGCTATCGCGTTGAACCTTTTTCAGTAGTGGTCTTATTTTTATTGCAGTTAGTATATATCAGGGTAGAACTTTTATTTATAATAGTCATGACTAAAGAAATAGCTGTTTAACGCTAATAAAGGATAGCTTCAATGTTACAAGCACTCTGAGCACTGCTGAAATGTAAACATATATATGTATGTCTGAATGGCACATATAGGAAGACTTCAACATTCTAATATTTTAAATTTAACTTAACTGTTTTTATAAAGTATTTCTATAAGTTTCAAGATACAAACATAGCTAAGATTTACACGATTTCATTTAATTTCTTTAACATCAGGCATCTATGTATATCACATAGCTTACATAGGAGCGATCGGCTTATTTACAGCGGATCACAGCGTATTTGATGCAGACGTAAAATAAAACTATTACAGGGTTGACACACAGACTCGAATACGTGTATTCATACTGACAGATGAGATGCCAGATCTGTAAAATTAGTGTATTCAGCGTTTATTAAACAGAGTTCAGCTAATAGCGCCACACCATTTCATATTTTAGATGCATACATTCGGCCTATATTACAAACAGTTTAATAAACAGATAAAAATGCAGTTTTTTAAAGTAGTTTTTACATATATATAAATAAACTTATTTGTTTTTCAATTCTATTATATAGCACCTAAACCTAGATTGTTACACTTAAGCGTTAAGCTTCCTTCTTTTCACCCTTTTGTTTTATCCCGTCCATCAAGTGTGTTACAATAAAAAAAAAAACAAACAAATATTGACAAAGTTCCTAGTGAATGTTTAAACATTATTAAGAAAGCTTTTAATTTTGGGAATTTTTCTTAAATATTGATCCCTAGCGAATGGCCTGATTCAAAAACCACTTTAGTGGTCTTGGCGCTTTTTACTTTTTTGCCATTTAATTCCCAACAAATACTGATTGTTTTAGAACCGATATCTTCGGATTAAATTATTTTTAATTTTTTGTACCCTTGCAGGGTATTATAATTTTGTCCAGAAGTTCGCAACGTAGTGAAGGAAGCATCTCCGACTCCATAAAGTATATATATTCTTGACCAGCATCACCAGCCGAGTCGATCTAGCCATATCCGTCTGTCTGTCCGTCTGTCCGTCTGTCCGTCTGTCAGTTTGTCCCTTGCTACGCAAACTAGACTCTTAGTTTTTGAGCTATCTGAATGATAGCAGATAGTCTTCTTTCTATTGCAGCAATATGTCGGACCGTCCGGAATCGGACCACTATATCTTATTGCTGAAATAGGAAATATTTGGCCAAAATGGCATATTTCCCGCTAATTTTGAAGATATTGGTCCCAAATTAAATATATGATCTTTTAATTATATTTTGGCTATACATTTTAAATTTCATGCAAATCGGACCGCTATATCTTATAGCTGCCAAAGGAACGATCGGCCCGAAAAAGTTGATTTTTGTTGTTTTTAAAGATATCGGACTAACACTTAGTAAGTGGCGTTTTAATCCAAATATAGCATTACATTTCAAATTTCATCCAAGTCGGACCACTATATCTAATAGCCGACATAGAAATGATCTGGCCAAATTAGTCGATTTTAGTTGTCTTTAAAGATATCGGAATAAAATTTAGTAAATGGCATTTTAATTTAAATAAAGCCATACATTTAAATCTTATAGCTGACATATAAACGATCGGATTTTCGTTGTTTTTAATGATTTCGGATTAAAACGATATATAAAATTCATTATTTTTATTTCATTATTATTTGCAAGGGTATATAAACTTCGGCTTGCCGAAGTTAGCTTTCTTTATTATTTTTTTTTTTATACTTTGTTGTAATTTCAAAAATTCTCTCCATTTTGAGACTAACAATAAGTGTATCAAATCTTATATTATCATCCTAACTAAAAGCTAAGAGTAAATAATCATATAGAGAAGGCATCTTCAATACTTTGCCTTTCATACTCTTGTTGACGTGGGGAAAGGGGGAACGTTTGCTTGTTCTATTTATTACTTTCATACTTTCATGTACATATGTGTGGGCTAACGCGGCAACACATTTTTGACAAAATTTCATTTTTGTGATTTTTGAACTCTGAAATTCGAAAAGGAATTTCGATATTTCATTTCAAACTCGGTCTATGGTTGTGCTGGTTAAAGCCTTGTTTAGCAATGTAAATGGTGGATCGATTCCTCGCTAGGCCCAGTACGTTTTTATACCCTTGCAGAGGGTATTATAATTTTGCCATGATATTTGCAACGCAGGAAAGAAGGCATCTCCGACCCCATAAAGTATATATATTCTTGATCAGCATCACCAGCCGAGTCGATCTAGCCATGTCCGTCTGTCTGTCCGTCTGTCTGTCCGTCTCTCGGTTTCTACGCGAACTAGTCTCTCAGTTTTTGAGCTATCGGGTTAACATTTTTTTTACATTAATTTTGCCATCATTCCTATGGCAGCTATAGGATATAGTGGTCCGATTTCACCGTTCCGACATATATACTGCGTGCTAAAGAAATAAGACTATGCTGAAAATTTCAGCCCGATAGCTCAAAAACTGAGAGACTAGTCGCGTAGAAACCGACAGACGGACAGACAGACGGACAGACGACATGGCTAGATCGACTGGCTGGTGATGCTGATCAAGAATATATATACTTTATGGGGTCGGAGATGCCTCCTTCAGTGCGTTGCAAGTATCATGGCAAAATTATAATACCCTCTGCAAGGGTATAAAAACGACTTTATCTAGAAATTTATAGAAATTCATTGAAAATGTCGTTTTTTATACTTCTAGAATTACGGTTTTAATTTCATTAAGATCGGACAACTATATCATATAGCTGCCATAGAAGGGATCGGTCGATTTATATGAAAATGTAAAATTTTACATGTAAAATGTAAAATTTACAAAATTTACATAATTTGACATTTTGTTTTTGACATTACCAAAATGGATCGATTTTCAATGATCCAATTGCAGACTGCAAGGGTATACAAGCTTCGGTTTACCGAAGTTAGCTTTCTTTCTCGTTTAATTATTTTTTTTATTTTATTATGAACGGAATATTTTGTTTTTTATTTTTTAATTTATTTTAGTTAAATAAGTCTTAAAGCTAACAAACTATTATTGAACAGAAAACTTTTCTTTCCTAATGGAACGGGTAACGGATTTAAAAAATCAAAACAGTTTTAAATTGCTTTAATAACTTATATATTGATTTTAAATGTCTTACTTTAAAATTGTTCGATTGGCTTTCTATTTGGGCAAAGAAAAATTCTGAAAATCCGTTTTTCTCAGCTGCTTAGAATCTCTCCCTTAAAATATACAAAGATAAACAAAAAACTGAAGCCGAAAAATAAAAAAGCTCGAAACACTACTTATAAATCGAAGAAAATAAGAAAAATCATTGCTGGGTTGGAGGGTCGTTTCGATGTAGGCGGATTCGGCTGGAAACCCGAGTCAAGCCTCTTTCCAGATGATTTGGGTGCACAGTAAGTTTCGTCGCTTTTTGTTTTGGCTGCGAATATACCATGGTGCCCTAGTGATAGTTCTCAGGATTTTCGATTGACTTCCATGTTGTTGATTAAAAGCTTAAAATCCAGTGGAGGCTGCTCGCTTTTAGTTTAACATGTAGTTTCTTGCATTCGATGTATCCTCGCTAGGCTAGGATCGAAGTGTCGTCAGCGAACGTGGATGTTGTTAGCCGCTCGTTCGTAGGAGTATCCGCTGTGAAGAGGACGAACAGAGTAGGCCCAAGTGCCTGTGGAACTTCACCGTCGAAAGTGTAGTCGTCAGATGTTGTTGCGGTGCACCTTACTGCGAAGACTCTGTTGTTAAGATACGACTCAAGTAGCTTATGAGTGTATGTAGGCAAGTGTATTTTGATGTTATGCATGAGGTCATTTACCAAGACTGGATCGAAAGCTTGAGATACATCGAGAAATATTGCGCTGCAGTATTCCCGATGCTCGAGGGCTGTGCTGATTATTCTCTGATTATTCGGTTGACTTGCTCGATGGTTCCATGATTCTGACGGAAGCCCATTTGATGAGCCGGGATAACATTGTGTACTTTCAGATATGGTATTATGATAATAAACTTATTGGTCTGTAAGATGACGGAATTGGCTTCGGTATCATTATGTTGATAGATTTTTCCCATTTCCTTTGGTAGTAGCCCGGACATACGAGGTGTGTTCAAAAAGTATCGCGAATTTTAAATTTTTTCGCGGGTTACGTATATTTAAATTTCGAATTTTTTGTGGCGTTATGTTGGTACTCATTTCTCTAACTTATGCCGACAAGCTCGGCCATTTTGAATGTTCACTTAATTATTGACAGCTGCTTCGTCTTCGTTTTTTACCTATTCAAAAAAATGGATCAAAGAACCTGTATCAAATTTTGTGTGAAAAACGAAATTAAGTGCACGGATGCATTCCGGATGTGACGATGATAGTGACGATGAGCTCCGAGACTGTGGTGGTAACTGCATACTAAGATTTTTCAAAAACTATTAGTTTAGGAGAAATGGGAGTGAATGTGCGAAATTGAAAATTTTAAAAATTTTAGCTTTTGGGACCGGTGGAGCAAAAATCCCCAAATTTTTAATATTGTTGTAATCTAGCTTTAGATACGCGTCTAATGACTCCTCGATCATCCTGATCCGATACTCCGTTCAAAAGATATTCAATAAACAAGATTGTAGCGGCCTTTCCGAAATGAGAACGTTTGTCCTGTTGTTTGTCTGTTTGTCTGTCTGTCGATTTTTTTGTTTTAGACTCCTGGAACTTATTTTATTTTATTAAACAGCTCAAGCTAAATATTTTTTGTTCTACGACTTTTTGGGGTTTCCGCTAGTTTGGCGGGAAAACATCTAAAAAAGCTAGATTTCCCGCGCCCATAACTTCTAAACGACTAAAGCTACAGAAACGTGCTATATGTCGTTAGAAAGGTATTTTGAAATAATATTAGCTTGGCCAGGACATGATTTATCTAAATATAGTATTTAAGAATTTATAATTAAAATTAATTTAGGTTTTTGTAATTTTTTCAAAAGTGGCTCTTTCGATTTTGATAGTCCCTCAATGCCATATAGCCCTTGAGATAGCTCAACTTTTGGTATATATCACATATCTGGGAAAATTCGCTTTCTTGAGATATTACTCATTAAAATAAGTAGCAAAGATCCCATATACATAACCTTTTACGTGCACTATACATACATTTATGTAAAAATACATGTAGAGTCGTATAGAGACGTGCACAATTGTAATAAACTTTAAAGCCATCAAACAAAACGTAAAATATTTTAAATTTGAAAAAAACCTTTTAAAATGTTTGTTTTTAATTTGATTCACCTTTTGCTTTTCCCGCTACTTTGGCGGGAAAATAGGAAAAAAAATCGTCTTCTCGCACCCATAACTTCTGAACGACTAAAGTTACTGAAACGTGCTATATGTCGTTGGGAAGATATTTTAAAATGATAATTGCCTTTACAAATTAATCTAAATATTATAATTAGGAATTTAGAATTAAAATTTTTTAAATTATTATTAAGAAAATGGCTCTTACGATTTTGATACTCACTTCAGGCCGTATAACCCTGGAGATAACTGTTCACATTTTGGGGTACTACTCATATCTCCGAAAATTTGCTTTCTCGTCAAAATTAGAACCAATGATCCTATATAGCTAACTTCTTCATATATGGATCTTTTTATACCCTTGCAGGGGGTATTATAATTTTGCCATGATATTTGCAACGCAGTGAAGGAGGCATCTCCGACCCCATAAAGTATATATATTCTTGATCAGCATCACCAGCCGCGTCGATCTAGCCATGTTCGTCTGTCTGTCCGTCTGTCTGTCTGTCCGTCTGTCTGTCTGTCCGTCTGTCTGTCTGTCCGTCTGTATGTCCGTCTGTCGGTTTCTACCCGAACTAGTCTCTCAGTTTTTGAGCTATCGGGCTGAAACTTTCAGCATAGTCTTATTTCTTAAGCACGCAGTATAACGGCCAAAATCGGACCACTATATCCTATAGCTGCCATAGGAATGATAAAGAAATTAATGTAAAAAAAAATTTAACAACTATATCATATAGCTGCCATAGGAATGATGGCGAAATAAATGTAAAAAAAATTTTAACTTCTCTGTTTTTTAACTAATTTCTATAAACGAGATATAGTCGTTTTTTGTAGTTCTGGAATTACGGTTTTAATTTTATTAAGATCGGACAACTATATCATATAGCTGCCATAGAAGGGATCGTTCGATTTATATGAAAATGTAAAATTCTACATGTAAAATTTACAAAATTTACATAATTTGATATTTTTTCGACATTACCAAAATGGATCGATTTTTAATGATCCAATTGCAGACTGCAAGGGTATACAAACTTCGGTTTACCGAAGTTAGCTTTCTTTCTTGTTTTGTTTGTTTTTCACATTTGAAACAAATAGTTCTGGTATTAGAAATACCTCTTAACGAGATACTAAATTTTGTGATGGTAACCGGCGTTCAGCTTATATCCGAGGTCATGTGCTATAATTTTTTAATAATAGCTAAGTCATAAAGGAACGACCTCTGGATATGGTATTGAGGTATACTAATTAACACTAACATTTGGAGCCCTATATACATACATATGACATTTTAAAAACTTCTGATATCTTAATGAGGTGAGATAAAAGTGACGATGGCACATTCAACTCAAAAACAAACAAAGACAAAAATATTTTAAAAACTTTTTAATTAGTTTCAAAATTGGCACTTAGCTGAAAAATTTAAAAAGGCAAAACAGGCAGCTTGCCACTTTTGAAACTAATTAAAAAATTTTAAAATATTTTTGTTTAAATAACTATTAATCGTCACAAAATTTGGTATCAGAAATTTTTTGAGTTGAATGTGCCATCGTCACTTTTATCTCACCTCGTTAAGAGGTGTTTTTGTTTCATAATTCGCTGTTACACTTGTCGCTGTCGGACGTGCCTTTTATCGCTCTACCTTCATACAAAGTTTTCTCGGTGAAAATCTCTTCCATTAAGCCCAAATTTTTGGCAATCGGTCTGTGAATCCGTGATCTATATCAATCGGAAATAATCGATTCGTTTTAATCAAAGCCAGTGACTTAAATCTCTAAAACTATACTTAGTTTCTAATAACTTTTGCATTACGCTTTGCTGCCCCGTCCTTCTTGTGCATTGCGTTTACCGCTTACAATTGCACTGTGTGGTTATTGTTGCTGCTGAGCATTGCGTTTTGCCGCTTACCATCGCACCGTGTAGTTGATGCTGCTGCTGAGCAACTACATGCTCTTGTAATTTTTCGGAGCTTAGACAAAAGCTTTTAGTCGCGCTCTTTGCTTTCTGTTTTGGTCGGTTCGTCACCGCGAAATATTTATATATATTTCTCAACTTGTTTACCAATATCTTTAATTTGTGCTGCCCTTGCATTTATTTGATCGGCATTTTTTTTCTGTTCAAAATAAGAATGAGTTCCTGCGGCTTCGCTGCTTGCACGCATGGCCGCAAAATTACCTTGCGGCATTCTGCTGTTTGTTGTTGGCTCTGTGACAATGTTGCGTGCCCTGTATGCGCTGAGATGGGGCATAGTGGCGCGCGAATTGCGGATCGTGTTCGTACTCATGTCGGTTTGGATTGGACATGCCCGAGCTGCATGCATATCAAAACGGAGATGAGAACTTTCATGAGGCAGACTCACCTGGAGTTCAGTCTCTTGCGACCAGTTTTAAGAACTTACTAAACCGCTTCCAGACTACAGAATCCCATTTTAAAGCGTTGAAACTGATAAGTGACTCACCAAACATACAGAGATATATAAGCACTAATAACGACTTACAAGTTACAGACCCTGCAACACCCCTTTTACTGTTCAGCCCGGGAATTGGAACCGTAGCCGTAGCTGACGGCTCTGAAGATGAAGCCGATGCATCTGGACCCGTACAAAACACGGGCCCAAACTCAAGGCTAACTGACTCCAGCATGTCCCCAGTCTGGAACCAATAAACGATGCCCAACCATCAACGTCTCAAGCCGCTGCATCTAAAAACGCTTCGGTTGCATCCGCTCAATCAGCTGCAACTTCGGATACTACCTTCGGATACCACCCAATTCGGTTTACCCCAACCCCGGGCTACCTCCGACAGTCACAATTTCGGCACCATCGCCTGGACCACGGAATTCTAATTCAGTAATAACTGGAGTGGCACCAAGGAGACCAGCAACTTTAGCTGGTGTTGCCCGCAAAAAGTTCGCGTTTGTCTCCAGGCTCAACCCCAGACGCTTCTGAGACCGACGTTAAGACCCGTTTGAGTAGCAAATTAAATGTTTCTGCACCGAACTTTCTGTCTCCAAGTTCAATTTTAAGCAAAGACGTGATATATCTTCGTTTAAAATTGGACTTTCTGATGTTCTCCTTGATAAGGTCCTTGATATTTCGGTATGGCCGGATCATGCTATTGTTCACGAGTATGTAAACAAAACAAATCCTCAGGCTCGTGGGCCTCAGACTCCTTCACTTAGGGCTTCAAAAAACTAAGCGAGTCATTTTCCCTACTCTACCAAAATGTTCGTAGTTTACTCGGCAAACTGAGTAAACTGCATGTCAGTAGTGTCTCCTTTGATTCCAATGTGATTGCTTTGAAACGTGGCTCAACTCCTTTGTCTCTGACGGCGAAATTTTTGAAGGCAACTATGTCATCTATAGATGCGATCGAGCAACACGTATCGGCGGCGGCGTCCTTATTGCCGTTAAGTCCGAGTTAGACTCTGAACCTATTCCGATAACGGACATGGAGTGCATGTTAGAGTTTGTGGCTGTTCGAATTAAGGTTTACGATTTTTTTGTATACGTCTCATGCTCGTATATTCCACCTAGGTCTGATAATAACATATACCTACAGCATTTAGCTCCAATTCAGGGTATTCACTCAACCCTTGGCGATAATGACCATCTTATTGTTATGGGAGATTTCAATTTGCCTGCCATTTCTTGGCTGCCCTCAGCTGAGTCGAACATTTTGTTTCCCACTGTACCCCATGATCTGGTACATGGTCTAATTGACCTTTCATTGGGACAATTGAATGCTGTGAGGAACTGCTCTGGTAATATCTTAGATTTTATGTTCGCCTCCGAGTTTGCAAATGCCTATGTCTCTAGAATCGACCCTCTCTCCAGCCCCGAAGACGCGTATCACCCCACACTTGAGATCCCTTTATAAGCCTGCGTTATTGCCTTGTCCTGAAGTCGAGCCAGAAACTTTTCGTTGCTTTCGCAAAGCCAATTTCACTGGACTGGTCCTTTATGGAATTAACTGAAAGCCCATCTAGCATTGTAGAACGGTTCTACCGTAAACTGGAATCGATCTTTGAAACGTATGTGCCTTCATTTTCGTCATCAAACGGTTCTAATAAGCCCCCCTGGTTCTCTCGTAGACTCTCCTATCTAAAAAACTACAAGTCCAGGCTTTTAAAGAAATATAAGAGAACTGGGCTGCAAGCTGACCATTAAAATTATTTAACTGCTCGTGCAAATTTTTTAACCCATAATTCCGAAAGCTAAAAAATTAACTGATTCGTTGTAAAAATGAGTTCCAGGATAACCCTAAGCAGTTCTATGCGTTCGTTAATTCGAAACGTAAATCACATCAATTTCCTTCTTGTCTTCATTTTAATTCTATTTTCGCCTCCAAGGAGTCCGATATTGCAAATTTATTTGCAAACTTCTTCCAATCTACATACTCATCTGTACGTTTCGACACAACCTCATCCTATCCTTATTCTCTTCCACACTCTAATTGTATTTTTATGCCACTGATTAGTGAAGATGATGTCCTTCAAAATCTTCAGACTATTAAGTCTTCCTTCTCCTCTGGTCTAGATCTGGTACCAAGCTGCGTTCTAAAACATTGTGCTGAAGCTTTGAGTAAGCCACTGGCAAAACTTTTTCAAATATCACTTCAGAACTCATTTTTTCCTGACGTTTGGAAGGAATCTTTTATCATTCCGCTTCATAAAAAGGGAAGTAAAGCTAACATTGAAAACTACAGAGGGATAGCAAAACTTAGCGCGATTCCCAAGTTATTCGAGTTATTAATTACTGCTCAGCTACAGCACCAATGCAGCTGGATAATATCCTCCTCGCAGCACGGCTTTATGAAACGTAGATCAACATCTACAAACCTTCTTGAGTTTGTTGCAGTTATAAGAAACGCTCTTAAAACTAATGCCCAAACTGAAGTTTTTTTTACAGACTTTAGTAAGGCTTTCGACTCCGTGAACCATCAGTTACTGTTAAATAAACTGGTTCTCTTAGGATCTCTTTGACCAAATGGATTTCGACTTATTTATCTAACAGAACGCAGAGGATAGCCTTCAAGAGTTCTTTCTCAAACCTTGTCTTTGTGACTTCTGGTGTTCCTCAAGGGAGAAATCTTGGACCTCTGCTGTTTGGTCTCTTCTTAAATGATCTGCCTCAGGTAGTTCACCATTCACACGTTATGATGAATGCGGATGACGTAAAACTTTGTTTGCCACTTACAAAGTCTGACTCCCATACACTCTTACAATCAGACTTGAATAACCTGCAGTCTTGGTGCGTCCAGAATTTGCTGTTCCGGAACAACTCTAAGTGTAGCTGCATGTCCTTTTATAGAAGAAACCTTTTCCTGACAAATTATTTTATAGGGTCGTGTGAGCTAGATCGCATCTATTCGGTGACAGATCTCGGTGTTTTATTTAACCACAGCCTTAACTTCTCCGATCACATTGGCATCATTGTAGGGAGGGCAAAAGGAGTCCTCGCCTTTGTCAAGCGATGGTCTAAGGAGTTTGAGGATCATTACACAACTAAACTCTTGTACATTTCACTGGTTCGGCCGATTCCTGAATATTGATCGTGCGTTTGGTCGCCTCAATACGGAACCAAATCGTCACCTACCAGCCTTCGTTGACAGACTGCGCCTATTAAACCTGCCCTCGCTTAAGGACCGCCGGACCTGCCACGGAGTGATGTTTGTACACAAATTGATCACTGGATACATCAGCCCGCCTTACCTTCTAGGCCAAATCTGCTTCGCCATACCTACAAGGCCAAATCATATACAAAAAATGATTTTTTGAAGTGCTTCGAAGATTGGAAAAACCGTTGGCACAATATAATATCTCATGGGGATTACTTTGAAGGGGTCAAAATAGATATTCATGAACAAATGAATAATTTTTGAAAAAACACAAAATTCGCGATACTGTTTAAACACACCTCGTACAATCCCATTGAAGATTTTACAAATAACATCAGCTTTGCAATGCGACACTGTTCCGATTTCGAGGGTCTTATCCTAAGTAGTAAAGCAGCAATAGGTTGTTTTATTCTATAGGTACAAGAAAAGATTGATTTTTGTAAATATTGTTAACAATGAAATTGATGAATTGATGTCCTACCTATTAAAGAGAGAGAGAGAGCAAAGCTTAATTTTAAACGGTAAGAAGGTAATGGAAAACTGAGCTGCTGGAATATAACCAACTTTAAATCAGAACTATAATTCCAAAGACTCAAAAAGAAATTCTTTTTTAACTTTATTGTTTGATTATTACCGAACTGATAGAAAACAAGAAAGGAAGTTAGCTTCGGTAAGTGTAATATAAATCGGGCTTTCGGGACCTTTGATGTCGCTTAATGGGGTCATGAATTAGCTTAATTAAAGTTACCTGTAAAATTTTAAGTGTTTAGGTAATAAAAATGCAATTTATTAGGGTCAGCTGTCAATTTTAAAAGGATTTAGTAATAAAACAATAATTAATTAGGGTTCGTTAGGGAGCGATCCCGCACTCTCCCGCCCCCAGTTGAAAAGGTCGCGCACAAACGTGAACAAGGCTCACCAAAGGACACTCACCCTCCCTCAAGTAAGTGCTGTGGGAAGAAATGAACAAGTGTCAACGAAAACGCTCACCCAAAGTCTAACGGAAAAAACGAACAAGTGTCAACGATTTGCTTCGTTTCTAACCAAACGAAAGCGGGTGGAATTTGTACGGAACGTAGATCAAAAAGAACACTCTCCCTCCCTCAAGGGAGTGCTGTGGAAAAAAAGGGTATGTTTACGGTACTCACAGAGCTTTGCACATATACCCACACATTCGAAAGGTAAAAAAAGATGTGTTACGTACGCCGGTTAGGGCGACGTGATTCCCACGGGTAACACGGAAGAGAACCGAGAGTTGCCAATACGCTAGTTCCATAGAGAATCACTGGCAAGAATTGCACCAGAATTTGGCTCTGGCAAATGACACCGCCGAACGCGCCAAATTAGGCCATGCAATCACTAGCAACCCAACACTGCTGATTTTGCGGAATTGTCAAAAGTTACCCGACCCGAATTGAACCCTAGCCAATAGGAGAAAAGAGGGAATTGATGACTCTAACTGGGAACACTTTTGTGTTCTATTCCGGTGATTCCTAGGAAAGTTGACACAGTCGTTGGTATAAAAGACCCCGGTTTACCAGTACCAAGCAAGTCAAAACCAGCAAGCCTTCGTGGAGATCACTAAAACGCGCCTCGTCCCTAGTTCGGAAAACCACCAACGGTCCTAACCAGAAAAAAACACGTCAGTTCGGAGTGCAATAGTAACATCAAAGACCTTGCACCTAAGACTTAAAGGACCATGGGCTCCAAGACGTCCAAGGTGGACGATAGCACGGCCAACGTCATTAACAATATAGAAGTTGTCGACCATAAAGATGAAATTGTACAGGTTTACAAAGTACTGATGTTCATGGCTGGATGATGCTCATTAGCCTACTGCTAAAAGGACTTAACACATACAAGAAGACGATCCAGGAAATCGTGACCGTCGACACGAACTAGAGAAAGTCGTGTGCCTTGCAAACAACTGGTCCGGCGACCACAAGTAACCACCCAAAGGATGTCCCGGAAGTGGCCACAATAATATAACTTAAAACATTTAAGAAAACTCATAAACATTATAAATTAAACTTTAAAGAAGAAAACTTACTAAGATAATAGACCAACTTAACTATGTAAACAAATCCAAATCAATAAATGCATAAAACTAACTCAAACAAAAATAGTTTCCGTGTAGTGAAAATCCAGCCCCACAAACTTACACTGGTGATTGTGGCTTGTCTTCGGATACCCATGCCTCAGTCCATACTTGAGCAGTAGATACTGACTCCATCTAAACATGAATATATATATATATATACAAGTGCGCATACCAATGTACATCCGTCCCTCACCCACCAACAAGTGAAACAAAGTGAAGACGACACCCTCGTCAAATGACCACCGGTCACTCCGCTACCCGAGCTTTTAGTTTTTTATATCTATTTTCCTCTACGTTTTTTTTTTCTCGTAATATGTTACTATTTAAAACCCATATTTACCCATGCACATAAATATCAATATATGTTAACCCAAATACTACAGCCCAGGATTCGACCGAGATCTCTCGTCGTTGGACCTTTTAAAGAGGGTAAGCTCTACGGAACCCAGATTCTAACCACTCAACATACCCATATATATATATATTTATGCAAACCTACACCTCCACTGGGAGAAATATTTTAACCTAATACAGGTCTTTGAATCTATAGTATAATTTTATATTTAAATAGCCTTTGTTAGTAGTAGATTAAATCACTTTTTATTTTTTCCATTTATTACCTTTTACCCACGTCTAAGCATACATCTTTGACACACTACTCCTTTATCTTATTCATGTTAATGACACTATAGATCAAAAATTATATTCATGTTAATTTTAACTCACGTAAAGATTGCCTACACATGTTTAATCAATAACCCTAGCACACACATTTTTTTTTTCTTCGACACACTTTAATGTCCAAAACACAATTGAACAACCTTATTAATAAACTTGTAATGTGAACCTAAACCCACAAAAAAATGCATTGGTAGAAACCTATTAAAAGGGGGCAATGGTACGAATGGAAGACTGGGTCAAGAAAATGACATAACTTTTGACGAACGACATGCACAACAGGGATCATTGCACGGCCCGCGACGATCCAACGGCGCACGAAGAATGGGAGGGAAAACGGCCAAAACATAGCCCGATTGTTTTTCACGATCAAGCATAAATTTGCTTGCGGGGCAATGTGGACAGAAAGACAGACTGACGAACGATTTCTACTATTTTTCAGGCACGTAAATAATTGTTCTGATTACGTTTGGAGAGGATAGTGGCGTCCAAAAAACCCACCCCAAATCCGGCGAGCTCAGCTGCACAAATCGTGTCTGCTATCCGGGCAGCCACTTCCTCAGCCCTATGTCCTCCAAGGACTGAGGCACAACGACACCACCGACGTAACAGATGCAGGCTTTCAACATTCAAGAGACGTAGCGCCACATCCATTAAATCTGTAAAACAAATCTCATTCACCATTTCCAATAAAATAACGCAAACATTTTGTTTTTGAGTATAATATAATTTTATTTTTTTCAAGTACATGGATAGAAGCGATTTTCTAAGTTAACATACATTTTTATAATTATAAGTTATTTTTGTGAGCTCACTGCAAAGAAATTGCAGACACATGTATCAACACCATTTCTAACGTTATTATGCACCCAACAGCAACTTGCGAAATGCTGGCCATGTGCATTCAGAACCAGCGGCGTATCAGCCATCCTCTTATTAAAATATTTTAACGACTACTCCAGATATTCCAAGTGTTCAGGAAAAATTTGATCCTTATACTTTTTCATGAAATTATTTATTCTGATAACAAGGTGTTTGATTGTAGTTATGGTGCTGCTGCTATTGGCAGTGTTATTGTGCAACATCGTATTATTGTTTCCGTGGACGTCTACTAGCGACAAATTTTAAAATTTGAATGAGAAGATCCTTCGCAAATTTTTACACAACACGTTGAACGAGGCCAGTCAGTGGTGTGTATTCTAAAAGTCGGTCATGAATGAGAAGGCAATATACCTTTGTATTCACCTCACTTGCTGCTGTTAGCTCAGTGGAAATCTTGATGAGAAAGATCAATAACCACCAACGGCGCTTCGCAATGAATTCCTTCGGAGATAGAAGTGCTCGTGCCTCCCGATTGTAGTAACTCTCTTGAAATCTTGCATACATATCATACAATACAGCAAAACTATTTTCATTATATTTAATATTCAAATCCTCATAGGGATAAACTTCTGAATTCAGATATACTTTTGCATTTTTCAAATTGTTTGTAATAAGTTGTGCATTTAATGTAAATGCAAGGACAGCGAATCGTGGACGTTCCCTGTTTGACGAAAGCTTGACATTCCAGATATGATGTGTTCCCTCTACCAATGTCGGATTTATATAACAATCCCAACTCCGGAATGCTAGTGGGAGGATAGCTTCACTTTTATTTACATTAAACAATTTAATTTTTGCGGCGTCACTTGGAACGATGTGGGGGATCTTCCAACTTATGTTATGTATAGCAATATTAGTCAATAGTTTTAACATACGTGTCATCAGTATTTTTAGCAAGCAATAGAATGAGTTCATAATACCAATTTAAGACCACCTTCTTGAGGTCCTCTGCGAAACCCAGTAGCATTTTTAAAGGTACAGAAAAACTGGAATGACCTCCTGAAGGAATATTGTCTCCGCCACTCCATCCAGCATTGCGATAAAGTGCTACTTCCTGTTCCCCAACTGAGAGAAAATTCTTAATAGTCGAGGTCATACCTGTCGATCTCCGTACAGTTGATCTCGTAACGGACCTCATCGAGAAAATAAGCCATGCAATTATTTTTAAGCATTTCGCTGACATTATTGGTACTGCTTGCTCCTGTATTTGTGTCAATAATTTTGCTAAGTGTTCCCTCAAATTGGAGAAAACTTTTAGATGGAAGGACATACAAATCTTGGTTCTGTATTGTGATACGAACTTCATCATTTGTCTGAAAGTTTTGTTGATACGGATAATAGGAAAGGTATTCTTTTTTAATGATACTCTGATCATTGACAGGCTTTTCTTGAACATAAAAAATTGTATTCATTTGAAAATTAGTTTTTAAACTTTATTGTATATTAAATCCCAGCGATTTTAAAGTCAATTTATTTTTTAATGTTAGAGCAGGTCGTTGATGTGGAGCTCCTCCTCCACTTCAGCTTTATATTTGATAATGGTATCAATAAAGCGATGTGCAGGTTTTTTATTATAGATAATCACATTGCTGATCGCAACTGAAGCCGAATCGAAACAGTTTCTCCACGCAAATTTACAAAATCTCCATTCTGATCAGTTATCCGTACTTCGAGCGGGCTTATTTCTCTGGTGCTGACAGGTAAATAAATCAAATTTCGTGGTGTAATATTCATTTTATAACCAGGGGAACATTGATTCCAAATTCATAAAGCACGTGATTGGTTTATTCCCCACATATGATCCACCAATTATGTTGCATTCCAATCTGAATGAATTTATTTTTAAAATATTTACAGTATTATCTGAGATGTAAATTTCTCTATCATTTGGTCTTAATTTTCGTTTATTAAATCCGAATAGTTGACCAATATATCGTTCGTGATTAAAAAAAACTGTTTCATTTTTAGTGACAACTTGAACTTTAAAGGTGTTGCTGTTGCATTCCATTTTTATAGTGTTATAAAGCTCATACTGTTTAAGCTTATTTATAATATATTTTGTAATAATAATCTATATATATAAAAATGGAGCCCAAAAAATGTGTCGTAAAAAACTACTGGAGAACGGCTGGGCCGATTTGGTTCAAATTTTTTTTCAGTTGTAGGTAACTAGTAGGAGAAGGTCAGAACGTAATAAAATTTTTAGAAAATCCTCCAGGGTAATGGTGAAAAACAGATAATTAAAATATCAAATTATATAAAACAGTAGTGTATCGAAATATATGTCAAAGTAAAACAAATCGTTTCAATATTATTCGGTTTCTTATTCGTTTTTATCAGACGTCCGGATTTGTTTAATTTCTTCCTGTGATTTGTAGGAATAATGCCTGCTATAAGACGGCCAAACATTGGACGACGTACACGTCGAGCAACATATAGTCGGAATGTCCATGAAAGTCAAACGCAAGACGAACGTGCAGAAAGAAATGAATCGAGACGAACCCGTTTAGCACAGATTCGCTCTACACAAAGAGTACCAAGAACAGACTTGAATCGCGCTGCATTTGCATACAATTTCAACGTCCTACAAAGACCATAGCTGCGTTGTTATCGGTTCATTGTCTGTGGTATGTCAGCACTGCAATGCACTGAAGTTTCGATTGGAAGCTCCCGGCTTATGCTGCGCAGGTGGCAAGGTAAAATTGCCCGTTTGACTCATCCACCAGAGCCATTGTATTCGCTTCTATATGGAAATACAAGCAAATCAAACCATTTCCTGTTGCACGCACAAAAATATAACGGATGTTTTCAAATGACGTCATTTGGAGCAGAGGTTGTTCAACAACCAGGCTACAATCCGAGTTATAAGGTATTTTATCTTTTATCAACATGAACAACTATAATTTTTCACGAAATTACATCACAAAATTCAGATTCAAGGGCAAATTCACCATCGAGCGGGCGCTTTGTTACCACCACCAAACAAAGATCATAAATTCCTTCAGATCTATTTCGTTGGTGATTCGGCAGTTGAACTTAATCAGCGTTGTGCAATTTTCACTGCAACTAAACGTGAAATAATACAACAATTGCAAAATCTTCTTCATGAGTGTAATGAATTGGTCAGATTGTTCAAAACAGCTTTGGATACAATGCATTCTGACGACCACAAAATCATAATCAGAGCAGATAAAAGACCAGCAGGAAGCCATTCAAGACAATTCAATGCGCCCACTATCAATGAAGTCGCAGTGGTGATTGTTGGCGAGAATGTGGAATCACGCGATATTGTTCTCAAGCGTCGGGATGATGGACAATTGCAACGCGTTTATGAGACTCATCGGTCATATGATGCACTTCAATATCCTTTGATGTTCTGTCGTGGAGAAGATGGCTATCACTTCAACATAAAGATGGTCAATCCAACGACAGGTTTGTTTAATCACTTCTTTTCATTCTGCACGTAAATTCGAATTCATATTACAGGAGAAGAAACGAATAAGAAAGTCAGCTCAATGAATTTTTATGCATATCGATTGATGATTCGACTAGATGTTGACAATCAATTTCATTCGTTTCAATCAGTCAAAGTTATGATCTGACGAGTACATCCACTTGCGTGACGCCATCGCTACTGATGGACACGCGGCAAACATTGGTTGTTTGACCATTCTGCCAGCTACTTATGTTGGGAGCCCGCGCCATATGCATGAGTACGCTCAAGATGCGATGACGTACGTGCGGAATTACGGACGACCTGATTTATTTATCACGTTTACATGCAATCCGAAATGGCCCGAAATTACGAATTTGTTGCACCAAGGACAAACATCCAGCGATCGACATGACATCACTGCACGAGTATTCAAGCTAAAGGTAAAAATTCTTATGGATTACATCGTTAAGCAGAAGGTTTTTGGCGTAGTTCGTTGTTGGATGTACTCGGTTGAATGGCAGATGCGTGGCTTACCACATCCGCACATTTTGCTTTGGATGTTCGACAAGATCCGACCAGAACATATTGATTTGATTATTTCTGCCGAAATACCAGATCCAGAAACTGATCCGGAGCTGCATTCCGTTGAGAAAACGAGTATGATCCATGGCCCTTGCGGAGTCCACAACCCAGAATCACCATGCATGGAAAACGGAAATTGCACAAAACGATTTCCCCGTCCGTTGGTGGCTGAAACAATCAGTGGAAACGATGGATATCCATTGTATAGGCGTCGTTCTCCAGATGACAACGACAGATGGATCGAAATGATGGTAAAAATAACAAAGTCATCGTCGAAAACCGCTGGATCGTTCCATATTGTCCGCTTTTGTCGAAAACGTTTTCAACGCACTGCAATGTTGAGTACTGCAACTCTATAAAATCAATCAAATACATTTGCAAATATGTGAACAAAGGGAGCGACATGGCGGTGTTTGGCATTTCTGATCCGAATGCAAACGACGAGGTGACGAAATTTCAACTTGGACGTTACGTAAGTTGTAACGAGGCCATTTGGCGTCTGTTTTCATTTCCGATTCATGAACGTCATCCGACGGTCGTACACTTATCTGTTCACTTGGAAAACGGCCAGCGTGTCTACTTTACGGACGCGAATGCAGCGCAAAGAGCAGAACGGCCACCAGCGACAACGTTGACAAATTTCTTTTCTACATGCGAAAGCGATCCGTTCGCAAGGAATTTACTATATTCGGAAATGCCACGCTATTATACATGGAACGCTGCATCGAAAAAGTTTCAACGCCGAAAAGAGGCGATGCTGTTGATGGTTTCGCTGATATCTATTCGACTGATGCTCTCGGACGAATATACACAGTTCATCCACGCCAAGACGAATGCTTTTATATTCGCTTGCTTTTGGTGAACATAAGAGGCCCTACATCCTTCGAGTCCCTGCGTACTGTGGATGGTGTGCTGTGCGCCACTTTTCGGGAGGCTTGCCAACGTTTAAGTTTGCTTGAAAACGACACACATTGGGACTCAACGCTCGCCACTGTTTCTCTTTCTGGATCAAATCAAACTCGTACATTATTTGCAATAATCATAGCCACATGTCATCCGTCGAACCCGACCGCACTGTGGAAAAGTACAAGGACGATATGGCTGACGACATTTTAATAGACGTTCGCAGGACAACTATGAATTTCACTCTTGCCATTAACGGAGAAATGCACAACGAAGCTTTAATACGGATCGAAGACATGTGTATGCTCATGTGCGGCAGTCTACTGTCGACATTGCGAATGCCAACGCCACATCGTTCAGTGCACGATGCTTTCAATCGCGAATTTCAACGGGAGCAACACTATAACCAAGATAACTTGGCCGAAAGAGTCCGAACCAATGTGCCGTTTTGAATGCCGAGCAGAAGAACGTGTACGATTCGATAATGAAGGTTGTTGACGATGGATCGGGAGGCTTATACTTTCTCGATGCTCCTGGTGGGACAGGCAAGACATTTGTCATTTCGTTGATTCTGGCAACGATTCGATCAAGATCTCAAATTGCGTTGGCTGTTGCATCATCTGGCATTGCTGCCACGTTGTTGGAAGGCGGTCGAACTGCACATTCCGCTTTGAAGCTGCCCATGAATCTTCTCACGGTTGACAAGCCAACATGCACAATAAGCAAGAATTCGGCGACAGCGAAATTGATGCGAGAATGCAAAATCATCATTTGGGATGAATGCACGATGGCGCATAAGCGAGCTTTGGAGGCAGTTGACCGAACGATGAAAGATTTACGCGGTGATTCGAAACTATTTGGTGGGTCTTTGATATTGCTGTCCGGAGATTTTCGTCAAACGCTTCCCGTCATCCCGAAATCTACGGCTGCCGATGAAGTTAATGCATGCCTTAAATCGTCTTCATTGTGGAGATATGTCAAAAGCTGAAATTAACCACGAACATGAGAGTCACATTGCAGAATGACCCGTCCGCTGCTGAATTCTCGAGACAACTGCTGGCACTTGGCAATGGCGAAATTCCTGTTGATGTTTCGACTGGATCAATATCGTTTCCGGCAAATTTTTGCGTGTTCACATCGTCAAAGGAGGAACTCATTAACAAAGTGTTCCCCGACATTGCGCAAAATTATAAAAATATCGACTGGATTAGTGAACGGGCAATACTAGCAGCGAAGAACAAGGACGTAGATAATTTGAATTACGTTATTCAAAATCAAATCGATGGAGAACTGCATTCATACAGATCCGTTGACAGCGTGACCGACGAGGATGAAGCGACGAACTATCCGACAGAATTTTGAACTCGCTAGATATGCCAGGAACTCCACCGCATAATTTGCAACTGAAGGTGGGATCAATTATTATAATGCTGCGGAATCTAAATCATCCGAAATTGTGCAACGGTACGCGGTTGTCCGTCAAGAAACAGATGAATAACGTGATTCAGGCGACGATCATCAAGGGAATATTTAAAGGAGAGGTAGTCCTTATACCACGAATTCCGATTATTCCAACTGATCTACCATTCCAATTCAAGAGGATTCAGTTCCCCGTCCGATTGGCATTTGCGATGACAATCAACAAATCGCAAGGCCAATCGTTAGAAGTCTGCGGGATAAATCTAGAAATTCCCTGTTTTCGCACGGCCAGCTGTACGTTGCATGTTCGCGTGTTGGTAAGCCGTCTTCATTGTTTGTTTTTGCGCCGGAAAATAAAACAAAAAACATAGTATATCATATCGCTCTATACTAAATAAAGAAATGCAGTGTTTGACTATTACCCTGGGGTTATATAATGGCGTCGAATTAGGGCGAGACAAAGTTCGCCGGGTCCGCTAGTATTTTATATGAGATAAGCCCAAAGGTATTTCTTTGACTTTATTTCCAATATGAAAGGGATTTTTGCTCATGTCAACATTCGGTATTGAATTATATGTGTAAAAGTCAATGAGCGCACACTCATAATTACGATTTAATTCTAATTGTGGGAAAATGAGTTCAGTTATTACTGATGTGTTTCCAGTTAAGGCAATTGTTATTGATGTACTCATTATGAAGCTTGAGAGTGGACTGTCTTTTTGTCATTCATCTCATTATACTTATATTGTTATTTATCCGAGTATAATGAATGGATCACAACCCTTCCTGTACCGTCCAGTTTTCAAATCATCATCCTTAGAGATTATAAAAAATCCTAATTTATCATCCCAACATTTTCGTGAAATATTCATAAATGTATTAAAATCCATGTCACTATTTACATGATCTCGATATATGTTGGGCATGTTTAAGTCATCTTGTTTAAACATAATAATAAAATTCGCATTATCACGATTTAAATGTGTTGGAATATGTGTATACGTTTGTAACAAATAGAATGAATCTATATTTCTGTGACGGCCCATACAGAAATAGTTTCTTATATTTTCTTTCTTTTCAGTTGCTATATCATCAAAAATTATTAATGAGTTTTTTTAAGCTTCCTGCGGTGACAAAACTGCATCATTTTCTGAGAATGTGTAATATCCCATCCCTTTGATAGGTTTAATAAGTTTTTCAAAATATTCATATTTCGGTTGATATAAGCTCTTTGAAAATATGTAAATATTTTCAAACTTGAGACCATTTCGACTCTCAATTACGGTTAACATCACATTCGTTTTACCACAATTAGATGGATCGACAATTAATGCAGTAACAACAAAGAGCTGTGACGCAGGTGTTTTTTATCATCATGTCCACCACCTTCAATATTTCTAACTATAATGGTTTTCTTTTGTCTTAACAAACGCATGTTTTAGAGTTAAGTACTTCATTCAATGACAATTATTCGATAACTGAGGCTGATATAAAATGGGCAAACATTTTTATAACTCAATTAATCAAAAACCAAATGTCAAAAAGGGCACTGGTATAGTTAATAATATAATAAACGGTCTACCATTTGAGGCTTATTTACCTGGTTACAATTACTGTGGGCCAGGTACCAAGCTAGAGAAACTATTAGCACGTGGTAAGTGACATTGCCTATTCAAATTGTAAGGACCTAGCTGAACGATATAAAGCAGATTCGATTTTGATTGATAGGACCTGAAATCGTGTGAAAGCAGTGTATACTAGTATTGGTGAGAGAGCTGCAGCATATTTTGTGATATGATATGATGAAATATGGTGAAGCTAAAGACAAAGTTTCAACTACCTTAAGAAATGCAGTTCCGAGCTCGTCTGCCGACGGAAAAATTGAATTAAAAGTTATATTAAAACTGTTCAAAAGGCAGCCTTTGTAAAAGAGATTGAAAAGCTGAAGAAATCTGCTAATATGCGTGCTGGAATTCAAAAGTTAATAAATCTTTTTCTTCGGTTAATAAATCGATACACATAAGCCACAATGCGAACTACTTTCAGGTACGACGATTTAACATCGGCCGCAATGAGAGCAACGCGAGATTTTTTTGTTTCTAGTGCTGCGTCTGTTTCTGATAGCTAAAAGTGCGAATTTCTTGGCCAGTACTCGGCTTCCTTCTGCAAAAACCACGACCATTGAACCAAAATGAGGTATTTAGCTCATCAAGAATGCATCCTCGCGGAACTAAATCCGCAGGGTTTTCCTTGGCTGGCACATTCCGCCAAACAGCTGATGAAACAATGTCTTGAATATCAGAGATTCGATTGGAGACAAATGTAGCAAGCTGAGATGGGTGCGTTTGAATCCAGTAAAGAACTACTTCCGAATCTGACCAAAGGACAACACTCTCGATAGGAAAGATAATGATGCTGCGAACTTCTTCCAACAGCCTCGCCAACAAATGCGCTGCACATAGCTCTACCCTGGGTATCGTTTTTGTTTTTAAAGGGGCAACCCTAGACTTAGCTGTTAGCAATTGTACAGAAACAGAAAATAAATTCAGCATCCATAGGCCCGTATAGAAGCATCAGCGAACCCATGAATTTGACACACTGCTTGTTTGCTGGTCCCAACAAATCTCGGAATTACCAATTTTTTTAAGAGCGCATAATCATTTTTTACTATGTTCCACTTTTTTTCAAAGTCTTGGGGCACAGGGTCATCCCAGCTCAGACTTAATAGCCAAGCCTCTTGCAGAAATATTTTCGATCTGGTTATTATTGGGCATAACAAACCCAAAGGATAAAACAGAGTGGCAATAAAGGACATGATTGATCTCTTGGTTGCCACCTGATCTGTGGTTACTTTCCTAACACAGTATTTGAAAACGTCAGTCTTCGGATTTCATGTTAATCCAAGAGTTTTGAGATCCTGAAGATCTCCGTGTCAAATTTCCGCAGTCGATATCTTGCATGTACTTATTTTACAATTAGAAGCCCATTTTGTCAAAACAAAGCCCGTTGGTTCTAGAATCTCAGTGAGCTCTCGACGAAGAACAACCAATTCCTCCTCTGTGTCCGCTCCACTGAGCAGATCGTCGACGTAGAAATCTGTGCCAAGCGATTTGCACCCTGAAGATGCGATAGTAAATGGGTAACGCTAAGATACTTTAGGCATCTAACTGCTAGAAATGGAGCACTTGCTGTTCCTTACGTGACAGTATTTAGCCGATAAGTTTGTAAAGGGCTAGCAGCATCTCCATACAATTAATTGAAAATTTCGTTGCGCCTCGTCAAACTTTACTTGACGGTACATTTTAGTTATGTCTGCAACAAGTGCGTATTTGCGACAGCGAAATCTAGGGAGCGTTGAGTATAAGCATGGCTGTATTGATGGACCTACCATGAGCAGGTCATTTAGCAATACTTGCGAAGTAATCTTGCAAGATGCATCAAATACCACTCTGAGCTTTGTGGATGTGCTTAGTGGACGTTCTACGCATTGGTAGGGTATAAAACAATGTGGATCTTTCGGTATTGAACCCTCAGTTGCAGTCATATGTCCGAGAGCCAAATACTCTTCCATGAACTGATTTAACATTAACAGGGTGTCCGGATTTTTAGGTAATCGTCTCTTTAACGCTAAAAACGTCTTCTTGCCATTTCAAATGATGATCCGAGACGCATTGGGCTTGATTTAAAAGGTAAGGATACTTGCAATCGACCTGAGGGTAAACGAACAATTGTTTTTCGAATGATTTTCTCACATAGCATTTTCTCTGGGGTATATAGTTTGTCAACCGAAACGTTTGGAACTTGTTCCATCTCCCAGAACTGCTTAACTAATTTTTCAAGTGGACCAGACTCCTCCACAGTGCTCACCATAGAACACGCTTCAGTCCCTTGGGTTTTTTTTGATCTTTTGATCACCGCCCTGACACCACCCAACAAAAAAACAGTGTTTTGCAAAGCAAGTGCACTTTTTTTTGTTTAATTTGGCCATCTTTCAAATGCTTCAAGTGACACTCCTTTTTCTGGGTGATAGAAGAAAATAGATTTTAGAACGACGAAGTTAACCACCATTTAATTTTTATGAATGCGAGAACTAATTGTTGTTTGCGTAACTAGGTGCGCAGATAAGGTAGATTTTCCAATTCCCAACAAATTAATATATTTCCTAATCCGCTTTAACTGCAAGCCTCTTGCTAACTCGTCCGTTATAAAATTGACCTGGCAACCCGAATCCAGAAGTACCCTGGCTGGCTGAATCTAACAGGAGCCACCCTTTATATCTACAACTGCCGTCGCCAACACAACTTGCTGGGCAGTGACGGCGTTTGCCTGATTCGACGACAATTGGGTTGAATGTTCTGCAGCTAGCACTCCTAGATGGCTTGCCGCAGGATTTTGTTGCATGGATGCGTCAACAGTAACAATGAATGGTGGGCTTCGAGCATACCCTGCAGTGAGCTGCCTTGCAGGCGGATACATTATGTCCTTTTTTCAAACAATTTATGCAAAGTGGGACCCCTTTTGGCAAATTAAAGCGAGCTATAACAGAAGCAGCTGAGGAGAATGGACATGTCGTGATAAAATGGTCATTTAACTTGCAGAATAAACATTTAGCTGTTTCAGGAGTTCTACTTGTTTGTGACACTGACAGTGCAGTTTTGCCAAACGTCTTGCTTCTCGTATCTTGTTGACCCTTGCGACTTTCTGATAGATTCTCTTTCCACCTAGAGCGAGTCTTTCCGTCAACCTTTGACATAACAATGTGAATTAAAAGTGCGTTTGCAATAACCTTTTCGTCGCCAACGGACAACAAGGACTCATATATTGCCGATACTGTATCAATAAGCGACCGCAATGCGCTTGCTGATGGGCTTTGGATAGCCTGTATCTCAAAAAGTCGAGGTATGCCATCAAAAAACATGAGGCACTCATTATCATAAACTTGCTTTAGAGCAGCAAGAGTTTTGGCATAATTCTGATCCGAAACCTGAAAGAGACTTGACAGTACCTAATGCTTCGCTTTCTAAACAACACAATAAATGGTTAAACTTTTCAACGTTGCTTAGGGATGGGTACCTATCAATTATGCTCAAAAATAATCCAATGAAGTTTTTGAATTCAGAATAATTCCCACCAAATTTGGGCAACTGCATTCGAGGCAGGTGCCTTTTATGCGCTGGACTCGTATTTAACAATGGTTCGTTTAGAGTTGTTTGCGGAACTGGAGTTTTTAACGACACTTACAATGCCCTGGTTAACACGCATAAATCTTCAAGTTCGGATCGCGATGACAATTCTGAATCGAAATCCTCAATTTCGAATTGTAACGAAAATGCACGATCTATATATATCTAAAATACTCAAACGACAATCCAGCTGCACAGGGTTTAACGAAATCTTTTTATTTTGCACGGCTTAAGCTATCCGATTTTTTATATTTTTTAACTGAATCTAATTTTCTCAGAATATTTTCTGAATCAGCTTCTTCTACAATAGAAGTATTGCTGTCAGAAGCTCCACGACGTTTAGGCATTTTTAAGAAAATTAAAAAAATTATTTTAAATTGCAAAGTTATTTGCCGAAAATGTTCCACTGTAACTCCGAATCAAATCACTCAGACCAATCGAACTCCGTTTGAGTGATCTCAAATTAACTAAGCGTAGTGTTAGCCAAAATAATTTTTTAGTTAATTGTTACGTACGTCGGTTCTGCTGACAGGAACAACAGGTACACGTGGAAGAGAATAAGGGGGATAGAAATAACACGCCAGGTGCTACAAATGCACGGCCCAAAAGCGAAAATGGCGACCTCACGGTTCTCACGAAAGTACTGCAATCCCATGGTCTTAGAACAGCAGCGTTGGCAAAAGTTACGCTAGTACATGGTTGATATTGATATACATAAGCACACCAATTCAGACTGCGGTCCCACGGTAACCCAGCACCGGTGAGTTGGTGAGCCGGCCACCCATTCAAAGGTGGGAAAATACTCGGACAAGAACACTCTTTTTTTTTTTGGGGTACAAGGAAGGGAACTGCACATAACCGGGAACACATTCATTTTCGGGTGCAATAAAGGAATTGTACTTAACCGGGAACACATAAGTGGTACATTCAGGTGGAATAGTAGGAATCTGGAACACCCTTGGGTATAAAAGATCCTGGCCGATTGGTACCGAGAGGAAGAAACCAAAACTTGGAAGCCATCGGCAGATTTCTAATATCGACCACCGCAACCTTAAAATTGTATCGGTTAATCCAAAGTAATTGGACGCACATTTTTAATTTCGGAAGACATAGAGCTAAAACTAACCTAAATCGCAATAACTAAACGGGAACAACCATGGGATCTACCGCTTCGAATATTTCCGATTCCCGGCCAACGTAATCAACTCGATTGAAGTAGTGGACCACAAAGAAGACATCGATAAGGTGTACCGCATACTGCAGATCAACACTGCCATTCTCCTCGTCGCCCTGATACTCAAGGGACTGAGTGCCTACAGGAAGATGGTCCAGGGAAACAGGGACCGCCAACACGAGTTGGAGAAAGTGGTGACGATGGCCAATACCTTGTCCAGTGGCCAAAACTAAAGCCGAGCCGCGTGTTCAACAGCTAACAACAATAAACAATCAGCAGCAGCAATAACTTTTTATCCATTTCTAACAAATAAGAACAAAAACTGTTAAACAAAAAAAATGTCCAAAACTCAACAGCAGCCAAACTAACAACAAGATACAAAAACTGAATAAAATGCATTAAATCAAAACCACAATAGTTTTCGTGAAGAACCAAACCCAGTTGGAGTAATACATATTGACTCCCTACAAACAGCAGCAATATAAATACATTTAATGCACATGCAAACGTGTCCCCCTCCCTGTACCCATCAAAGGGAATCAACGCGAAGACGACACCACAGTCGCAACCCCGGCAGTGACGCAGCTCTCCGAGTTTAATTCTTTTTATATTTTTCTTTTACTTCAATTTTGTCTACCTAAGTTGTTTTTATACCCTCTCTGTTTTTCAACGAATTTCTATAAATTTCGAGATATAGTCGTTTTTTATAGTTCTAGAATTACGGTTTTAATTTCATTAAGATCGGACAACTATATCATATAGCTGCCATAGAAGGGATCGGTCGATTTATATGAAAATGTAAAATTCTACATGTAAAATGTAAAATTTACAAAATTTACATAATTTGACATTTTTTTTTACATTACCAAATTGGATCGATTTTCAATGATCCAATTGCTGACTGCAAGGTTATATAAACTTCGGTTTACCGAAGTTAGCTTTCTTTCTCGTTTTATATATTTTCTTTTTTTTATTTTTAATTTTTTTTGAAGTGCACATAAATATAACATAATATGACTCTAATTCTGCAGCCCAAGATTCGACCGGGAGATCTCTCGTCGTTGGACTTATAAAGAGGGTAAGCGTTACGGGACATAATATTCCCACCTTTGTTTGATATATATTTATGTGCCGCAAATAACTCCACTAGGAGAAACATTCTATAACACTTGTCTGTTTAAGTCAAATTTAATACATACATTTTCTTTACGGTTATTCTAATACATTCCCTATAATGTTAATTTAAATCAACTCTCTTTCCTTTGAAATAATCAAATGTAATTACTCACCATAGTTTTGCATTATATACTTATATAATTTCATATTTAAGATTCAATTTGTCTTTATATAATTACCTTTCTTTTTTTTTGTATGGTCAACTAATGCCACTCCATTTATAATTATATTTAATTCAATTTATCTTTTCTCAATATCAATGACCTATATTAGAATATTAAACCTTTTCAATAAATAATTATAATATTCACAGAATACTAAATATGTCTTGGTAGAAACCATATTAAAGGGGGCATTGGTACGAATGGGAAAAATGGGTCAAGAAAAATGACGTAACTTTTGACTGACGAATATACACTGCAGGGGATCATATAGCGCAGCCAGCGATGATCCATTGGCACGCGAAGTCGTGAAGGGGAGGGAATTGGCTGAAGCACTGCCGATCAGATATGATCAAGCTGACATGGAGCTTGCGGGCGGTGAAGACAGAACGACAGACTGACGAACACATCTTTCTTTTATTTTCAGGCACGTAAATAATTATTCTGATTACGTTTGGAGAGGCGAGTGGCGTCCAAAGAACCCACCCCAAATCCGGCGAGCTCAGCTGCACAAATCGTGTCTGCTATCCGGGCGGCCACTCCTCAGCCCTATGTCCCCTAAGGACTGAGGCACAACGATACCACCGACGTAACAGAAATGGCGCCCAACTAATTAGGCAGTATCCTTTGATCCTTTATTGCCAAAAACTTATTTTTTTTTGACGAGAAACTCTTTATTATTTTATTATTTTTATCTTATTACTGTTTCAAGAATTTGGAGATATTAGAGCAGATCACTTGGTGTCAAATTAGCTGATTTTTTTAATGTAACATTTTTCTGTAAATTTAATATACACAGTAAATATAACCTTTCTGAATGTTCTTTCAAAGTCACCAACTTCGCAGACAGATAGTTGTAGAAGCGGAAGGCCTTCCAATCTGTAGTTTTCGAATTGGCATTTGACTTTGAAGACCATTTTTTTTTTAATTTTTAAATATTGATAATCTACACCATAATTCCTCGTTAAAAAGAAATAATACCATAATAACTTCTCTATAACAGTGCAGACCATTTTCAAAATATTTAACGTAACTAAACTTAGCTGCGCTTCCTGGCCGACGCTATTCAGTCGTACTAGGCTATGCCAGGTCGCTCGCAAGGTTCGAGTCCAGGAAGAGCAGGGTCGCAAACGAATAACGGCGCACCACCGACCGGTCTTAATAGTATCCAGTCAAAACATAATACAAGCGCCATCATCGGTCGGGGCAGCGGTTCGTCACGCGTTTGTCGATCCAGTACTGAAGGGGTGGGGAATGACCGTAACCGTACAGCCGACGCTATTCAGTCGTACTAGGCTATGCCAGGTCGCTCGCAAGGTTCGAGTCTGTGCGGTTACCATGACTATTGGGCGGGGCGACAGAACTTATCTCTGGCCGACGCTATTCAGTCGTACTAGGCTATGCCAGGTCGCTCGCAAGGTTCGAGTCCAGAGAGAGGAGCAGGGAGACAATTCCTTTCGCCTGTCTGGAATAAAGCTACATCCGTCTGCATGTGAGCGAGTCTACCTGTTTTCCGACGACAGGGGGGAGGTTCGGACAAAGCCTTCCTGTGGGAAAACAGCAGTCCAATGTACTGTGTGTTCTCACGGGAAGAGGTCAAGTGGGCACAGGAGGAACTGATCACTCCGGTGGAGGGCAGTTGAATCTATTCTGTGGATCCATTTGAATAGGGCATATTTAAATTTTATTTGGGGTTTAATTTCGGACGATTCTTGACCTATACCAATGCCCATGAGTACCAGCGCACCCCGTTTTAATTACACATTCATTTTGTCACAAAAGTTTTTGCTGACCAGCAAAAATATTGCAGCACACAAAGACAAAAACAAAAAAATAGTTTTCAACAAAACCAACAAATACACATATTTATATATATATATCTACATTTCTATGTTTATATACTACGAAGCAATTAATTAATCAACACGATAAATAAGCAATTCGGTTACGCGACAGAGTGGTCGACCGAATATAACTATACAGATTACGATAACATATGGCAGGAGATAAGAAGAAGAAGAAATATACTCTTAATATACCTTCGCTGCGAGCAACTAGAGCAGCAACTCTGGCTGCTGGAGCAGCTAGGCAAATTAGGGCCGAATTACCAGAAGAAAGGACCAGTTTGTCACCAGTCGGCGAAAACAACCAGTCACTAAGCTTTAATAGCAAGCTAAACAACTTAGGAAGTCTGGCCGATTGTAGTAGTGTCATTATGGATGATTCCGAAGGGGCTGTTGGGGGGGAACATATTGAGTTAGGACCACCACAAGGACGGTCCAGCATTCTTCCGAATACCCAAGGAGCTAGACCAAGAGGGGAGGAAGGCGAAAGCCGAATCGAAAGAATGCTTGCCGCACTGGTGGTGTCTAATAATGAAATAAGAACGACCATGGCAACTAGAATGGCAGAGCTACAAGAGGATCTCAGCAGCTTGCGGCGCAAGGTGACGGAATTGTCAGCGACACAACCAAGGGATAGCCCAATACCCAGGGGAAACCCTGAGGTCAGTTCGACACCTCAGAAACAGGGAGCCGTTCGGCGGAGCCAACACGAGCCAAGACATATACCTACAACAGCAAATCAACCAGTACCAAGTCCACGGGAGAGAGTGGGGAGAACCAATACCACTCCAACTCTAGAGACAGCGAGGCTCAGCTTACCAGTTACCCGGGAACTCGACCAGTCAGATTAGACAAATGGAATCTGAAGTTTGATGGATCCAGCAGGGGCGTATCTGTAGAAAGTTTTCTATTTCGAGTGAGCCGCTTGATGGAGATGCATGGGTACAATCACGAACAAGTTTTAGGAATTCCACTGTTTATTGAGGGCACGGCAGCCAAGTGGTACTGGCAATTGATGGAAGACCGTGCTGATGATTTTGAATTTGGGTATTATGACATGGTTCATGAAATGACTAAGGCTTTCTCGACGTCAGACAATGACTACGTCACCATTAAAGAACTTATGGAACGGCGTCAAGGGTATAACGAGTGTTTTGACGACTTTATTGCAGCCATGCATAACCTGCAATTCAAATTGAAAAGCAAGATCCCAGAAGATAACTTTGTAGGGATACTGAAGGAAAATCTAAATACACAAATGGGGGCTTTCTTACTTGCCTCGCCAATAAACACCTTGGCGGCTTTTAAGAAAGAGGAATTCGCGTCGAGAAATGGATCCCAGAGAAACGGGCTCGACCTAGGCAGGTAAACGAGATCATCGAAGACCCAGTGGGTGATATAGAATCCGATGAGTACCAAGTTGAGGCCTTCCAAAGAGCCGTACTCCCAAGGACAGCGGGGAGCCTCGTATGGGAGAGGAACAATTTTGACAGGAAACCAGGTGGGCAAACTTTGCCAGGTAGGAGGAACGCCGACCCCGGGAAAGAATGTACGTCGCCGTTCCACACTTATCTTTGTTACACCTGTAACAAACCACCAGACTTTTCCGAAAACGAGGAGGAACCAGGGCCAGATGCCAAGCCCGCTTTCACGAGACAACCTGCAACTTCTGTGGCAGAAACGACTCATATCATTCAACTGAGTCAGCGTTTTTACCACAGAGTCTGACAGGAGGGTCGGCGAAGCCTGCTCAGACCAGTCCTACCCCAACATAATCAGACATAGCCATGCGCGGCCAGTACAGATTTCGCCAGACAAATCTTATTGTCAGCGAAAACAAGAATACGAGGCAGCGCGCGAACGAATATTTAATGGCAAAGACACTATAGAAACCAGAAAAGACAAAAACTTCAATGTTTACACCACTGCAAAGAAGTTGCTAAGAAAAACAAAGATAAAATTATAGCAGCAGCAATAAGCCTTCAGAATGACAATGGCCTATTCGCCAAGACTATAGTAGACGGGAAGAAATAGTGGCACTACTGGACACGGGCGCCAGTGCAAATTGCATTGGAAAAGGGGCGGAAGTATTTCTGCAAGGGCGACAGCATAGGGTACACATTGAAGAAACAAAACGTACAAACAGCAAACGGAGGAAAAACTCAAGTTACCGGCACAATTCATTTGCCTGTCGAATGGGAGGGGAAACGAAAGAATTAGAATTTTTAATAGTGCCAGCCTTGCAGCAACAGTTTTATTTTGGAATTGAGTTCTGGGATGAATTTCGGTTGCCGTTGCCAGGGCGCCGCCTAGCACAGGTCGCAGAGCTAGGAGTAGGGCAGTATCGGAAGAAGAAGATGTAACCCGACCAGAGACAGCGTACATGCCGCATGAACTAACTGCTGAGCAAAATAGCTTGTTACAAAACTAATTAATACTTTTCCATCTTGTACAGACATGGGCTTGGGAAAACCGATTTAGAAGAACATGTCATCGAAGTAACGCAAGAAAACTTACCCATTAAACAGCGTCACTATCCGATATCACCAGCTAAACAACACCTAGTATATGCAGAGTTAGATAGGATGATCGGACTAGGAGTGATTGAGGAAAGTAATAGTAGCTGGAGTTCCCCGTTACCTTAGTGCAGAAGGGCACAAAGAACCGCCTTTGTTTAGATGCACGCAAGGTAAATTCACGGACAATTAAAGATGCATTCCCTTGCCACATATTGAGGGACTATTAAGCCGACTGCAAGAAACATACTATATTTCAGCAATCGACTTGAAAGATGCCTTTGGCAAATCCCACTAGAAGTTAAAAGTAGAGAAAAACTGCATTTACCGTACCCGGCAGGCCCTTATATCAATTTACAGTCATGCCTTTTGGCTTGTGTAACGCTGCACAGAGAATGTGCCGGCTGATGGACAAAGTAATTCCAGCTGCGCTACGCGAAAATGTATTTGTATATTTGGACGATTTGTTGGTGTGTTCTCCCACTTTTGAAGAACACTTGGAGATGTTGCGGCAGGTCAGTGATTGTCTCAAACGGGCCAAACTAACCATCAATGTAGAAAAAGTAAATTCTGCTATAAACAAGCGAAGTTTTTGGGATATGTCGTAGGAGGGGGTGTATAAAACTGACCAGTCCAAAATTAAAGCTATTCAGGATTTCCCACAGCCTATCTCCGCCAAACAACTGCGAAGATTTTGGGAATGACTGGATGGTATCGGCGCTTTATCCAAAAATACGCACAAATTGCGGCGCCTCTACACGAGTGCCTGAAAAGGACAGACTCAAAAGATTTGAGCTAAGTGAAGAGGATACAAGCGTTCGAGGCATTGAAAGTGAATATGGTGTCAGCACCCGTGCTGCTCACACCAGATTTCAAGAAACCATTCACTATACAATGTGACGCCTCTACAACGGGAGTGGGGAGTATTATTTCAAACAGACAATGACGGCGGCGAGCACCCAATCGCATATGTATCCGCTAAGTTAAACAAAGCTCAGCGGAATTACAGTATCACCGAATTGGAGTGTTACGCCGCGATAATTAGTATCAGCAAATTTCGGGCCTACGTAGAAGGAATGCCGTTTAAAGTAATTACGGATCACGCTAGTTTAAAATGGCTCATGGGTCAGAAGGATTTATCCAGGAGACTAGCCAGATGGAGTCTTAAATTACAGGCATTTGATTTTACAATTGAACATCGAAAAGGGCTTTAAATGTAGTACCCGATGCGCTCTCACGGGTGCATATGGACGAAATTAAAACAACTTCTGCTGATACTTTGGAATTACAACTGGACCTCAAGTCACCCGCTTTTCAGTCTCCTGAGTATAAGTTATTAATACAACGGATTGAGCAAAATGCGGGAAAATATCAGACACTCAGATATCTGAGGGCGTAGTATTTAAACGCTTGAGTACCGGTACACATGATGTGATCAGCAATGACAGAGCTTGGAAACTCTGGGTTCCATCAGAACTCCGCGAAGACTTAGTTTGGAGATCACATCATGCCCTTTCCGCTGGACATGCGCGGCTGCGTCAGTTTTACTACTGGCCATCCATGACAACCAACGTTCAGCAAGTGATAAAAAATTGTGAAATCTGCAAAATCAGCAAAACTTCAAATCAGACCAAACGACCACCTATGGGACAACAACGTATTTCGGAATTTCCACTACAAAGACTGTTTATCGATTTTATGGGGCCCTATCCCAGGACAAGGGCCGGTAATACGGTAATCTTTGTGTGTATAGACCATTTACAAAGTTCGTCTGGCTGCAGCCCATGCGAAAGGCTACCGCCACGGAGGTGATCGACTTTTGAAAGACATATTTTCATCAGTTTGGGGTACCTGAGTATATACACTCAGACAACGGGAAACAATTCATAGCGCATATACTCGCCGAATTCCTCTCCCGGTATGGTATCCAAGCGGTGAGAACTGCATTTTACTCGCCTCAGTCCAATGCAGCTGAACGTGTAAACCGATCGGTCTTGCAAATGCTGAGGGCAGCTGTTGATGAAGACCAGCGAAATTGGGACACTCAACTAAGCCGAATAGCGTGTGCACTAAGGAGTGGGCATCATGAAGCGCTGGGGTTAGAACCATATTACGCTATGTTTGGAACCCGCATGGTTACCCATGCTAGTGCGTATCCGGTGCGCAGGCTTCTCGGAGACTTAGGGACAGAGGAGTATAATGTTTTGCTATCAGACAAAATGGAACTCATTCGTGAAAAGGTGAAACAAGGATTAGCTCAGGCTCACGAAAAGGCGGCCAAAACATATAACACTCGAAGTAGGATGGTCGAATTTGCTGTAGGTCAGGTGGTATACCGAAAAACTACAAACAAAGCAGTCGATCCGAAGGGTATAACGCAAAGTTAGGGCCCAACCGAATTCGATGTGTTGTATTGCAAAAAGGCAACGCTATGTATGAGCTGGGAAACGGAGCCGGGAAGAGCGTTGGGATCTACCATGCAAAAGATATTTTTGCAGCATGAGAGAGAACTCAGAATTCTCGGGTTCGGGGAGAGAAGCCAAGTTTCCAGCATTCACTCTGAATTCAGCAAGCAATCAAGATGGACCTTAAGATGGATGACGGCCTAGTATGCGAGAACGAGCGGCTGCTAGGGAAGTACTATCTAACGTACGTAGCGGCGGTACGGGAGGAAAACGCCCGATCCACCAAGCGAGAATGGGACTGGTGGGACGGCGTGCACACCGTCCCAACGCCGAGGACCCTACAGGACCTCGCGATCTCGGCGGTGGATAAGGAGATACGACGGGTCCTCTACGAGGAGGAGTTCGAGGACCGGCGGTTGGAGAGGCGGGCAAGCCTACCCGGGTTACCGAGTCCCGGGGGAGCGTTTTTTCTGGAAGGGAAGGGGATACCTTCCACACGAAGAGCCGTCAGAAGACGAGGATGAGGAGGCAAGGCCCAGGAGGAGCTCTCAATAATATCATGAGTATTTGTTTTGTCACACAAAAAAAAAAAAAAAACATAAATAAAACAAAATTTATTCATTGTCACCAAAATTTTACACTTGTTTTACTTCGGTCGGGAAGGGGGGGGGAAATTGTTTTCTTATTTTCAGCTAATTCTTTTTCAGTAACATCTTTTGTGGTCGGTCCGTATACTGTTGGACGATCCCCAGTATTAACAGAATTTTTTATACATATTTTATATTTTTTGTTGTTTGTTTTGTTTATGATTCAAAGTACAGTTCAGCCCGGCTAGCTCAGTCGATAGAGCAGGAGACTCAACCTCAGGGGATGGGTCGAAGCCCACGTTGGACACAAAAAAAAAAAAAAAAAAAAAAGGCATAACCGCCAGTGTGAATTTCTTCACGGGATCATTCCATGCTGTCTAGCATCGACGAACCCGAGCTTGTTACGTACGTCAGTTCTGCTGACAGGAACAACAGGCACGTGGAAGAGAATAAGGGGATAGAAATAACACGCCAGGTGCTACAAATGCACGGCCCAAAAGCGAAAATGGCGACCTCACGGTTCTCACGAAAGTACTGCAATCCCATGGTCTTAGAACAGCAGCGTTGGCAAAAGTTACGCTAGTACATGGTTGATATTGATATACATAAGCACACCAATTCAGACTGCGGTCCCACGGTAACCCAGCACCGGTGAGTTGGTGAGCCGGCCACCCATTCAAAGGTGGGAAAATACTCGGACAAGAACACTCTTTTTTTGGGGTACAAGGAAGGGGAACTGCACATAACCGGGAACACATTCATTTTTCGGGTGCAATAAAGGGGTGTACTTAACCGGGAACACATAAGTGGTACATTCAGGTGGAATAGTTGGAATCTGGAACACCCTTGGGTATAAAAGACCCTGGCCGATTGGTACCGAGAGGAAGAAACCAAAACTTGGAAGCCATCGGCAGATTTCTAATATCGACCACCGCAACCTTAAAATTGTATCGGTTAATCCAAAGTAATTGGACGCACATTTTTAATTTCGGAAGACATAGAGCTAAAACTAACCTAAATCGCAATAACTAAACGGGAACAACCATGGGATCTACCGCTTCGAAGATTTCCGATTCCCCGGCCAACGTAATCAACTCGATTGAAGTAGTGGACCACAAAGAAGACATCGATAAGGTGTACCGCATACTGCAGATCAACACTGCCATTCTCCTCGTCGCCCTGATACTCAAGGGACTGAGTGCCTACAGGAAGATGGTCCAGGGAACAGGGACCGCCAACACGAGTTGGAGAAAGTGGTGACGATGGCCAATACCTTGTCCAGTGGCCAAAACTAAAGCCGAGCCGCGTGTTCAACAGCTAACAACAATAAACAATCAGCAGCAGCAATAACTTTTTATCCATTTCTAACAAATAAGAACAAAAACTGTTAAACAAAAAAAATGTCCAAAACTCAACAGCAGCCAAACTAACAACAAGATACAAAAACTGAATAAAATGCATTAAATCAAAACCACAATAGTTTTCGTGAAGAACCAAACCCAGTTGGAGTAATACATATTGACTCCCTACAAACAGCAGCAATATAAATACATTTAATGCACATGCAAACGTGTCCCCCCTCCTGTACCCATCAAAGGAATCAACGCGAAGACGACACCACAGTCGCAACCCCGGCAGTGACGCAGCTCTCCGAGTTTAATTCTTTTTATATTTTTCTTTTACTTCAATTTTGTCTACCTTAGTTGTTTTTATATATTTTTTTTTTTATTTTAATTTTTTGAAGTGCACATAAATATAACATAATATGACTCTAATTCTGCAGCCCAAGATTCGACCGGGAGATCTCGTCGTTGGACTTATAAAGAGGGTAAGCGTTACGGGACATAATATTCCCACCTTTGTTTGATATATATTTATGTGCCGCAAATAACTCCACTAGGAGAAACATTCTATAACACTTGTCTGTTCAAGTCAAATTTAATACATACATTTTCTTTACGGTTATTCTAATACATTCCCTATAATATTAATTTAAATCAACTCTCTTTCCTTTGAAATAATCAAATTTAATTACTCACCATAGTTTTGCATTATATACTTATATAATTTCATATTTAAGATTCAATTTGTCTTTATATAATTACCTTTTTTTTTTTTTGTATGGTCAACTAATGCCACTCCATTTATAATTAGATTTAATTCAATTTATCTTTTCTCAATATCAATGACCTATATTAGAATATTAAACCTTTTCAATAAATTTATAATGTTCACAGAATACTAAACATGTCTTGGTAGAAACCATATTAAAGGGGGGCATTGGTACGAATGGGAAAAATGGGTCAAGAAAAATGACGTAACTTTTGACTGACGAATATACACTGCAGGGGATCATATAGCGCAGCCAGCGATGATCCATTGGCACGCGAAGTCGTGAAGGGAGGGAATTGGCTGAAGCACTGCCGATCAGATATGATCAAGCTGACATGGAGCTTGCGGGCGGTGAAGACAGAACGACAGACTGACGAACACATCTTTCTTTTATTTTCAGGCACGTAAATAATTATTCTGATTACGTTTGGAGAGGCGAGTGGCGTCCAAAGAACCCACCCCAAATCCGGCGAGCTCAGCTGCACAAATCGTGTCTGCTATCCGGGCGGCCACTCCCTCAGCCCTATGTCCCCTAAGGACTGAGGCACAACGATAGCACCGACGTAACATAATTCACAAAAACAACATGTTCCACTGTCACTCCGAACCAAATCACTCAAGCCAATCGAACTCCGTATGAGCGATCTCCAACTAGATGAGCGCAGTGGAAACAATGAGTGAAGAGCTACAATGCAACTCACTCAACTTATTTTTGGTGTGCGTATACAAGCTGGGCTTAGCTGCGATCAAGTGCCTTCAATAACTGTATGCAAATATGTATGTATGCATACATATGTATTGTGCAGCCACAGCAATAACGAAGTTGGCCAAAAGAGAAGACGATAACCAAAGGTACGGTACTTCTTTTACTGTTGCACTTTTTTATCTTTATGCTGGTACTGGCGAATAAGCGGTAATATATATGTGGCATTATGTGTGCATATGCCGTTACATGAAATTATTATTATTTGTTTTTTTTATTGGGGTATTACCTTATTTGTTTGATGCGAACTATTTTGGTAATAGGGCATCTTACTCTTCAAACCACTTTTATCGATGACGATATCCAGAGATGATGGGCGGTCCCGTCGTCCAAAAATCAACTTGGAAGAAAATTCAAAAATGGCTCCAACTTTATGGCTCCAACGAAGATGTCAAACTTTATCGCTCCAAAGAAATGTCCAAAATGTTCGTGCCGATCACGAGCAGCCGGTACGGCAATTTTGTTTTAAATTATTTAAATTAATTGTTGAGCAGACGGGTAAATAAATGCTTCTGGACGCTTTGGTTTCCAAATTGAGTTTTCCTTCAAATTTATTTAAGCTCTTCTATAGCCATTACTTGAGTTTAAAATGCAAAAAGTGGTTCTCGCGAGTGCAAGAGAGCGAAAGCTTTATTTTAATTCAAGAGCGCAGGTTAAACTTCAAGAGACCTTAGGTTCTAATTATTACATGCTTAACAAAAGTGTGGCCACCAAATAGACCGAACAACACATGTTGTTCTTAGTGGTAGGAGAAATGTGCTCTCTGACGGGTATAAAATCTGCTGGCTCGACTAGGAAAATGTCACCCAGAACGCAGCCTTAACAGCAGCAACTCCTACCGCAAGATGAACAAGCAGCACCACCAGTTCCGTTAGCTTCATCAGCACCACCAGCTCCAACAGCACCACCATTTTCATCAGCTCCATCAGCGCCACCAGCTCCAACACCACCATCAGCTCCATCAGCTCCATCAACGCCACTAGCTCTCCACCAGCTCCAACACCATTTTCAACAGCACCAACAAAATAAACTCGAAGACTACAACCACCTCCAACAACCCGACCACCAATTTGCCGGTTGGAGTTACGCAAGAGGATCTCAATGCATTATTGAGGGACATTGAGGAGGATCCGCTAATGGTTGCTCTAAACTCTTACAGAGTGAAGAGCAAATTAGCGTTTAAGTGCACGGGCAATTCGGTTCTAGCATTAAGGTGGAGCTTGTAAGCAAATATGTATACCCGCCAGACAGGTATACAGATTTGCAAGACGATTTTTTTAATGTATTTTCAGAGCAAAAATATTTCCTTATTTAAAGGGATGATGGTAATGTAGAGTTTGGAACTATAACTTATGTTAAAATTAAAAAAAAGTATAAATAAAAAATTTATTGAAAAATACACATTTTAGTGGGAAATTTGAAATGGGGAATATTTTTTTCAGCACTTTTATATTTTCAGCTTAAAAAAATAAATAAAGAAAAAAAAAATAATAAATAACATTTTTTTAATGGGAAAAGGGGAATATTTTTTTCAGGTTTTATTTTCAGATTAAAAAAATATATAAATAAAAAAATAATAAATTACATTTTTTTATTGGGAAATGGGGAATATTTTTTTCCGGTTTGTATTTTTTATTTGTAAAATTTGAAATATGTTTATTTTCTATCAGGTGATTATCCGATCAGCCTATTCTATCAGGTCTGATTAACCAATCAGGTAATCAGATCAGGTCTGGATTAACAGGTCTGATTAACAGGTCTGATTAACAGGTCTGATTAACAGGTCTGATTAACAGGTCTGATTATCCGATCAGGTAATCAGATCAGGTCTGATTAACTGAACAGGCTATTATGATTGTGATTAATAAATTATTTCACAGTGCATTCTCAACCTCATTTGAATTTGAATTATTTCATCACAATGAATCAAAATATTTTACCACAATTAAACAAAACTCGAAATGCTCTTAAAAAAATTTAATTAATGAATTAAAACACTTAAAAGCCCGAATATTATTAAGTTGGAAAAAACATTCAAGCCTAAACTTGAACCTTTAAACAAAATTGTTAGTAATAACAAAAAACTACAGTTCAATATAGCAAAAGAGAATAAAAATATTAAAACTGAATTAGAAATTGCTGACATAACACCAAATAAGAAAAAAAAGGCAACTTTTATTTTACAGTGCGACTAATCAAACCCCAAACCTAAATATGATGATAAGAAGCCAATGGATTGGGGGTTAAAAAGTGGAGACATGAATAATGATGTTGATGATGACGATGATCAGTTCAATTCACAACCAGCTATAGATGACCCATCATTAATACTATCGGATCACGGCTTGTCTCACACATCGAGTGTACTACCGAGTCAACCCTCTTCACCTTCATTATCAAGAAAAGTGTCTCCTCACACATCAACTGCGTTACCGAGTCAGCCTTAATAACAAATCAATCCCTTAAATTAGTCGAACTTTCACGGGGTCACACCCTAGACAAGACTTATGATCCATTTAAAAATAATAATGGCCAATTAAAGATGGAAAATAATCAAATAACTGTTACAAATAATAAAATTGAGTTTAATGATGGACAAAACTGGCGTCTCAATAGTGCTTTATCTTCTTTAGTTTTCCACCACCTACCAAAAAATTACAATTCAAAGTATACAAAGAAATTTTACAAAAAACTTATGTGTACCGAAGAAATTTGTATTCAAATGGACAGATGAAAGAAAAAAAGGCAGTGAAATATCCATAAATTATAAAACCACTTTTATCGACTAAGACACCCGTCGCCGAGTCCACACCCAATCGCATCAAAGAAATTGTATGGGGAAAGGATACATAACAATGGAATCGAAAAAGAATTATATTTACTGGAACGATCCGAATGAGTTGGTGGAACGACTTTAAAGAGTTAAAATAATAAATAGCATCACAATCTGCGCGAAATGCAAATCACACAAATGAAATTACCTCAATAATTGAAGAATTGAGAGAGGCTCAAATTGAACGCTAATTTAACCCTCCGTTGTACACCCGGGTCTGGCCAGACCTTTTTTGTCTTTGAACGTAAATTTAACACATTTTTATTAGGTAGACTTGGCCGTCAGGTAGCTTCTAAAATTTAATTTCTATCGATTTATGCATATGAGGATTTAAAAGGATCCTAGAACAGGACGAAAAAGTTTAAAAGTTACACCTTCAGTTGTCCAGGTCTGAGACCCGGGAGGGTTAAATCGTCCTCATTTTTAAATCCTTTTTCGTCCTGTTCTAGGATCCTTTTAAATCCTCATGCATAAATAAATGAAGCTACCTGGACGGCCAGTCGCTACTATAATAAAAATGTTAAATACGTTCAAATAACCGAATAGTATAACGGAAGTTAAAAAGTTACATTTGCTAGGTGAAGGTGAGGGTCTGGCCAGACCCGGGTGTACAACCGAAGGTTTTAGAAAAGGTATACAACGGAGGGTTAATATATATTTATGTATCAATATTCAAAAGAGATGAGATTCATGTCAGTTGACATTATATAAGCGATAAGGAGAACTCTTATCATCATTTAAAACGATATAATAAAAACTATCCCAGGTCTCGTCATTGATGTAGATGGAATCTTTAATATACAACAAAAACAAATAATAAATGGTGTCAATCCAAAGGAAAACACAGACATAGCAATCAAAGAGTATTTCGACAACTCTATAAAAAAACTTAAAGATTCAATGTTGAGTGAAATAGTTGTTAGCACGCTCGATTTCAAAACTGAAGATATTGAAGCCAGACTAGATAGACTTGAGATCGTTGTCTCAAAATATAATTGAAAAATTTGAATCTGGTTTAAGAGTATTAAGAATATCATTACATTAAAATATTGTAAAAACTTAGTTTTTTGTGGTGTTTAAGTAACTTTCTAAAAATGACTAGACAGAGTATTATAAACGAAATACATGCTCCAGCACGCAAACATTTTTTAAATCGTAGAGTCATTACAAAGGGAATAAATGATTTATTTCAAGCTGACTTGGTCGAAATGGGAAAATATGCCTCCTCAAATAATGGATATCGCTACCTAATTGATACATTTTCCAAATTTGCTTGGGGTGAGGCAATATTCATGTCTGGTCGCGGAGTACCTAGGAATCTTCAGACGGATGATGGTAAAAAGTTCTTCAACGCTCAGTTTAAGGGATTGACGAAACGATATAAAATCAATCACTATTTAATATTTAGTACTCTAAAGGCTTCAATTGTTGAACGATTCAACAGAACATCAAATGAACTCATGTGGAAGGAGTTTTCTTTCAATGGAACCTATAAATGGATTGATATATATCAAGAGTTCATTCACTTGTACAATAACAAAGTACACAGGACTTTAAAAATGGCTCCAATTACTGTAAACAGTGACAACTAGAAGCATATCTTGGAAACTGTCTACAATAATATTAAATTGTTTATGGGGAGCAAGCTGAAGATTGGAGATTATGTGTGAATTTCGAAATATAAGGGAATATTTAAAAAGGGGTACACTTCTAACGGGAAAATCGAGATTTTTAGAATAGCCAAAGTTCAAAATACGTATCCAACCACTTATTCTTTAGAAGATTTTTTTATTAGATTTAAATAGTAATCCAGTTAAAGGTGGTTTCTATAAAAAAGAATTAAAAAAAAAACACGTTTTCTTAATACTTATCTAGTGGAAAAAGTGCTAAAAGGAAAGGGTAATAGAACTCTTGTGCGATGGTTGGGTTTCCCAAGTCTGATGACAGCTGGATAGATAAAACTGAAATATTGTAATAAAATAAGTGCAACAACATCAAACATTTTGTGTTTTCTTTCTTTTATTTAAAGTAAAATACAACTTATACAACTTAATTCTTAAATAAGTTTTTATATATTAGTTTTAATTTATTTTATCATTTTATTGTTATACATTTTTAAATAAACAATAATATTATAAGCTTTAAATTATTGTTTTATTATACCCTTGCAGAGGGTATTATAATTTTGCCAATCTATTTACAACGAAGTGAAGGAGGCATATCCGAATCCATAAAGCATATATATTCTTGATCAGCATCACCAGTCCGACCACTAACTGGCACTAACTTATAATACCCTTGTACCCTATGGGTACCGGGTATAAACACTTAAAATTTGACTTTAGGTGACCCTAATTAAGCTAATTTATGACCCCATTAAGCGACATCAAAGGTCCCGAAAACACGGTTTTTATACTACTTCAGTAAGCCGAAGTTTTATACCCTTGCAGTCTGCAATTTAATCATTGAAAATCTATCCATTTTGGTAAAATTAATAAAATTACGAAGTCTTATCAATTTGCATAACATTTATACATTTGATATATACGTTTTCGTATAAATTAACCGATCGCTCCTATGGCAGCTTTATTATACCCGGTACCCATAGGGTACAAGGGTATTATAAGTTAGTGCCAACCGAGAATGTATGTAACAGGCAGAAGGAGAAATCTCCGACCCTATAAAGTAGATATATTCTTGATCAGCGTCACTAGCCGAGTCGATCTAGCCATAGACGTCTGTCCGTCTGTCCGTCCGTGTGAGACAACAGATCTCAGAGACTATAAGTGCTAGAGTTACCAAATTTGGTGACAACATTGAAATCTGTTGCACGCAGATCAAGTTTGTTTTAAAATTTGGCCACGCCCACTTCCGCCCTCAAAAATTATAAAAAACGTAAGATAAGCTATACTCGTTATTTTTGGGTTAAAGATAATAGCTACAATAAATGAATAGATCTGAGCGGAAGTTTTCTGAAAATTTCAGTAAAATATAAAAATACAAAAAAAAAAAAAACAAATTTGGTTGTTTGTGGGATTGAGCTCTGGCCAATTTTGCAAAACGGAAATGCATCGGCCGCTTAGACAACTGGGTCACCACCTATATTTCATATGAAGCGCCATTTTCATACTAAGTATGCTTTAATAACTGTTAACCTAATTTTGGCAGAACTGAAATAAAATTGCCAGCGATTTATAACCCAACTTTGCCGAACTGATATAATTTTTATTAATTGAATAATCGGATATAAAAATGTAACAAAAAATTTTGGCATGAGCGGGATTAGAACTCAGAACTTTCTTGCAAAAAAACAATTGCCCATCGCTTAGACGCTTGGGCTATACACATTGGCAATAGACAGCGATTGTTACTTCTAATAGCCTTCACACTTTTTTTTATCAGAAGGCGGTTTGTTTATTGTAATAGAGATGCAAAAAACAAGTGTGTGTGAAAGATAAAAAGATCGACTGCTGACCAAAAAAATTGCACCAAACTACAGAAAAGAACGAGCGTGACCAAGAAATGTCAAAGAATAACAAAATTCACTTTTATAACCCAACTTTGCCGAACTGATATAAAATGTATTAATTGAATAAAGAGGATAAATAAGAATCTGAAATAAAAATGTAAAAAAATTCTTTGGCATGGGCGGGTTTAGAACCCAGAACTTTCTTGCATAAAAAACGCTTGCCCATCGCTTAGACGTCTGGGCTATGCTTTATGTTGCGTAATAGACAGCGATTGTTACTTCTCAAAGCTTCCACACTTTTTCAATAAGAAGGCGATTTGTTTATTGTAATAGAATGTAACTGTAATAAATGAATAAATGGTTTACCCATTTATTTGCAATGCCCTCCCCGTGGTGTTCCCTGGGTCCCGATTAATATATGACAAATAATTTATTAAGTCGGGAGCTAATTCGAGCGGCGATTTAATTTTTAATTAAGAAGTATTTAAACCGTCAAACGTTTGGATACCGGGTATCTCACTGTCGAGCAGTCTCGACTGTAGCTTTCTTACTTGTTATATAACTGTCCGATCTTAATAAAATTAATTCAAGATCCGTAAAAAACGCTCAATCTCGAAATTTATAGAAATACGTACAAAAACAGAGAGGTAATAATTGTTTTCAGCTGGATAAAACCTACGAGTTCAGCTAAATAAAATTATAAGACTCCCCTGCGACTATTTTACAAAATGTAGTCCCTTGTACCCTATGGGGACAACTGTATAAAAAAAAAAATATTCTAAAAAAATGAATTTTCAACCCCAAAATTTCATTTAAAATCGTTGTTTTGGTGTCTTCTACAAATTTGTAGGGACGTTTTGGTTTTAATTTTTTTTAACTTATTTCTTAGGGTATTTCACAGAGCCAAAATTTAACGCTTACTAACTTGAGAATATAAAGTAATTTTTAAACACTATGTTTTTTGCCAATGAAATATAGATAAATCTTTTTAAAAGTAAAGTAGATCTGGAATACTCACGCCTAAATTATGGGCTTCACAAAACGTCATTACAGCATTTTGGCTATGTAAGTCTGCAATTATTATCTTAGAGCGTGCCGTTTTTAATTCATGAAGGTTCTGAAATCAAGTATATATATAACTTTCTTTAAATAATTATATTAAGCTTACCTTTTTAATATCAAAAACTGTGGTGTCTACAGGAGTTTTTTGATTGGAAAGTAAAATAATATTTCGAGACTGCAGCATTGTTTCCAATTCTAAGATAAACTTACTAGTTACATCGGTCAAATATGCAACTCGTGACCACCCAAAAGTCTTCATAATTTCGAGGTATGCATCTATAAAAAGCAAATTTGATCCAATTGTACGAAAAAAGTATGGGTAAGCTTCGCGATTAGCCAAGTATGCAGCGTCCACTGAATAAGAGATAACCATCATATTCATATGTTTTGCAATTCCAGCTAATGGTTCCACGGTCTCACTACATGCAGGGCCCAAAACTCCAAGTATATTTCTTTCTGCGTAATAGTGAATTAGAGCTTTCATAACCATATCAGATTGGCATTTTCCATCATTTATTAGAATTTGCAAGTTATAACCCGGTAGTATTGTGTGTTCTTTGTTAATAGCAATTGCCGCCATTTCTGCCACCTTATGAAGGTCTTTATGTCCTCTGTTAGTCATAGTAATTGGAAATATACCTCCGATTGATAAAGCTGTTTTTTCTTCAGCTTCTTTCCATTTATTATACAAGTTTTCGTGTTTGGACAACCATTTGCAAGCCACATTGTTATACAGATTATTTTTATCCACACGATCACTTTGAAACTCATTCCTAATGTCATCAATGACGCTGTCGTTCAAATAAAATTTTTTTATTGCAAAAGCTAGTGGCTTGACAGATTCCAAGCTCTTGGCATAGTATTTGACAATTGGAGTATCCTTGTATTTGCAATTCAATCTATGGAAGGGTCCAAAATATTCGCATTTTGGCATTTCAATTTTTGCAAAATTTTCTTCATTATCAATGATTTTAGATGGGCTCCAATGTAATATAATAATTCTTTTGGAATCTTTGGGATATCTTATTTTATATTCATTAATTAACCATGTTACTGTTTTTGTGAAATTGAATCCAATCCAAAGCACATTAGCCAGTAGACCAGTTTCCTTTAACTGATCCTCAATGAAAGCAGAGTGCTTTTTATGTTCTGCTAAAATTGTGGCACATTTGATTTCGGAGCAGCTTGGATTTTTATATTGGTCAAACCTACATAATAAAATAAATGGATATAGTTTAAAATTATCGACTTGGTTAACCTTTTATAAACTTAAACCTAAACTTTCAAAATGTATGTATTTTCGGGTGCTGATAGAAAACACATTTTACAAAAGTTTGTCAAAAAACTAAAAGTTTTGTAGAAAGGAAAAGAAAAAGAAAAACTATATACTACAAGAAAGGAAGCTAACTTCGGCAAGCCGAAGTTGATATACCATTGCAGATAATAATTAAAATAAAAACAAGAAAGGAAGCTAGCTTCGGCATGCCGAAGTTTATATACCCTTGCAGAAAATGAAACAGTTTAAAAACAACGAAAAACAGCTAACTTGGACCGATCGTTCCTATGGCAGCTATGAGAAATAGTTTTAGGGGGCTAAGGCTCTGTTAGTGAAGCTTGTGTACCTGCCGTCGCGCCCTGCTGACTCAGCCAGTGGGAGTTGGCAGTCACATGTCGACTACTGAAGACCGACCATACGTGGTGAAGAACCACATCCTGCTCGAGGTGCCCCTGCTCTAGACTAAATATGGCGGATCTAGAGAGGACAACTCGAAAAAAACCCGTAATCACCGGTATTACCGTACCGTGCCCTTGTGATGAATGGCACTACATTAGTGTGTCTTCTACAGTGGCTTTCGGATACCTGGCACCTCCGGTCGTATTAGTGCCCGATCCGTGGTATGAGGCTCTACGCCGAGGGATACTTCCTTCCTTACGACTCGTGGGACCAATCTATGGATACTATCGAAATACCAACAAGAAGCAGGGTGCTCAAGCAGCCCCAAATCGAGTCAAATCGAACCCACCCGGGAGCCCGAAAAGATGCTGTGTACATCTTGTCACAAAGGTCTGGCACCGACAGGATCACTAAGGAAGAGGAAGAAACTCTACTCGCCTCCCCAAAAGATGATAAACCAAAGCGGATCGCGCTATCGTGCGCCGTAAGGAAGAGGTTGCGCAGACACCTTTCGAACGGCGTACCCATGGAAGAGGCCAAAAGGCTCGCTCAGAAGCCTATGGACCCTCCAAGGGCAATGCCCAGTAGGAGTGGCGCTACCACTAACAAGTGAGGTAGTTCGGCCAAAACGACCCCAGAAGAGGCGTTGACAGAGAGGGCCTTGTTTAAAGCCGCGGCACCTAGTGCCCTGACGAAGGGTGTTCCGGCAAGTGTTTTGCCGGTCACGGAGGCTCCAACACAGGAGCAGTCACCCAAAGTCGGTGTCATGGCCTCCTATAGGGACGTTGCAGCTCGGCGAAGATGGCGATACTCCCTGCCGACTTCCCCGAACATCTCCTCACGACGGTGCTCTTGCAGCGGAGAAGCCCACCTGCTCCAAGGCCACACTGGACACGGCTGCAACAACGCCACAAGATGCCACTGATGGCACAATCCGGGCATCCAGCGGTAAGTAGGCTAGTGGCGCCCAAGAGCCCGCAGCACCGCGGAAAATCCTGCGCCCCCCGCTCTATGGGCGCATCACGCGTGGAACTGGGTGCGTGAACAAGGGCGTGAGGCGCACACCTGAGGAAGAGGTCCTTCTGCGCACCAACCGAGGCCGGAAGATGGCGGCCAGGGGCCGCAGAGGGCGGACTAATGTCCCGTCCTCCTCCCCCCACCCTCACCAACACCCGGAGACACCTAAGATGTCTCCAAGCAAACCTCCGCCACGAAATGGCCGCGTCTGACGTCCTCTGTGAGACGTTTGCTACAATGGACATAGCATTTATCCAGGAACTATGGGTAAATGCCGGACGTGTCCTGGGGCTAAGCACCATATCTGGTAAGATGCTATATGCAAACGGCCAACCTCGCCCTAGAGCGGCTTTGTTAATAAACAAAAATCTAACATTTGTACATATATCACAGTTCATCACTGAGGACCTGGTGGCGATTTTGGTTAAAATACCCACTGCCCATTAAAGTGTATCGAAAATCAACTTTTTTTGATTTTCGATGACGCTGCACTATAGGCTGAATGACTACTTTTTCTGGCCAAAATTAATAACTTCAAAAGAAAACGAAATATTCAGGTCTGGTTTTTGATTTGGGTTTTAAAAAAAGTAAGGAACATTTTTTTGAGAAAAAAGTCTAGCATCGCCACGGTTGACCGATGATATAATTGGATCTGATGTATGCAATGATCTGTGGAATACGTCCATCAAATCGTTGCTTCGACTGCTTTTCCTAGCATGATAAAGTCGATCCGATTTATATATTTTATTCCTGGCCTCAGCACCCTCCTCCCCAAATATCCCACAGGAAGAATTGTATTTTAATAATGTCACTACCGTAAACTAGGACTTTATAAACCGATGCGGTCATGGGTAGCCAAGGATATTTATCTAAAATAATTTCTGCCGTATCATAGCAAAAGCTTTGGATTTTTTTACATTTAAGGGCAACTTGCACGATAAACATATAAGAATAACTCTTAAGTTTTTATTAAAGTGAGATCAATGCCAGTTATTTCCGAAAAATTTCTTGTGCATTAAATGCTTGTGCATTGGTCGCAGCAGAACTCCAAATTTCCAACAATTCCGTATTGGCGAACCTGAGGTTGTGACCTAAAACGTGAATTACGAAGAAAGTGCGCAAAAGTGCACTTTAGGATTACTTTCATATGAACAAGAATTGAATTACCTACAACCCAATATCAATATTAAGGTGAAACTAGGTGAAACTCCGTTTATATCTCTAAATAAACATGAGTTTTGTTATTGCCTAATACAGCTAAAAGCACATTTAAAAACACTGATTTACAGGGACAATCACAAGCAATCCAACAGTTGACAATCACAAACAGATAGTATAAGCCACTCTCTTTCGATGACATTATAGATTGATTAACAAAAACGTAAATTAGTGCCTTTTTATTAACTTTTACTAGCATATTTTTTTTCGATAGCAAGCTCACGTGTGCACGACTCTCTGAACAGCTGTTTTAACAGCCGATATCTTAACAGAGCGTGCCTCTGTTAAAATTTCTGTTACGTAACATTAAAGACAGATATTTTACTAACAGAATGGCATCATCAAATCTTAATATTTCGGACTTTCGAAAAAAGGCTTTTTGGCCACAAAAAGTAGTCATCCAGCCTATAGTGCGCTGGGTGCGAAAAAGTTGTAAAACTATGTCAAATTAAAGCACAAAAAAGCCCGAAAGGATAATATTCACTAACCCCCCTAAGTCCTTGAACTTTCGGAATTTTCATGATTACATGAAAATTTTCTCGCAGCTTTGCACGGCGACCTGAAGATCGGTAGGGCAACATTTAAACTTTAAAGGGTATAAAATGAGTCCGAAAATACCCTGGAAGCGATTGGTCCAACCAAGATTTATATCAAAGTCCAATAAATTAGGTGCCAAAATGGTCGAAAATTTGTGATTTTACTGAATTTCCGCAAATGCGGCATACATATTCAGTTTGATCTATATTTAAATTTATTTGGACTGTTAGATAAACCAATCGAAATAATACCTGCGAAAGCTCTATGAAAGCTCTTTGAAAGCTCTCTGGAGCTTTAACGATACTTTGCCTTTTGTTCTGCGCAAAACGTATGTTTTATCGCTCGCAAATATTGTCGAACACTGTGTGTTTTGCTGCATTTATTAAAATTACGTTTAACAAGTGTATATAAATATACATTGGTTCATCTTGAGTTTTGGAGCAGTTTTTTCTGTGTATACTGGTCAACATAATGCCACATACAAGGTGCTCGTTTACTTGCCCTATACTCTGCATTCCACGCAGTTTGCCACAGAGTCAACTATCAACGTTGAAGGCCGTCATACTGGCCTGTTTTGACGAAAAGTTTAATAACACTTATGTGAAAAAGCTTTCTGCCAAAACCCCATTCCTGTATGTGGCTAACGTTGTCGCGAATCAGGTCTTGGCTCTTTATGAGAAGGCATCTATACCTGCTGCGAGCAAGCAGAGAATCATTGCTAGAATTGTTTCTTTGCACACACAATACCAGAACCTCCTTAAAACATATCAGCGTAAAAAAAGAAAGGACAGTGGTGGTTTAAATAGAGCAGTTCAAAGTTTTATTGATAAATCGAAATTACTTTTCGACGTTGCTTTTTGTAAGTGCCCTATAGACTGAGCTAATCCTTAGGGAAGTCTCTGTCACTCTTGCTGATAGGTCAAAAAGTTCCAGCAATTGAGAAACGCTTTCCTTTAGACCAAAGGACCACACGACTTATGATAGTAGACCACGTCGAAAAAAAGTTACTGCATTGCAGAGGAAAAAGGAGAAAAGGAATTCCATGGCGCTGCAACCAAAACCGGCAGATTTTGCTGCTACTAGTTCATCCACTCTCTTTGAACAACACGCAGACAGTAAATCTGATTCTGAAGACTTCAAGGTTAACATTAAAGGAAATAAGCGAGGATCTTCACAAAATAAATATGCGCTACCTAATACTGCTTTGGTCAGTGACCGGTATGGCTTGAGCTTCCGGCAAACAGCTGCCATAACTTCAGCCGTTCTTGCAAATGTTGCTATTATCAGTAGCACAAATAACTCAATGGTAATAGATAAATCTAAAATTCAAAGAGCCAAAGCACAAGTGCGTGGTAGCCATATGTCCCCTGGTGAAGACTTCACCACTAATCCACTTCGCGGTCTCTATTTTGACGGCCGTAAGAACAAAACTTGTGTACAAAATAAGGAAGGAGCAAATACTACCGACGCATTCTCACCGAGAAACATATTTAGCTTGTGCAAGAACCAGGATCGGATTATATTTGTCACGTTATTTCATCTGGCACAGCAATTGAAATATCAAAACGAATCCTAGACTCTTGACGTGATAATGTCTTATAAATCGATAGAGCAGGCTGCACGTTCGAAAAAGCATGACTCATTTGTCGCTACCTCTGCCGCTACACAGGCAGAGCAAACGTGACGTGAGCAGCAGCAGCAGAGATGAGAGAGAATGAGAGAGAGTGGTTAAAATTTAATGCTTAGCACTGCTCTGGCAACCGCAAGGGCAAAGCGGTGTTTCTCCGTCTCGCTCTCATCGCCCGTTTTGCGACCGTGTTTCTCCGTCTCGCTCCGCTCTCCCGCTTTGTCTATTTATAGCTCGAACACTGACGTACGCGTATGTGTGTATTTCAGTCTTTGACGCCGCCTTCTGGTTTGCATGCGTGGTGCAGAGGCTAGAGTGTCCGAGTCTTAATCTAACGATCGCGGGTTCGAGTACCAGTCGCAGCAATTGTGTTTTCGATAAAATGTGAGTTGGCTCTTATAGACTTTCTATAATATTTATATCCATTTAACTTAACATATCAACAAACAGACGGCACTTCCTAATCCTCTCCAGAAACTGGCCATTTACAGCCGGCACTGCCTGATCCTCTCCAGAAACTGGCCATTTGCAGCCGGCACTGCCTGATCCTCTCCAGAAACTGATCACTTACAGCCGGCACTGCAGGATCCTCTGGAGAAGCTGGCCATTTGCAGCCGGCACTGCCTGATCCTCTCCAGAAACTGGCCATTTGCATCCGGCACTGCCTGATCTCTCCAGAAACTGGCCATTTGCAGCCGGCACTGCCTGATCCTCTCCTGAAACTGGCCATTTACAGCCGGCAATGCCTGATCCTCTCCAGAAACTGGCCATTTGCAGCCGGCACTGCCTGATCCTCTTCAGAAACTGGCCATTTACAGCCGGCACTGCCTGATCTCTCCTAAAACTGGCCATTTACAGCCGGCACAGCCTGATCCTCTCCAGAAACTGGCATTTGCTGCCGGCACTGCCTGATCCTCTCCTAAAACTGGCCATTTACAGCCGGCACTGCCTGATCCTCTCCAGAAACTGGCATTTGCTGCCGGCACTGCTTGATCCTCTCCAGAAACTGGCTATTTGCAGCCGGCACTGCCTGATCTTCTCCAAAAACTGACCATTTACAGCCTCCCTCTCTCAATTTTACATAATTTTTTTACCCAGTGTCAAATAATTGAGAATTATTCGTTGTTAAACTAAGAACTTTTGCGTATTAAATTGAAAATTATTCGGTCTTAAATGAAGTAAATTTTGCACTTTCCTTGAGCATAAAATGTATTCAAAAATTGGTTGTCTGTAAAGTCGATTTACTGACGGTAGTTGAACGTGACAACGTCTTAAGTAAATGCTACCATCCCATCAGTATTTTCTTAAGACGTTGTCCGACTTTACCGACTTTACAGGCAACCAATTTTTTTTTTTTAAATACAAATAATGCCAAAGAATTGATTGTGGCTGTTGGTTGCGATGGAACTAACGTAAGCACCGGACACAAGGGGGTGTAATCCGCTTGTTGGAGGAGGAACTTAAGCATCCGTTGCAATGGATTGTTTGTCTGCTTCACTTTATTCACTTTATATTTATACCTTATGCATTTTCTCGATGGTACTAGCAGTGGCCCTCACACTTATAGCAGCACGATAGGCAAACAGCTTGAGCAATGTAAAAGCCTCCCTGTACTCTCCTTCAAAAAATTGGATGTGGATTTGCGGATGTGGATGTGTCCGACCTGAGTAAGGTATCAGAAGTACTTGTATGCCATTTCCATGGCGATACAATCTGGAAAGTGCTCAGACGATTTGGCAAAGCAAGATCCTGGTCCTCTTTCCCATTCAAGGTGGATAACCACAGCCACAGGATTCTTCGCCTTCATATAGCAACAAGCAGACCATCTCCTAATCTGAAAGCTTTGGTTGGTTTTGTGCTAAAAGCTTATGTTCCATCTTGGTTTGCTATCAAGATTAACAAATTCATTGTTGATGGCAGCAAGTTGCTTTTGACATAATAGCAAGAAAGAGATATTTGCCAACGAAACTTCGTTGCATTGTCGACTCGGTCATCAGCAATAATGCCTACTTTGCTCACCACGAAAATGTTCTTTTATCTATGCTTGCCGACGAAAAGCACGAAGTTCGGAAATTGGCACCTAAAACAATTTTATCAAAGAGGCAATAGGTAGCGTGTGCCGAAGACAAGGCCGGAACCTCAGAATCTCGCATTTTTCGTGTACCTGTCGTGAATTTCGAATCAACACAATATACGGATATGGTAGCCTGGCCGAGGGACGAACAATTGGAGCTCCCGATCTTCAGGACAACGGCAATAGAGGACATTAATTCATGTGTTGAAGACAGGTTTAAGATCAGAACTTTGGTTGGCGACTTCCATTGTCACACGCAGGCTGTGGAGAGAACAGTAAAACTTGTCACCCAAGCCGCAAGAGCTATGTGCGGCGCAACATCACGGGACGGCTACATTAAATCGACACTCAAGTCGAGAAAATTATTGCCGAAATTCAATACGAAGAATGATTTCGTATCTGCATCAAGCGCAGACTCTGAGTAATCTCAATAGTCTTATTCGTTAATTTATGTTTGGTTGGTTGGGATGGGAGAGGGCGGAGCCCGACGTGCAGTCACCTTCTCGTGCTGAAATTCAGTAAAATCACAAATTTGTAACCATTTTGGCACCTAATTTATTGGAGTTTGATATAAATCTTGGTTGAACCAATCGCTTCCATGGTATTTTCGGACTCATTTTATACCCTTTAAATAATATCCTTTCAGGCTTTTTTGTGCCTTCATTTTGCATGGTTTTACAACTTTTTCGCACCCAGCGATACACTCTACTGCCCATGGCAAGCAGGAAGCAGTGCTGGCCTCCGCCTATCTGCCCGGCGACACTGACGATGTGCCTCCGACAGCTACCTGTGCCCTGGTAGAGCACTGCCAGAGAAACCGGCTCCGATGGATAATCGCTTGCGATGCTAATGCGGATCACACAGTCTGTGGGAGCAGTGACATCAACAAAAGAGGTGAGTACCTTCTTGAGTACATTATTATTAATAACGTAGGTTTACTAAATCAGGGCAGCGAGCCTACATTCATTAACTCAATAAGAGAGGAAGTCCTCGACCTAACTCTCTGTAGTCTAAATATGTTGTCCGTTGTCTTAAACTGGCACGTTGCGAGTAAGATCACTATGTCAAATCACCAGCACATCAGATTTGATATAGAATGTGCCATCCATACACGAGCTAGAGCGTGAGGCTACTGTGCTTCATACAAACATTGAATCGGCATATCACGCTAGGTGCGAAGAAAAAGTTCGTAAGATCAGAAGGGCTGTTCCCTGGTGGAATAAGAGCCTTCACGATCTTAAAAAGGCTGCGCGAAGGCTTTTCAATAAAGCGAAGAGTGTGAAGGCCACATGGGATTCCTACAAATCTTCTTTAACGCTCTACAATATATATCTGAGAAGGTCAAAACGGTCTACGTGGCGCCAACAATGCGGGCAGGTTTCCACTCTACGGATTTCAACAGGCTACAAAAAGCCCTCTCCAAGGACCACTCAAACGGCATCTGTACGTCGAAAAAGCCAGATGGAACACACACAAACAACCCAAAGGAAATGAGTAGTCTACTCCTGGCTACTCACTTTCCTGGGTGCGTGGCTATGGAGCAACCCAACTCAGAAAGTGAGGCACCAACCTACCTCTCTGTGATTGGAGAGTGCCTACTCCTGCGCGTGGCTATGGTGGCAGACTCCAATGCGGCTGAGGAAAGGGAACCGCCCTATCAATCAGAAAGTGTTGGAAACATGCCCTTTAGACCGTTTCATCAAAATAGCGTACAATGGGCTATACAAAGTTTTAGTCCATACAAATCCCCTGGACCGCATGGAATTCATCCATGCTTGTTGCAGCGGCGCCTGCACCAACTCGCACTTACCTGGTCCGTCTATATACCAAGCATATACCAAGCAATTGGGCTAAAGTAAAAGTTGTGATTATTCCTAAGGTAGGAAGGAAAGATTCCCAATAGACCAACTAGCCTTAGCCCTTCTTTCTTAAAACCATGGAGAAGATAATTGACCAGCACATCAGAGAGGTGAATCTCAATCATCTTCCCCTACATAAGTACCAATATGCGTACCAAACTGGTAAATCAACTGAGACTGCCATCCATTGCCTTACAACAGTCATTGAAAAGGCCATTGGCTTTCGACAACACGTCATACGAGGCAATCCGTGCCTCTCTTGTACGTAATAATGTCGCCACACCCATTATTAGGTGGATTTTGGAAATGCTCAAATCCAGAATCATAACTGTAAACCTAGGCGGAACCATGACCTCAATCACAGCCACAAGGGGATGCCCTCAAGGGGTAGTACTCTCTCCTCTCTTGTGGACTCTGGTCATAGACGAGCTACTGTTTGAGCTCAACAACCTAGGGTTCCCCACTCAGGGCTACGCTGACGATCTAGTCATCTATATAGTGGGCTGGCATGAGCAAACCATCTCGGACCGCATTCAGCAAGCCCTCAATATAGCCAATAGATGGTGTCAGGATAAAGGACTGTCCATAAACCCGTCTAACACTCTTCTAGTTCCATTTACCAGGAAAAGGTCTCTCTCTCTGACAAGACCATCCCTAAATGGATCCACCATTGACTTTTCGGTTGAAGCCAACTACTTAGGAGTTATACTTGACTCCAAGCTCAACTGGAACGCACACCTTGAATAGACCGTAAATAAAGCCACCCGGGCATACTTCGCTTGCAATAGGCTTTTCGGTAGAACATGGGGCCGATGTCCCCAAAATGATCTACTGGTCTTTTAAAACTGTGGTAAAACCGATCATAGACTATGCATCCCCTTACCAGAACTGCGGCTGCACTTACTAAAATACAACGACTGGTCTGCATAGGCATTACTGGAGCCATCCGGACATGCCCCAATGCAGCTCTTGGAGTCATAACTGGCATACCCCCTCTACACATCACCCTGAAAAAGGAGGCCTGCCTGGGGGCACTTTGCCTCCAAAACATCACCAATATAAAAAAAGGTGATCTAACTGGGCATCTACGGGTACTCGAACCCTTAATAAACGAGCCCATTCTGAGTCTAACTGACGAGCAGAAACCAAAACTTGTTTTTCACAGAAACTTCTCTGTAGTCCTGTACACCAGACACGGCTGGACAACAAAATCAATATCTCTGCCCAGTGGATCACAAACGTGGTACACTGACGGATCGAAACTGGAAAACGGTGACACCGGGGCAGGTAATTTCGGTACATGGGAAAGTCTCCAACTATTTTCCAAGCAGAGATATACGCCATTGAAATTTGTGCTCGTGAATCCTTCTCAGAAAAATGCAAGGCGCACGGCTTTACATCTTCTCTGACAGTCAGGCGGCGCTCATAGCGCTGAAATCCTTCACGATCTCCTCCAGACTTGTAGAGAACTGTTTCCAGCAGCTGAACGCCCTTGCCTCCAAAAACATCCTAACGTTGGGTTGGGTGCCAGGGCATGAAGGCCATATAGGAAACGAGGTGGCAGACTCCGTAGCTAAACACGGGGCGATGACACTACTAATCGGCCCTGAACCGTTCTGTTGACTTTCGAAAGGACACAAAATAGAACTGCTCAGGAAATGGGAGGAAACGGAGATAAGTCGCCACTGGACCGACAGTGCAGTGCTGAGACAAGCCAAAAAATTTTTCGTCCCCCAGATGTCGCGATCTAAACGCATCATTAATTTAAAAAAGAGTGAAATTCGCACTCTAACAGGCTACCTAACGAGTCACTGCTACCCAAGGTATCACCTTAAGAAATTAAAACTTTCAGAAATCGACACATGTAGATTCTGTGAACTGGAGCCAGAAACATCAGAGCAAGTTCTATGTGAATGCCCCTCGCTAATCAGACGTCGACTTTAACAACTAGGAGGTGAACTTTTTCCCCTACAGGATTTGAGAACATATAGACCCCGCCAAAGTGCTCTCCTTTATCAAAAGCCAAGGTATAGAGGCTCTACCTTAATCCTACAGACCGGCACAAAAGACCTAGCATCTGGTCGCGGTGCAACAAGGCAACAAAACAAATTTTAAATGGGTAACTATATTTTAATTAAGAGACGACCTACTAAATCTTAATCCGAAATCTTTAAAAACAACGAGAATTGCTAATTTGGACCGATCGTTCCTATGGCAGCTATAAGATATAGTAATCCGATTTGGATAATATTTTAAGTGTTTAGTTATATTTATTAAAAGACCAAAAACTAAGTTTTAATCGGAATCTTCAAAAACAAAGAAAATCGGCTTATTTGGACCGATCGTTCCAATGGTTAGAGGTTAGATAAAAGTGACGATGGCACCTTTAACTTCAAAAATTCCTGAAATCAAATTTTGTGACGATTAAGAGTAATAGTAAGTAATAAAAATAAATTACAAAAAATTCAACTAGTAGACATTAGCTATATGGGATCATTGCTACATATTTCAATGAGAGAGCGAATTTACGGAGATATGTGTTGTACCCCAAAAAGTGAGCAGCAATCTCAAGGGCTATGCGGCCTGAAGTAAATAACAAAATCGTAAGAGCCATTAAAAAAAAAAAATAGTAAAATTAAAAAAAAAATTAGTTTTAATTTTTAATTCTTAATTATAATATTAAGATATATAATAATAGCAAAATCGTAAAAGACATTTTTAAAAAAAATTAAAAAAATCTTTAAAAAAAATTATTTTAATTTTTAATTCTTAATTATAATATTTTGATAAAATTTGTCAAGGCGATGTTATTAAATTACCTTTCCAACGACATATAGTTCGTTTCTGTAACTTTAGTCGTTCAGAAGTTATGGGTTCGAGAAATCGATTTTTTCCTGTAAAATGTTAGGTATATGGGATCTTTGCTAATAATTTTAATGAGTAAATTCGAGAAAGCGAATTTTCCCAGATATGTGTTATATACTAAAAGTTGAGAAATCTTAGGGACTATATGGCCTTGAGTGACTATCAAAATCGTTAGAGCCATTTTTGAAACAATTTCAAAAACTTTTAATTAAATCATTAAATTCTTAAATATTTTATTTAGATAAATTATATCCAGGCAAGCTATTATCATTTTAAAATACCTTTCTAACGACATATAGCACGTTTCTGTAGCTTTAGTCATTTAGAAGTAATGCGCGCGGGAAAAATAGCTTTTTAAGCTGTTTTCATTTCAAACTAGCGGGAAAACCAAATGTCGTAGAACAAAAGATGTTTAGCTCGAACTGCTTAAAAAAATAAAAGTGGTTTCAGGACTCTAAAACAAAAAATCGACAGACCCACAGACAAACAACAGGACAAACGTTTTCATTTCGGAAAAGCTGAAAATCTTGTTTATTGAATATCTTTTGATCGGAGTATCAGGATGATTGAGGTGTTATTCGACGCGTACTTGAAGCTAGATCACAAAAACATTAAACATTTTTGGATTTTTGCTACACCATCCCCAATAGAACACATTTTCAAATTTTAAATTTCGCACTTTCACTTTCATTTCTCCTAAACTAATCTGTTTTTAAAAAATCTTAGTATGCAGTTTCAAAGAGGTTTACAAAAACCTTCGATCAAGATATAAATGGTTCTGATCGGACTATCGTAGTCTACGGCTCTATATAGTAGTCTTCGTGAGCACCACAGTCTCAGTGCTCATCGTCATTACGTGGACAGCCGTCCACAGTGATTATATTATCAGGCTGGCTCCGGTTTTCACTTTCATTAGATTCTCTCGCTTTCGTTTTCGAAAACGATAATCAGTGCTCCCGCTTTCACTTTCACAAGACTTTTTCGTTTTCAAAAACGTCCAAGTTTGTCTTTTCGAAATGTCTTGTCTTGTCGTTAAATAATTATTTTCTGAGCCCACCTCGGATTCGCAATTAATATATTTGCCGTCGGCAACAACAACTTTTGTTTTGGTTGCCACTGCTGCCGTAATGTTGGTGCAACCAAACAATCTGGTCAAAATGCTTGTAAAATTAAATGGTAGGCATTAATTATGTTAAAGGAAAATAAAAAAGTTTTTAAAATTTAAACAAGTCTAATTATATTGCTTAAATGGTACTTTTACCATATAAGAGATAATGGTTTTCTCTTTCAAAGTGAACGGTCGTGTTTTTGTTTTTAATAATTCACCGTTTCACTTCGCGTGTGCATGCAGCTGTTTTTGTGTATTAATAACTATATTAATTGCAAACTAGTTTTGTGCAGCGATTGGCTTATCTGCATTTTTGCATTCCTCTTTGTGCTTTATCCATTACGCCGAAATTACAGCTCGACGGCTTAAGCTCCCTAACTCTCGCTCTCTTGCTCTCTCTAAGTGCACGTAACTACTCTTATTTTCTCTTAACTTCTGACTGGTACAGTGTTGTGTGTGTTATTAAAACCTGCAAGAAAGCTATTTCTGCAGAGGATCCTAGTATTGGCTGCTGGCTGTGTGACAATGTCGTGCACGCCAAGTGCATTGATTGCACAGGCCGGATGGCTGATAATATTACTAAAAACATTGGATTGCGCTACTGCTGTGAGGCTTGTCGCGATGTTGAAAGGGAAATGATGGCATTCATGCGGCAAATCAAAAATGGTTTCAAAGAGCTTCTTGTTAGTTTTCGTAAAACTAATGAGGTGCTCATGGCGCTGGACTCCAAGTAAGCTGTTAAACGAGTCCCCAAAGCGCAAGAAAACCACGGTTTGCACACCGCATTTGGCTGCTGCCCTGCAACTCGACGCAGGTTCTCAACAGCTGACTCCCTCGGCACAGCCCCCGACCCCAATATATCTAACTCCTATGATATTGAGGTCGGGTGCAAGGAAAGATTCCGCCTCCGAATGTGCCGTGACAGGGACCGCAGCTCCAGTGATGTCCGTTGAGTTCGCTGGCGGGTCAAAATCAAAATTAACGGCCCCTCAGATCCCAGTCCCCAATGCTCCTCAGGGTGACAGGCCTGGATTACCGGCCAAAATTGGTAATGCAGCCAACCAGTCTGTGTTGCCAAAAGCCCTTATTGCAGTACCACCAACGAGGCAGATATTTGTCTCTCGGCTTCACCCATCTCAAACATCTGAAGATGTTACTGTCTTTATTCGAGACAGAACCAAGTCCGATAAAATTAAGGTGGAAAAATTTTAATTTTCTTATGCTAGGGATATTTCATCTTTTAAAATAAATGTCCCTGACGAACTTTTTAACACTTTTTTCTTGGACGTTGATATGCACTACGGTCAGTACACTCAAGTGGCCCTTCAAAACCAACCACTGTGCCAGCTCCAAAAAACTAACTTTTTTTTTTTTTGCTTTTATAGTGATTTATTACTGTGTCGATAAACACAGTGTAATATTGTTTACTGTTACTGTAATGTAGTAACTTTTACAATAGTGTAGTTTGGTGTTCGATGGATATTAAAGAGATTGTGTGGGAGTAGAAGAGTGTTTTGGGTTAAAAATTAGTGGAAGTATTTTAGTTTATGTGGAGTTTAAAAAATTCTGTGTGGTAGGTCGATTGGATGTGTTCTTTTGAGTCTTCTTCTGCGTCTGTGTTCTGTGAGTCTTCTGGCCAAGATATTCGGGTGGTTCGTAAGTTTCTTGAGGTAAGTTTCAGCTTGTGAGTTGATTACATCTCCAACTAGAGGGACATGGAGGTCCCTAGCCAGGTCAACATTTCGAATGTACCATTCGGCTCCAGAGAGTGTGCGTAGTGTCTTGCTTTGGAAGATTCTGATATGGTTAAGGTTGCTTTTGGCTGCAATTCCATATACTTGAATTCCATATCTCCATGTGGGGGCGAGTATGGTTTTGTAGATTTTGATTTTGTTTGACAGGCTTAGGTGGTTATTAGGTTTTAAGAGCCAAGATAACTTCTTGGCCTTGGCTTCTAGTGTGTTTTTGACGAGTTTTATGTGCTTTGCTAGTGTTAGTCTAGTGTCGAGGTCACACCCAGGTACTTGTGATCCTTCTTCTGGTCCAGGAGCTCTCCGTGTAGGAATATTCCTGGGCAGGTGTCCTTTCTAAGTGTGTGAGTTACAACTGCACACTTTGAGGGATTACAGATATGTTCCATCGACATGCCCAGTTTTCAAATTTCTTCAGGTATGCCTGGAGCCTGTCAGTGGCAGTGTAAATACAAGAGGATCTGCACACTGCCGCTGTGTCGTCCGCAAAGGTAGCCAGCATAAGGTTCCGAGAGTGTACTGGTGGCTTCGGCATGTCGTGAGTGAAAAGGCTGAACAGTGTAGGTCCAAGAACACTACTCTGTGGTACACCTGCTCTAATCCGCCTTTCAGAAGACATCGTTCCATCCTGGATAACTCTGAAAGTCCTGTCAGACAGGAACTACTTGAGTGTGTCATACAGCTGTGGGTTGAGCAGTGTCTTCAGTTTGGATAGAAGGCCGTCGTGCCGTACCCTGTCGAACGCTTGCTGTATATCCAGGTATGCAGCAACGGCATACTGCTTGTTATGGAAACCATCCAGTATGAATTCCGTCACTCTGTGCAGTTGCTCAGGGGTGCCATGTCTGAGCCTGAAACCAAACTGGAAGTTTGGGATGGCACGCTTTACCATCGGTGTCTGCAGTACCCTTCTTAGAATGCAGCGTTCAAACAGCTTGCCAAAGGTGGTGAGGAGACTGATGGGGCGGTAGCTATTGAGGTCTCCCGGGGGTTTGCCAGGTTTCAAGACCATGACTATCCTAGCGTTTCTCCAGGCCTTAGGATAGTAACCGAGTCTCAAGGCAGAATTAAAAATAAGCACGAGGTATAACAGTGCTCCTTTTTAACCTCCGGCGTCCTATCGAGGGTTTCTGCCACAAGCTGCACTCTTCTAGTAGAGGAAGTGCTGAATGGAGTAAACCTGCTCTCCAGGTCTTCAGCAAAGGTTTCTACACGGTCCAGAGTGGATTTTGCCCATGTGCCATCAGCCTTCTTTAGAGGATACTTAGGCGTAGCTTGCCTCTTGTATGCTCCGGTAAGCTTCCAGAGAGCGAAGTTGGAGCTTGCATCAGCTGTCGCGTTCTCTAATAACCGGTCTGTTACTTCAGCTTTAAGTAGCGATAGCTTCTTCCTCACTCTGTTGGAGATCCTACGGAACATCCTATCTATCCTAAGGTCATTCGTGCGGATAAACTCACGTCTGAGTCTTTCTTGAGTAGCAGCAGACCCTCAAGTTCATCCGAGTTCGCTCCGATGTCTTACCAGGTGAGGGTTTGATGGTCTGGTTGGGGCAGCAGCTACGGAAGCTTCTCCTATTTTAGCAAGAAGTGTCGCTAATCGCAGTGTCCACATCTTCCTCAGTGCTTAAAGTTGTGTTAAGCACCAGGGAGTTTGCCAAGGACTCCTAAACACCGGAAGGCATGAGCCAGGTTTTAAGAGGCTAACTCTGGCGGCAATCGTGGTTGGAAAGACAGATAGGGTTGCTATCAGCGGCAGATGATCCGAGCAGAGGTCCTGCTCCTCTCTAATGTTGAGTAGATTGCTAGGGATTGACTTGTATACAAAAAGTCAATGCAGGACAGGGTGGCTCCTGCACGCGGCGGGTACCAAGTAGGGCTTCCTGTTGCAAGGACTTGGGCTGAGGAGCTTGTTATGGCTTCGTGAAGAGCCCTCCCTCTTCGATCTTGTCTGAAGTTGCCCCACAGCCGATGCTTTGCATTGAAATCAGCTCCCAGGATGAACTTTTGACCAAGTTGGGAAAGAATGTTGTCAAACTCAGCACTCGTCCAACTGAGAGAAGGTGGCAGGTACGCTGCAGCAATTAGGAGCTCGCCACTGCGCGTGGAGACCATGATAGCAGCTAGCTGGTTTCCCTTCTGATGGCGTGAAGGTGGTAGTGGGAGATCTCACGTCTTACCAAAACAGCTGCACCTCCTCGACTGGAGTTACTTGGGTGGTCTGATCTGTAACACACAAAACCCGCAAGAGTGAAGTGAATTCCTGGGTGTAGATATGTTTCTGCAACAAGCATAATGTCTATGTTATGTTGTTGTGTAAAAATGAGCAGCTCATTGGCATTAGGAGCCAGGCTGCGGGCATTCCAGAACCCGATTCGTAGTTCACTGGTCATTACGGGCACTATGACGGAGGTCTGACTGAGGGACACCACCCTGCAGTTTGAGCATGCTTTGGGCAAGACTTGCCACTGCGGAGGAGAGCAGAGAAACCTCTTTATGCAGGCTCTGGACCATTTGTTGGAGAGCACCCAAGTCCGAAGAATGATCATTATTGGGAAAGAAGCTGAGGGTTGTACGTACCCTTGAGCTTGATTGGGGTCTCTTGCTGTTGTAGTTAGTAGCGAACTGCTGAGTTACCACATTTTTGAGATCTTGAACAATTTTAAGGATGGCACTTAGGTCCGAAGGAGTGCCAGTTTGGGGAACAGGAGCAAGGGGGTGAGAGTGTATCCTAGATCTGGACCTGGCTCTCCTGCTATTGCCAAGGGTATCGGGAAACTGCTCACTGTAGTTCCATGTACTACTTCTTACCTATCAGAATGCAAGGGGGTTACGTAGTAAGCTTCCTAAATTGTATTCTGATAGTGTTTCCTTGGAATCCCAGGTAATAGTGTTCACAGAAACCTGGTTGATGCCGGAGATCCTAAGCTCCGAAGTTTTTCCAGCTGTGTACACAACGTACAGGCTTGATCGGCCTTCCAGGCGAGGGGGCGGGGTCCTCATTGCGGTTGACTCAAACCTCACGTCGGAAGTATTAGCTTTCGAGGAATGCAACGATGTTGAATTCCTTTGTGTGAAGCTATCATTTAATGGTAGTTTTACTTTTATTACATGTTCCTACATTCCTCCCTTGTCGGAACTTCCTATTTATTGGAACCACCTTTCCGCTATCCAGTCGGTCTAAAACATACTTTCGGATAGGGACCATTTAATTGTTCTAGGTGATCATAACATTCCTGGAGCTGGTCCACAAATGAATCCTCAAATACCCTTTTGACTACAGCACGTCACGATTTTATTGATGGCTTGTTTGACATTTCGTTGTCTCAAGTCAACCATGTACGAAATTACTTAGATCGCTTGCTAGACCTCTGCTTTGTCTCTGATCCGGCAAGAGTCAGTTTGGTTAGGGTCCCGCCCTTGACGCAACCCGAAGATCCATACCATCCTACTTTCGACGTTACTATCGATATTGGGACTGCTATAGAGAATAAGTCTGATCGGCCAGATAAGAAAGTCCACTGCTTTCGTAAGGCGGATTTTCGACGGCTGAATAATTTCACATCTGAATTTGATTGGTCCGATCTCTACATGTGTACTGACATGGTGGGTGCCATGGATATTTTTTACAATGCCATGAATTTTTTTTTTTATCGAATGTGTTCCGTTATACTATCCGTCAATCCCAAATAAGCCTCCGTGGTTTAGTGAAGAGTTGACTCGCCTCAAAAACATTAAGTCCAATCTTTATTCTAAATTAAAACGTAACGGTTCTTAAGCTGTCCATTCTCGCTATTTAGCGGCTGAGTCAAAGTTTACCGCGCTTAACGCGCAGTGTTATAAAAACTATTTGACTCGTTGTAGGGTTCAGTTTGCGCAAGACCCAAAACAATTATATAATTTTGTCAACTCTAAACGTAAGCCTATTACACATCCTTCCTCGCTTTCATTTGAAAATACGACAGCAAACAATGATCAGGCAATCGCCGATCATTTTGATCAGTTTTTTCAAACTACTTATTCTTCGTCATCCGATTCAAACCAGACCTATTCTAATAGCATGCCAAAGTCAAACCTAATCTTCAGTCCTAGCTTAAACGAAAGCTCCCTTCTTTTGGATCTTCAACGTGTCAAGCCGGTTCATCGTCAGGTCCCGACGGAATACCAGGCTGTGTGCTTAGGTATTGTGCCGAGTCCCTGTGCAGTCCCCTTCTAAAATTGTTTACCTTATCCTTAGAAACTTCCCAATTTCCGCTTATTTGGAAGGAATCATTCGTCATTCCTCTCCACAGGTAGCAAAGTGGATGCTTACAACTATAGAAGTCTCTAAGTTGTCAGCCAACCGAAAACTTTTCGAAATAGTCATTATTAAACGAAGATCAACGACTACTAACCTTCTGGAGCTTACTTCTTTCATTATAAGGGGTATCCCACAAAATTTGCAGACAGATGCGATCTATACTGATTTAAGTAAAGCATTTGACTCCGTTAATCATTCCCTTCTTGTTAGGAAACTCGACTTTGTGGGTTTTCCTGTCGATCTTCTCAAGTTATGTGAATGGCAGGACGCAAAAGGTCCTCTTTAAAAACCACTTGTCAAATGTTCTCCGGGTGACCTCTGGTGTCCCGCAAGGGAGCCACCTGGGTCCCTTACTTTTTACATTATTTATTGACGACCTGCCCAAAGTCTTGACTAACTCCAGAGTACTCATGTACGCTGACGACGTTTAACTTTGTGTTCAATACAAGGACCGCGTTTGCCAGTCGGATTTACAAACAGATCTTAATAACTTTCAAACATGGTGCAATGCACGCTTATTATACCTAAATGGCTCCAAATGCAAGCTAATGACATTCTCACGTGTCTCTCCCATGCTTGCGACTTATACGCTGAACCTCTGCTCTTTGAAAAGGATCACTCTAGTTGACGATTTGGGTATCCGCCTTGATCCGAAACTGAAGTTTATTGATCATATTTCGTGCATTGTGAATACAGCCAGGTGTGTGCTTGGATTTATTAAACGGTGGTCGAAGGAATTTTATAACCCCTACGTCACGAAGAATTTATACACTTCGTTAGTTCGTCCTAATTTAGAATATGGATCTTGCGTTTGGAGTCCACAGTGGGATGTCCACAGCAAACGCATTGAGTCCGTTCAAAAGAACTTCTTACTTTTCGCTCTTCGTGGCTTAAATTGGGATGCAAACCTTAAGTTGCCCTCTTATTCTAGTAGACTTCTCCTGATTAACCTACCTTCCTTAGCAAAACCGTAGAACGATGTTAGGCATTGCCTTTATGTATAATCTGATCCGTGGTGACGTGGAAAGCAGCGATCTATTGGGTCAGTTGAATTTCCACGTACCATGTAGAACCACAAGATCCTACCTGCCTTTAGTTTTGCACCACTGCAGAACATCGTATGAAATGCATGAACAATTTAGAGTATTTTGTGCAAATTATATTGATTTGTACAAAATTACCTCATCTGTAGATAGCCTTCCTAAACTAAAAACATTAATCTTAACCCCCTTAGTACACGTGAAAGATAGCAGCCTGATAGCCTGATAGAAGTTTATATTTCCTCGCATTCTTTTACCTATACTTTTCTTTCGCGCCTATTAACACCTAACCCTAACAAGCACGGGCTTGGTTTTAAAGGGCCACTTGAGTGTACTGACCGTAGTGCATAATCAACGTTAGACGTTAGATAAGATAAGAGTCCCTGTTTAAAGAGTGGCAGCCCTCTGAAACCGATAAATATTTTGTTTTTATCTGGGTTTTAGACAAACAATTAAAACAAGTGGGAAAGCTACAGTCGAGTGTGACCAACTGTAAGATATCCGGTACCCAAAGCATTGTGGGTGAAATTGAAAAGCACATGAACATGGAATGTTGGCAAATGAAGACAAATGTTGCTAAAAAAATGTTGAGCAATACTCAAAAGAGACAAATGTTGCTAGGAACATGTTGAGCAACACGCACGTGCGCTCTCTCACTCTCTCTCTCTCAAGAAGAAGAAGAAATATACACTGAAACATTATTGTTTAATAACTTCTATATTTATCATCCGATTTTACTCAGCTTTCAGAACACGTCCGCGATTGACTACTAATTAAGTTTGTTTATTTACGGTGAGCCGCAAGGTGGTGAGCAAAACCAACACTCCTGTCACCAAAATTGGCCAAGGACAAGATCCTTCTAGGAGTCCTGGATCAAGGCGACACGCAAGGTAGAATACCTAGGAACCAGTGGAAGTGGGTTGAGACAGCACTGGCTCTACACTGCTTCGAGGTGCTGGAAGCGGACCCTGGACCCCCACCAATCTGCAAAGTTGCAGGGTGGTATCAGGGTATCGTCAAGGTGATGGCGTGTGAAGGGGCTAGGTCGGCAGAGCTACCGAAAGCAGCCGTATCTAGACTAGGTGAGGTCTACCCGGGTGCCAAGCTGGTCGCTGTTGACTGGAAGGACATTCCGAGTAGGCCAAGAGCCATCATATGGATCCCGTCCTCCTTTAAGGAGCCGGAGAAGATCCTCTCGATGCTGCAGATATGCAACCCTAGCCTGCCGTCCTCCGACTGGAAGGTGGCCAAGGTGGAAGAGACGCAGGGCCCATTGCGTCAGGTCTTGCTAATCCTAAATAGTCCTTATTTCACCGCACCCATTGAGGCTATGCACGGAGTGCTAAACTTCGGTTTTAGCTCGGTGCGTATCCGGGTATATAAGTCGGACACCAAAAAAAGGAACGAGCCTGGTGTTAAAGAGGTGCTGGCAACCGAGGTGGAGGAGCCAGGTAAAGAGGACGAGGATTGCGAGTCGGTGATATCCGACGCATCCTTTCTCCGGGGCTTTAGCAAGCTGGGTTATGGTGGTACCGACTCCATGAGTGAGGACCCCGAAGATGACCAGGACGCTGACGTGACGGGGATAGAGGCAATTCTGCTCGATGTCTCTAGCGGTCGTGCAGATAAACCTCCACCACTGTAAAGCATTCTCCGCTGCCCTAATGCTCCGTCTAGCGAGAGACGAAGCCGATCTGGTGCTGACCCAGGAACCCTGGGTTGTATCAAACAGGATTTGTGGACTCAGCACCCCAAAATATAATCTGCTCGCAGCTCAAGGAGAAGATAAAACCCGTACTTGCATTTTAGCTAAAAGGCACCTAAGTGCATTTATGCTTTATAATTACAGCGATGCCGACACTACATCGATAAGTCTGGAGCTCCAAGACAGCTCGCTACGTGTAGTGTCAGCATACTTAGCGAACGACATAATGGACCCGAAACCAGGTCGCAAACTGAGGGAACTCGTAAAGGATTGCGAAGATCGTGGCACTGGCCTGTTGATCGGATGCGACGCAAATGGCCACCACGAGATGTGGGGCAGCACCAACACAAATAAGAGGGGTGAGTTACTTTTTGAATACCTTCTCTCCACTAACCTACTTATCTGTAATAGGGGAAACGACGCCACTTTTGTAATCAAGGACAGGGAGGAGGTCATAGACCTAACCCTTACTTCTAACTGCATGTATGACCAGCTTATAGGGTGGAGCGTTTCTAAAGAACACTCCTTCTCAGATCACAAATATATTGACACAAGATTGTGTGCTCCCAACCCTGACCCAGTAACGTTCTCAAACCCCCGTAGAACCAACTGGCCAGCTTTTAAAAATAGATTGGCTATAGCCCTTCCAGCTCCACCAGAGCAGATGGTTGTTATGCTGCGGGGAAAATTTCCGCAAAGCCTCTGTGACATTATGACAGTTAAACTAAGAAAACTGTCAAGATGGGTTAAACGTAAACCCAAGCAAAACCGACCTTATTCTCTTCTCCAGGAAGACTAAGATCCCAAAGTTATCCGCCCCAAAATTAAATGGTTCCGTTCTAGAGTTTAGCGATAGTGCAAAATACTTGGGCCTTGTACTAGACAAGAAACTTAACTGGAATCTCACTATATCGGATAGAGTGCGGAAAGCCAACATTGCACTCTTCACTTGCAAAAAGGCAGTAGGCCTCAAATGGGGGATGTCCCTGTCTGTAGTTAGCTGGTTATACAGCGCCATGGTTAGGCCCATCCTCCTGTATGGGGTATCCATTTGGTGGCCAGCGCTGCTGTATAGTTCTAAACTCAAGGCGCTCAACAAGGTGAAGGGAGTAGCTCAACTATGCATGACAGGAGCTCTTAGATCAACCACTAGTGAAGCGCTCAACGCTATTACTAGCATATCCCCAATTCTACTAGTGGCAAAAGAAACCGCCACCATCACAGCACGACGTCTGAGAGACGCAAACTGCTGAACAGTCCATCAATAAATTTCTTCACAGATGGCTCCAAACTCGACAATCGAGTTGGAGGAGGAGTCTTCTGCGAACAACTCAGTATTAAAATACATTTCCGGCTTCCGGACCACTGCAGCGTTTTTCAGGCAGAGATTCTCGCCATAAGCGAGGCTCTTAGTTGCCTACGCCACTCTAGCCTTATAAACGGAGTAATAAACATTTTCTCAGACAGTCAGGCAGCAATAAAATCACTTCGCGCGCTATCCCCAAACTCGACGATAGTAAACAAATGCCGCAAATCTCTTCAAGAAATGGCACAGCAGTTCGTTATCTCTGGGTGCCACGGCACCAAAATAGGGGAACGAAATAGCTGGTGAACTGGCCAGACGCGGCACCAAAAACAGTTCTCCTTGGCCTAAATTTGACGCCAAACGCACAAAAAGGCTTTTTAGTCTACACCGCACACAGTGCTCAGCTGTGATTAGAGCAATCACAGGACACTGGCTCGTAGAAGCCCACGCATCCCGACTAAACGTCCTCAACAACGACTTCTGTAGAAGTTGCCAAAACGAGAAAGAAGTAGAACCAGTAGAGCACTTCTTCTGCTCCTGTGTGGCCCTAATCAGGCGCCGGAAAAAGTATATAAGAGAATATTTTCTCCACAATCTAGCTGAATTAGCAGCTGTCCCCCCGAAGAAAATAGCAGGTTTCATAAGAGAAACGGGCTGGGACTCTTTCTAACTTTGTGGTAAAAGGGTATAAAGGATCCATTGCGGTATCACAATGGGCCAGTGATGGCCTAAGTGGGCTGACCTTTGTGTCAGCCGCCGCACTAACCTATCCTAACCTACAGTGAGCCGAAAATCACGCCTTTAGCTAATAAAACGTTTTTTATGATTTTCGAGGGCAAAAAAAATTTTAAACAAACTTGATCTGCGTGCAACAGATTCCAATTTTGTCACCAAATTTGGTAACGCTAGCTCTTATAGTTCCTGAGATCTGTTGTTTCACACGGACAGACAGACGGACATGGCTAAATCGTTTCGGCTGGTGACGCTGTTCAAGAATATATATACTTCATAGTGTCGGAGATTTCTCCTTCTGCCTGTTACATACATTCTCGGTAGGCACTAACTTATAATACCCTTGTACCCTATGGGTACCGGGTTTAAAAACAATTAAATATTTCGAAAACAAAACGATGACAAAAAGTTTGTGAAAACCGGAGCACCTACAAACAAAAACGTATGCTTTTTGAGTTTTAGCCCAGCGCTATAAATATAAACTTATGATTATTGCACTGATTCAAACATGTTATTTTATCTTAAGGATACTTATACTAACATTGTTATTTGGATGTTTAATTATAATATATTTAGATCATTTTATACCCTTGCAGAGGGTATTATAATTTGCCATGATATTTGCAACGCAGTGAAGGAGGCATCTCAGACCCCATAAAGTATATATATTCTTGATCAGCATCACCAGCCGAGTCGATCTAGCCATGTCCGTCTGTCTGTCTGTCCGTCTGTCTGTCTGTCCGTCTGTCTGTCTGTCTGTCGGTTTCTACGCGAACTAGTCTCTCAGTTTTTGAGCTATCGGGCTGAAATTTTCAGCATAGTCTTATTTCTTTAGCACGTATATATGTCGGAACGGTCGAAATCGGACCACTATATCCTATAGCTGCCATAGGAATGATGGCGAAATTAATGTACAAAATTTTAATTTCTCTGTTTTTCAACGAATTTCTATAAATTTCGAGATATAGTCGTTTTTATAGTTCTAGAATTACGGTTTTAATTTCATTAAGATCGGACAACTATATCATATAGCTGCCATAGAAGGGATCGGTCGATTTATATGAAAATGTAAAATTCTACATGTAAAATGTAAAATTTACAAAATTTACATAATTTGACATTTTTTTTTACATTACCAAAATGGATCGATTTTCAATGATCCAATTGCTGACTGCAAGGGTATATAAACTTCGGTTTACCGAAGTAAGCTTTCTTTCTCGTTTTTTACTATGATTTATGATTTTAAATATTCTTGAATTTTAATATAAAAGAGAGGTTCGCTCCTAATAGATTTAAGATGGTGTTGTAAATTGTTCTATAACCTAATAGCCTTTAATGAAAAGTAGTCTTTTAGAATAAAGAGTTTGTATCCGGGGGCATACAAAGTTGTTTGTTCGCTGCGAAGTAGCAAAGGTAAATTTATTGTACAAGTAAATAGGCTCTTGGGCTGTCACAATTTTATGAAAGTATACTAAGGTTTTGAGTTCTGTCCAAGGGATGAAATGGAGATCAAGAATTTTAACTGTCAAATGTGATATATGGTCAAAACTTCTTAAATTAAACACAAATAAAAAAATTTAATTAATTATCTCGCGAGTCGCAGTGTCCAAATACTTCTACTCCGTAAAATAAAGTTGGAATAAGTATGGTTTTTGATATTATTAATTTAACTTCTTCCGGCAGACTGAGGGCTGGTGCAACAGGCTGTATATGCGTCCAGTTGCTTTTATAATGTGTTTTTACTCCAGGAGAGTGTGCTGCTAAATGTTATTCCCAAGTTGGCAGCTTGATCTACATAGTCAATGGGAGTGTTGTTTAAAACTAACTTGGGAAGATAATTTGTTTCAATATTTCTCCTACCGATCACAACACATTTAGACTTCTTTGGAATAATTTCAAGTCCTTATTCTGAAGCCCATTTTCCTATTTAATACAAACATTTATTTCTTTGACCGGACAGCAAACATAGATTTGGACATCATCGGCATACATATAAACTTCACACTATGACAAGCCACTTGGTAAAACATTAACATAGATGGAAAACAATAGAGGTCCTAAAATTGATTCCTGAGGGACTCCCCGTGTCAGTTCGCTAAAGGTGAAGATATTTGGTCCGCATACTACTGCTTGCATTCTGTTACTCAGATAAGTCCTAATTAAATTTACCGCAGTATCTGAAAAATTTAATAAATTTCCCCAGTTTTTTTCAGAGAATTCTATGATTGACTGTGTCAAAAGCCTTACTATGTGCAAGAAGAGTCAGGAAAGTAACATAATTTTTGTCAAGTATCCTCTACATTGTCAGTTAATGCAGTAACACAACTTCTTTATTTACGAAAGCTGCTTTTGACTTAAGAGTGAGTTATTGTCAAGAAAGTGTTGGATTTGGATCGGCATAAGATTTTCAAAAGCTTTGGAGGAAAGGGGAGGATCGATATTGGTCTATAGTCATTGTTTGAATTTGGGATCGGAATAATCTTGGCGTTCTTCCATTCGGACGGAAACGACGACGTAGTTATAACTGTGTTAAAGATGTATGTTGGGGCAGAATAAACGGAAGTAGGACCGTAACAAACTTTGGACTTATACTATCAAGACCTTCTGCTTTAGATTTGATTTTAAGAATGCACGAAAGGACATCACACTGATTGACACACACAAAGCTAAAACTATTATCACAGGGCGGGATTGTGTTCAGGTACATATTTTCCGTTGATTCATTTACGTCGACTTTGGAAAAACTTTGTGTTAAGTTTTTCAACATCAATAACCTGATCTTAGAACTGTTTACATTTTCCTACTCCTAATCGGCTTAGCTCAGCCCACCTATGCTTAGTGTTCACGCAATTTTCAAATTTTTGTTTGTAATGTTCCGTTTTAGCATTCTTAATTTCTTATTTACAATTTCTCTAGCTATCCTAAACCTTGATCTAAGATCACCTATTCTATACCGCTTCCATTTAGTGTATGCGACATCACGTTGCACAGTGGTTTCGCCAGAGGCCAAAAATCAAAAAAAGTGATAACAACGAATTGAAAAAAATTGCACGCAAATTGTCTCTAAAATGTTTAAACTTCTTGATGGCAAACCGGTTTTGTCTGAAAATCTAACGGGACTTTCTAAAAATAGAATGCAAAGCGTGATCATGTGTACATTTCTGCAGCGCAGCTGTGCTTAGCAAGAATTTTTACAAAACAAAATTGCGCTTCAAAGTGGTCAAACGTTTGATATAGTTCTCCGATTTTTATTATTCAAAATGCATTTTGAAGTTGAAGGTATTTACTTTAAATGTATATATTAAGAATTAAATAAATCCAAACAAATTTTTTAGTGAAATTAACAAAATCGATTTAATATTTTTTGTGTATTTTGTGAACGTCTTTTTTATGTTTACCTAAAGTTTTAGTTGTGTTCCCCCCCGATTCCCCCATAGATATTATGTTCATTGTATTAATCAGAGTTTTTTCTTAATAAAAGTGTTTAAGTCAGCTGCAAAAACTTGCAGATGTGTGTGAAACAATCAATAATCTAACGCATCTTTTTATTTCTTCAAGGTCAAACTTGTCCAGCAGAGCCCCTGTGTTTGTTTTGTGTGTTTGTCTTCGTCTTTACTTGTGGTTTACATTGTGTATAAAAACTTCGTAATATTTAAAAATTTTTGTTTTTAACTTTTAATTTCATAGGCAACATAAGTCAGTGTGTGTTCGCACGACTACATATTTTTAATATATGGTGCTCCAAAAAAGGCACACACGCTGGGAAATTACGACAAGTAATTGCTGATGTCCAACAAAATTTGATAAACAACGGCTTTAGAGATGAACTGAATGCGTGTATTCAACCAATTGAGTACATTTGTAAAAAAATTGTTGATTTTGGATGCGTTATAAACGTAAGAAATCTTCAATTTTACAATATGAGTCTGATTGGCTGACTATAACGGAGTCAATTTTATTGAAAAATACAAATAATGTACCCCAAGAAAATGCGGAAAGTGCTCCACGCGGGCGTAAAAAACTAAATTTTATGGATGGGGGTTTGATGGAAGTACGGGCCATAGCGAGTACAAGCAAACGTTTTCCAATAATGATGTAGACGACAAAAGTTTATTCGTTACATCTTACGTTCCTCTTCAACTTATTTCAAAAACTGATCAAAAAGTAATTTGGAAAAACCCTCGGCCTTCGTCAACTCGTTATTGCAGACCAATTCGATTCCAGTTTAAAAAGAGACGACCGAAGTATCAAAATCAGAGGAGAAATACTTTAAGGAGAAAATAAATTCTCTAATACCTACAGAACTATGTGTCCAAAAGAGAAAAGTTTGTAACGCTTTAAGTGAATCGCACTCCACTAAATGTTATATATCCGAAGCAGAGCCAACGGAGATGAACAATTTAAATGAATGTTTGGACAAAAAGGTATCAAAAAAAAAAATTTCGAGTTTGGCTTATCTCCACTGCATGCAAAAATAAGATTCTTTGAATACTTTCTTCACCTTTCTTATAAGTCAACAAAAACAAAAAGTTTTAGAAAGAAAAAGAGAAGTTCAACGGGATTTTCGAGATAAAATGAGCTTAATAGTGGACCAGCCTAATGAAAATTTGATTCATCGTTGTTCCACCTTACTGCAAGCTTTGGCATCGGGACACAAAATCAACGTACACAAATTTAATGAATATGCCCTCGATACTGCCAAAGGGTTAATCAAGGAGTATCCCTGGTACTATTTGCCTGCGACGGTTCACAAGGTGCTTATTCACGGATCTGCTATTATAGAGCACGCAATTGTTTCCAATTGGAGAGCTCTCGGAGGAAGCTGCAGAGGCGAACAACAAAGAAATAAAGAAATGCAGACTGAATCATACCCGCAAAATGTCACGAATACTTACAAATACAGACATATTGAATTATTTGCTTTTACGGTCCGACCCATATATTACTGGGCAGAGAAATATTGAAAAAAAGGACAATTTAAAATTATTTCCCTCAGTTTATAGCTTGCTTGAGGAGACATCCTAAAATTTTTGTATAATTTTGAAGTAACAACAATTGTAAATTTTGTTTAGGACTTAAATGGCTCATAAATTGTTATTGTTTAATTATTTGTTAAATTTTATTATTTGGGGCTCATTGGTTGGCGAATTTTTTCAACCACAAACACTATTTACGAAGCTTGGTAAAACTTTCAGCCCTCTAATGCCATTAAAAGCATTTTTGGCCGCGTTTCCATACAAGCGGAACCACTGTGCGTTGTCGGATTGCATTTTTGATGTCAATATTAAACCATGGATTATACTTTGTTTTAATCACTTTTGATTTTAGTGGGACAAATTTATTAAGCAAGTACTTTATGTTATTATTTATAATAGATAATTGTCACTCAACGGAAGAAAGACAGTAAATGGACAACCAATCACACGAATTTACTTCTTGGTCAAGTTACCATTTGTCAATATTCTTATAGTCTCTATATGTAAAGGAATTAATATTATAATTTATAGTCAGGTCATATGTCAGAAATATTAAGTCATGTCTCAAAAAAACTGGTACCTGGACCTGGTCATAAAGTGGTATTTTGCTGCGGTCATTAATAAAGAAAGTGTCAAGAAGCGTATCACAGGTATCACTAAAATGTGTGGGTATTTTGACGTTAACGGCATATAGTCCCTGAGATTCAAATTTATTCAGGAAATGGCTTTCTTTTAGGAGATTACTGTTGAAATCGCCTGCTTAAATTATGTAAGTTTGGGATACTGATATTTCTATAAAAGAGTTAAAAAGCGATTCATATTCCGTTGTGCGGTTAGGACAATAAATGCATCCAACGAGAGCCTTTCTATTATTATAGCCTGAAATTTCTAAAAATATATATCCAATCAGACTTTCACTTGGCTGTTTACATTTCACATATAACCGACATATCACACAAATCAGACATAAACCAAGTTACGGACACACAGATCACATCAACATTTGACTAAATGAACAGTAGCCTAAACTCATCTATCTTTTTTAGTCAACTTTGCGCATTTATATGTACAACCTTAAAACCTTTCCTGTAGCCACTAAGTACTCTAATCATACAACCAGATATGGAACTACTACCTATCTCACCATACATTGATATAATGTAGGAGTTTTAGGAGCGCAATCTCAATAGATACAAATAAATAAAAACAGATATAAATGGTCTGATTATACATTAATTCTAAGTTTAACTTTACAATTAGAGAGAATGATAAGAGCAAAGGTCCCATTAGATTAAGACCAAAAGCTCCCAACAGCGGCATCGGATCCAGTAGAAGCGAAAGTGGAAGCATAGTAGAGAGGGTCGGAGGAAGCATTATCAGCGAGCATCAAGAGCTGATCCATGCGCTCAATGCTAAAGAAGTTCTCTCTCCCATTGCAGCGGACGTGTACAATGCCACGACGAGTGAACACTGCAGAGAGAACTTTACGCTTTTTCATACGCATAGCCTCTTTGAAATTTTGGTAATTGTCTTTTGTAAGATGCTTATTAATATATATGACAGCTCCCGAATCAAAGCCAAGAAGCTGTAAGCTCAGTTGCCTCGCTAGGGACATGTTGAGCAACACGCACGAGCGCTCTCAACCTAGAAGAAGACGAAATATACACTGAATTTTATTATTAATATTATTATTTATTTCGTTAAATTCCTAACGCTACAGTATTTCTACTATTATCTTAGCGCGCTAGTCACAACTGATTTCAAACAATTTTAGTTACTTATTTACTAAAATTTATGTCATTACTTAATATTAACATTATTTAATTGTAATTAATATTACTATTTTTCTTACTGTGTCTTTGCAACGTGTTCCCTAATTTTTATGGTAAATCTATGTGCATTGTTTATTGATTTGATTTCATGTGGAAGTTGATTCCAAAGCCGAATAGTGTTAGTATAGAAGTGCATGTCAGAGCTACCCAGAGTAGTTTTGATTGGAATTATATTTTTGGTGCGTTGCGAAGTAGATTGATTTATCATGTCATATAGATGGTCAGGTTGTTTCGTATAAACTATTTTGTGGAGGAGTGTCAATGCTTTAAGTTTCATCCAATTCGTCATACTTATATTTGAGTAACACGTAACATGGTCATATCTCTTAACATTGAATACATAACGGGCAATACTATTGAACGCTACATTTAATTTGTGTTGGCTGGCTGCATCACATCTTCGGAAAATCTCAACCCAATAAAATAGTTCGGATGTTATGCACGCCTTAGCGACCATAAGCCGTATATTCAATTGGAGGAAGTGCTGCGATAAGGATAGGTTCCTAAGCACGCCATATGTTTTACCTATTGCTTTATTAACTTGGTCTGACCATGAAAGTGAATTATTTAATGTGATACCCAGGTTCTCCGTCTTAGCAACATGCTCATTTTTTTTGTTCCCTATGGTAAAGTTATTTAAATTGTCAGTATAAAGGTTTTTATATATAACAAGACATTTACATTTAGACGGATTTAAACTGAGACCATTTTTACATGCCCACTCACCAAAATGTAATAACTCATAATTACAGATATTAACACAATCACTATTGACACAAGGGACGACTAACATACATTTAAACATCGTCTGCATACATAAAGACTTCACAGTTAGACAGTACATTCGGCAGATCATTTATGTAGATCGTGAACAACAGGGGCATTAGGACAGAGCCCTGAGGGACATCACATTTAACGGGCATATAGTTCGACCTAGTTTCGTTTGTAACGACTGATTGATTACGGCTACTTAAATAAGAGTACATAAAACTCAGTGCAGTGGCAGAAAAATTGTAGAGAACTTTCAACTTCGTCAGAAGAATTTTGTGATTAACGGTGTCAAATGCTTTCCTAAAGTCAAGAAGCGAACAGCGGCAGAACACCGGAGTCAATAACTTGTGTTTTTTCATCTGCATTGCTTCCTTGAAATGTTGTAGCTCTCCTTTGTGAGCTATTCGTTCAGATAAATGAGAGCATCCTACTCGAAGCCCATCAAACGTAGCGTTAAGTGTTGTTTGGCATCTCTTCTGAAAGTCGCATCCGCGTGTAAAAATCTATTTTTTTTCAGATTGATTGTCCATCTTGACAATAATAATAGGGTCAACAACTGTGTTCGCCCTATTCGCAGGCTTGACCCTGCAAATGTCTCGCTACCACGGTGCCGGTGTTACACCCAGTGAAAAAGAAAGGGTGTTGAAGAACGATCACAGCGATTCCCTTTGGACGAAAGGCACACCACACTAAGCAAACTAGTCTCTCAGTCTTTGAGCTATCCGAATGAAGCAGATAGTCTTCTTTCTATTGCAGCTAGTATATATGTCGGAACGGCTGGAATCGGACCACTGTTTCGTATAGCTGCCATAGGAAAGATATTTCATATTTTCGCTATATATTATATTATATTATATTATAAATATGTATATTAAATATCTGATCCTTTAATTTAACATTTTAAGTTTCATGAAAATCGGACCGCAATTCTTATAGCTGCAAATCGGCCCGAAATAGTTGATTTTTGTTGTTTTTAAAAATATCAGACCATAACTTAGTAATTGGTCTTTTAATTAAAATAAAGCCATACATTTAGAACTTCATATAAATCGGACCACCCTATCTTATTGCTGCCATAGGAACGATCGGTCTAAACTAGTCGATTTTCGTTGTTTTTTTTTTAAGACATCGGGTTAAAACTAAGTAAATTGTCGTTTTATTTAAATATAGCTATACATTTAAAATTTCATCCAAATCGTATAAGAATATCTTATGTCCCATCTTATATCGTATGTTAAAGATCAACTCTCCCGTTCTCTCCTATCGTATTCTGGCCAGCATAGTTTTGATCTTCTGAGCTCATTCTTCAGTGACCAATCCCCTGCTGGCTAGCTCCTTAAAATGGTCATGAATTCCTGTCTGGACTGAGTTCAGAGAAACTAGGATGTTTGCAGTGTTTATGCTTTCGCCTGACCCCTTCCGGGCCAGTTTGTCGGGGTTTTCATTTCATTGTATGTCATTGTGTTCGGGTACTAAGCTATTTGTTCCCGGTTGTCTTCAGCTAGTTTATTTATTGACTCTTTTCTTTTGGCCACTAGTGTCGGGGATGTCCTTGCTACAGCGAGAGATTTGATGGCCGCTTGGCTACCTGAGTATATCAAATCCTATCTCTACAATTCCTCCCCTTTTTTTTTTATTTATTTATTTACATATTATACCACATTACAGAACATTGACAGGACATGCGTTGCTCATGTACCCATGTGACGGGACAAGGGCCCGCATTGTGCGGTACGGCCGCAAAGCAATGCTTCGCACAATACCGCTCAGCCCGTCCGCTCCGTTCTCCCTCTCTCTAGGGACCTAAGAGTCTTCATCAGCTTCGCTGAGAACTCTGCCGCCGCCTTCCAGGTCATATGGTCCGCCAACATCAGCGGCACCAACGTGTTCACCCTGATCGCCGTACCCGAGTCGAAGACTGCGGACCTTGACTGCGCCCTCACTGAGCTAATACTGCTTCGTGGCGGCGGTGCGGACCTCGTTCTCCGTCGTGATCGCGTTTAGATCTCGAATCTCGAAGATGCTGACCTTTGAGTTCTCCGTCAGAGCTCGCACCTTCTCTGCATCGCTAAGGAAACAAGAGATGCTCTCTCTCATCGTTTCGACACTCTCTGAGCGCGGGGGACCAGTGCTCCTGCACTCTGCATCTGGTCCATCCTTTTCGGAGCTCAGCTCGGCGCCTGACCTCCTTGGCCATCGAGCATGGTCGGCTGATCACCGCTATTTTCGACTCGCCGTATCCGAGTCGAAGACTGCGGACCTTGACTGCGCCCTCACTGAGCTAATACTGCTTCGTGACGGCGGTGCGGATCTCGTTCTCCGTCGTGATCGCGTTTAGATCTCGAATCTCGAAGATGCTGACCTTTGAGTTCTCCGTCAAAGCTCGCACCTTCTCTGCATCGCTAAGGAAACAAGAGATGCTCTCTCTCATCGTTTTGGCACTCTCTGAGCTACCTCTGGCCACTTCCAGGAGCAGGTTACCTCTAGCCGTCCGCCGCACCCTGTTGACTGCCACTCCTCCACTAGCTCCGCTAGTTGACTGTCCTCCCTTCGCGTGACCTGAGCCAGGATCTCGCTATAAGATTTCCCTCTCGCCTCCACTATCAATGCGTCGGGGCGCGATCTACGGGTCGGCTCTTTCTGACCACAGTGCTCCACGAGCTTCCTGCTGTCACTGCATCCGCTGCCTCGGGCCGCGAGGGCTTTTTCGCGCTCCCTTGCCGCTGTTCCATCTAGCCAGGCAGTTCTCGGGTGACTTTTTCGGCCTTCTTGGTGCCCTTTGTTGAAGCAGCGAGAGCTGTGGGCCGGACCGGTTGGACTTGCGCCGTTCTCGGGCCATCTTGTCTTACACCCTCGGGTCTCTCGACCGGGACATCGGGCTGGCTTAGCCTCCGACACGGCTCTGTCAGGGCCGCACGATCCGTCCTTCTCTTTGTCGCCGTCTGCTTCTCCTTGTCGACTCTTGCGGCCCCCCTTGAGATGGCGTGCTCACATCTCCGGTATACCCTCTCCAGGGCCCGCTTCGGGGCTGGTCCCTCCCGATTCCCCTGGCTTCTCAGCGACAGCTCCATGTCGGACTGCAGCTCCTTCATCTCATGCCCATGTTGATGTGGCGCACCTGCTTGTCGTTTATCAGACCAAGCAGATCGTCCATCCGCGTGACGAGCCTGGACACGTTCTCGGCGCATGTGGGCATCTGAACGCTCACATTGCCGGCTGGCTCCTCCTGCGACGCTCTGGTCCTTTTCGGCTGCGTTTCTAGCTGAACGCTCGCCGGACTGGCAGGGTCTCTACCCCTTTTTGGAGTGTTCTTGGACTCACCGCCCGCGGTCCTCTCAGGCGTCGGGGATGGCGCAAGACCGGGGATCTTTTGAGCAGGCTGCTCTTCCTAAAGCCAGCTACGTCCGCTTTACGCTGCTCCTTCGCTTCTTCTTGGCTTGGTGTTTTACCTAACGTAGCGGCCTAGTCAGCCACCGCCACGACAGGGTGTTGGGGAATGCTAGGTAGGTCTTCCAGAATCCGTGCCCTAACCGTGGGATTTCCCACGGGTGGATTTCCACTTCCGTGGCTGCCACCTGGAGTATTTATGTTATTCTCTGTCATTCCTTTCCAGTGCGCATTGTCACCCAATGCTAGGTTGCATTTTATACCTCTTGCCAGGTGCGGTAGCTGCCGGCCAATATGGCTCAGACGCAGTCCACGCACCCGCCTTGTTGAGTCGAATCGAGACGACACGGAGCCCCCCTTGTTGGCCGAATATTTCCCTTCGACTATATATGCGATGGGGGATATAGCGCCCCGCCTCGGTCACCAGAGCCCCATTTCAGGTGTACCGCCGACGCGGCGGGAATGGCAATCGGTCAGATCCGTGGCCCTTAACACCCGTTGGTTCCCTGTGCGTACCTCGATACCGACGCGCGCCGCGAAATTCCGACTCCTTCCCAAGGAGTTCAAGCAGCAGCCCGGAAATGTATGCTACAGGTCCTCGGCGATCGGTGACCGAAGCTCGTAGCATGTAGCATTTGACAGGCTACAGATTCTACTTTCGTAGGGGGCGCTGTAGTGCAACAAGCGCCCTCTAGGATGTAAAGCTGCAGCTTTGCCATACTCCCGCAGAGCACTCGTTACCCAGCACTGGCTAACGGCTGATCGTGCGATCAGCTGAAATAACCGGAATAAGACCTGCGGGCATCCACACTTGAAGCACGAAGAGAGTGCGGAAGCAGAAGAGAAAGTGAAAGAGAAAGTTTCGGGGATAGAAATTTCCCCCTCTCACCCGCTCGAGCGTCCGCACACATGGACCGCACTTTTCACTACCTTCCCTTTTTGGGTATATTGTTGTATATGCATTTCCGAATCGCAGTTCGTTTATCATATAGTCTGTGTTTTCCCGTTACCCAGTGTGGTAATCCTTTCAGCTATGGCTTGCCTTAAGTCTTACCGCGTTTTGGTCTGCTGTATCCCTGATGAAGTGTTCTGTCAGGATTATGTTTAGAATGGCACTCAAAGCTGCCGCAGGGCATGATCTAAATGCTCCCGTGGCTCCTGCGCATGCCGCTCTTTGTATTATTATCAGTTTCTTTATGTTGTAAGCCTTGGTTAGCGATTGCCACCATACCAGTGCTTTAAATGTTAGTATGGGTCTTACAACTGATGTGTAGAGCTATATTATTATGACGCCGATCCATGCTGTGATGTTTCACTTAGCTAAAATTTTATTGAGGGAGCTCAAGATAGAGCCTGTGATTACGTTGTTGAATGCTCGTTCTATGTCTTAGGGCAAGGCCTTTTCTATGCATCTCACCACTTCATAAAGTGCTGTCTCTGTAGATTTCCCTTTCCGAAAGGTTCCTCTCTTTTTCTTCCTGATGTGGATATCCAGTATCCGCTCCATTGTTTTCATTAGAAATGAGTTTAGGCTAATCGGCCTATAATCCTTTGCTAGGATATGTCCTCTTCTTCCTGGTTTCGGTATGAAAACTACTCCTTCTACCTTTCCATGGCATGACCCCATAAAGTATTAATATTCTTGATCAGCATCACCAGCCGAGTCGACTTAGCCATGTCAGTCTGTCTGTCCGTGTGAAACAAGAGATCTCAGAGACTAGAAGAGCTACCCTATGGGTAGCGGATATAAAAAGAATAAGAAATAAAGAACTGCCGCGCGCAGGAGTCGAACCATCTCAAGCTGGCACTCTATCTCTTTGATGGACGTTGATGCACTACGGTCAGTCCACTCAAGTGGCCCATTGAAATCTAGCACGTGCTTGTTAGGGTTAGGTGTTAATAGGCGCAAAGTAAAAGTATAGGTAAAAGAATGCGAGGAAACTACCCTCCACCATATAGACTAATAGCGCGCAGCTCGATTGCTATCTTGCATGTGTATTAAGTGGGCTAAGATTAATTTTTTTAGTTGAGGAAGGCTACCTACAGATAAGGTTCTTTTGTACAAATCATTATAATTTGCTCATAGTACTCTAAAGGGTTCATGCTTTTTATACGAGGTTCTACAGTGGTGCAAAACTAAAGGAAGGTAGAATTTTGTGGCTCTACATGGTCCGTGGAAATTCAACTGACCCAATAGATCGCTGCTTTCCACGTCACCACGGATCAGATTATACATAAAGACAATGCCTAACATTGTTCTACGGTTTGCTAAGGAAGGTAGGTTAATCAGGAGAAGTCTACTAGAATAAGAGGGCAACCTAACGCTTGCATCCCAGTTTAAGCCACGAAGAGCGAAAAGTAAAAAGTTCTTTTGAACTGACTCAATTACATTGCTGTGGACGTCCCAATGGGGAGTCAAATGCAAGATGCATATTCTAAAATAGGAAGAACTAATGAAATGTATAAATTCTTCGTGACGTAGGTTTGATCGAATTCCTTCGACCACCGTTTTTTAAATCCAACCACACCCCCTGGCTTTATTAACAATGCACGAAATATGATCAATAAACTCCAGTTTAGGATCTAGGCGGATACCCAAATCGTCAACTAGAGTGATCCTTTTCAAAGAGCAGCAGTTCAGCGTAAAAGTCGCAAGCTTGGGAGAGACACGTGAGAATGTCATCAGCTTGCATTTGGAGCCATTCAGGTTTAATAAGTTTACATTGCACCATGTTTGAAAGTTATTAAGATCTGTTTGAAAAATCCGACTGGCTAGCGCCGTCCTTGCATTGCACGCAAAGTTTAACGTCATCAGCGTACATGAGTACTCTTGAGTTAGTCAAAACTGTGGGCAGGTCGTTAAAAAATAATGTAAAAAGTAAGGGACCCAGGTGGCTCCCTTGCGGGACACCAGAGGTCACCCGGTGAAAAGTCGACACGTTGTTTTTAAAGAGGAACACCCAAGAAGATCAACAGGAAAACCTATTAAGTCGAGCTTCCTAACAGGAAGGGAATGATTAACGGAGTCAAATGCTTTACTGAAATCGCATCGCATAGATCGCATCTGTCTGCAAATTTTGTGGGAAATCCCTTATAATGAAAGAAGTAAGCTCCAGAAGGTTAGTAGACGTTGATCTTCGTTTAATAATGACTATTTCGAAAAGTTTTCGGTTGGCTGACAACTTAGAGACTTCTATAGTTGTAAGCATCCACTTTGCTACCTGTGGAGAGGAATGACGAATGATTCCTTCAAAATAAGGGGAAATTGGGAAGTTTCTAAGGATAAGGTAAACAATTTTAGAAGGGGACTGCACAGGGACTCGGCACAATACCTAAGCACACAGCCTGTTATTCCGTCGGGACCTGACGAATAAACCGGCTTGACACGTTGAAGATCCAAAAGAAGGAGCTTTCGTTTAAGCTAGGACTGAAGATTAGGTTTGACTTTGGCATGCTATTAGAATAGGTCTGGTTTGAATCGGATGACGAAGAATAAGTAGTTTGAAAAACTGATCAAAATGATCGGCGATTGCCTGATCATTGTTTGCTGTCGTATTTTCAAATGAAAGCGAGGAAGGATGTGTAATAGGCTTACGTTCAGAGTTGACAAAATTATATAATTGTTTTGGGTCTTGCGCAAACTGAACCCTACAACGAGTCAAATAGTTTTTATAACACTGCGCGTTAAGCTCGGTAAACTTTGACTCAGCCGCTAAATAGCGAGAATGAACAGCTTGAGAACCGTTGCGTTTAAATTTAGAATAAAGATTCGACTTAATGTTTTTGAGGCGAGTCAACTCTTCACTAAACCAGGGAGGCTTATTTGAGATTGGCGGATAGTATAACGGAACACATTCGGTAAAAAAGGAGTACATGGCATTGTAAAAAATATCCATGGCACCCACCATGTCAGTACACATGTAGAGATCGGACCAATCATATTCAGATATAAAATTATTAAGCCGTCGAAAATCCGCCTTGCGAAAGCAGTGAATTTTCTTTTCTGGCCGATCAGACTTATTCTCCATAGCAGTCCCAATATCGATAGTCACATCGAAAGTAGGATGGTATGGATCTTCGGGTAGCGTCAAGTGCGGGACCCAAAACAAACTGACTCTTGCCGGATCAGAGACTAAGCAGAGGTCTAGCAAGCGGTCTAAGGAATTTCGTACCTGGTTGACTTGAGACAACGAAATGTCAAACAAGCCATCAATAAAATCGTGACGTGCAGTAGTTAAAAGGGTATTTGAGGATTCATTTGTGGACCAAATAGCCCCAGGAATGTTAAAATCCCCAAGAACTACTAAATGGTCCCTATCCGAAAGTCTATTGGAGACCGCCTGAATAGCGGAAAGGTGGTTCCAATAAGTAGGAAGTTCCGACAAGGGAGGAATGTAGGAATATGTAACAAAAGTAAAACAACCATTAAATGATAGTTTCACACATAGGAATTCAACATCACTGCATTCCTCAAAAGTTAATGGTTCAGACGTGACGTTGGAGTCAACCGCAATGAGGACACCGCCCCCTCGCCTGGAAGGCCGATCAAGTCTGTATGTGGGTAAACTAACCCCTACAGGCCGTCTTTTCTTTTTCTTAGCTTCGTACTCCTTAACAACAACATTCTTAGGCCAGAACGCAGCAGAGCATATTGTGTTAAGAAGTTCGTCAGGGACATTTATTTTGAAAGATGAAATATCCCTAACATAAGAAAATTTGAATTTTTCCGCCTTAATCTTGGATTCTACGGCTTTAGTGCGACTTAGAATATAGGTACTAACATCCTCAGATGTTTGATTAGGGGAAAGTCGCGAAACAAATATCTGTTTCGTAGGTGGAATAGCTATTAGGGCTTTTGGTACTACATTTGTAGTACCAATATCAGCCGATATTCCAGGCCTGATACCCTGGGGAGTTTTCTGGGTGGGGTGCTGTGAAATCATTGATTGTGACCCCTCAATTAATATAGTGCATGCACACGCGAAGTGAAACGGTGAATTATTATTGACACAAGATAGAAGTTTTAAATAAACCCCGGTGGTTTATAGCAAAGATTTTACACAAATACGAGGCGCAAAACAAAAACACGACCGTTCACTTTGAAAGAGAAACGAGAATTGTGAGCCAAGCTTACCGTTCGGTTGCTGCATTAAGAGTACTTTGAAATGCAACTTTTAGGAAAATGCATACATATATAGTTAAATGTTTATATTTTATTGAGTCGAATTATTCTTGATGGAAGCTTAAGTTTAAGTTTAAGTTTATTTTTATTTTTTAGCCCAGCGCTGCAAGTTTTCACTTATTATTATTGCGCTAGTCATTTCGGGTTCAATACAATTTCGCTTAAAACTAATACTTAAGTAGAAACATTTATTAATAAAGCTAACATGTAACAGAAATTTTACTTACACTATATGGCTAATTTGCTTAATTCTGTATTTTAATTTGTAGAATTATTATTATTTTTAAGTTTTATATTTTATTTTATATTTTATTTACTAGTTTTAATTAATTTAATTCATACTATTTTTCAAGAAATTTTTATTTTATCAGAAAATAGAGTTGCGCTCCTAATTGATTTGAATTGATGAGGAGATTGTTCCACAATCGGATACCATTAATAAGAAACTGCCTCTTCGAGCAAATCGTTAGCGTTCGGGGCATATATAATTGTTCGTCCTTAGCGAAGTCGCAGGAGAAAGTTTTCATATAAATATATAGGTTCTTTGGTCGTCACAGTTTTATGAAAATATATTAAAGTTCTATATTCTATCCAGGTGGTCAAGTTAAGGTCAAGAATTTTACAAGACAGGTGTGATACATGGTCATAGCGTCTTAAATTAAACACATAACGCACAATTGAGTGAAAAGCGACCACTAAAGCTTGCATGTCCCGCATCGCAATGGCCGAAAACTTCGATTCCATAAAGAGAGTAGGAATAAGAATAACTTTGGAAATTAATAACCTTATTTCTTCGGGTATAAAAGATTTAGAAGCAGCAAGCTGACGCAACAGACCATATGTGCGACCAGTTGTTTTATTAATGTGCTTGCTCCATGTTAGGGTATTACTAAAAGTTATGCCCAGGTTAACTACATGGTCTTCATAACTGATTGAAGTATTGTTAATACATAATTTTGGGAGAATTTTAGTGTCAATCGCTTTTTAGATATGACGATACATTTCGATTTTCTTGGATTTATTCCAAGGCCATTGTCCTTCGCCCATTTGTCAATAATTGACAGTATTTGATTACTTTTACTGACACAAACATTTACTTCTTTGACAGGACTACTAACATATATTTGGACATCATCAGCATATAAATGTACTTCACAGTCAGACAGGACACTAGGTAAATCATTGACATAGATTGTAAACAATAATGGCCCTAAAACTGATCCCTGAGGTACACCTCTAGTTAGTTGCCTTAAGGTGGAAGACTTTGTTCCAGCGACTACAGCTTGCAATCTATTAGTCAAATATGAATTAATTAAGTTTACTGCAGAGTCTGAAAATTAAATAAGTTCTTAAGCTTTGAAGCTAAGATTTTATGATTGACTGAGTCAAAGGCTTTGCTGTGGTCAAGAAGTGTTAAAACGTAACACAATTGTTGTCAAGTTGCTGCCTTATATCTTCACTAATGTCAATTATTGCACTAATACAACTCCGTTTTTGAAAACCGGACTGTTTACGATGGATTAGCGAGTTGCTATTCAGAAAAAGTTGAATTTGAGAGGACATTAGGTTTTCAAAAGCTTTTGAAAGGAAAGGCAGTATAGATATCGGCCTGAAATCGTTATTTGCTTTGGGGATCGGAATGATCTTGGCTTTTTCCATTCGGCCGGAAATGAGCTCGTGGTTAAAACGGTGTTAAAACATGTGTGACGTGGGGCAACAGCAAGGGAAGTAAAATTTTAACAAATTTTGGGCTTAGACTGTCGAGACCTTCCGCGTTTGATTTTACCTTAAGAATACTATCAAGGACATCACACTGATTTACGCACATAAAACTAAAATTATTATCACAGGGAGGTGCAGTGTTCAGGTACGGGTTGCATATTGCTTCAGGTACATCTATTTCCAAAATTTTCGGTTCAGTATTTCAACATCTGCATTAAGTTCAGTCTTTAATGTGCCTTTTCCTATACCTAGCTTATTAATTTCAGTCCAGCGGTGTTTTACAGAAGAACATCTTTCAAATTTTGACCTAAAGTACTCGCACTTGGCGGATTTAATTTTTGTTTACCGTTACTCTAGCATTTTTGTACATATTGTGATGATCCACAGTCTTGTATCGCTTCCATTTTAGGTAAGCGGCATCACGCTGATAAATTAAATGTTTTATTTCACTACTGAACCATGGATTCTGTGTAGTCTTTATAACCTTTGTTTTAACGGCACAAACTTATTAAACAAATGACGGACATTGTTATTTAAAACATTTAATTGACAATCACTAACAGAGGTTTGATAAATTGATGACCAGTCACACGCATTAAAATCTAGGTCAAGTTCAGTGTAGTCAATAGTCTTAAAATCTCTATACTTAAATGAAGTTTTATTGTTGTCAAGGGTCAAGTCATAAGTCAGGAAAATTAAGTCATGTCTAGAGAAAGCTGGTACGGAGACCTGGTCATAAAGTAAAATTTTACTACGGTCATTAATAAAAACAAGTCAAGAACTGTATCACAGGTACTTCCGAAATGTGTAGGCATCGTTGAGTTCACGGCATATAGGCCTAGTGACTCAAAATTATCTAAAAGATGGTTCTCTTTTAGAAGATTACTATTAAAGTCGCCTGCTAGTATGATGTCTGTATATGAAGAGAAATGTCCGATAACACACTAAGTAGTGGCTCATAGTCAGTGGTACGATTCGGTCTGTAAATGCATCCAAGTAGAATTTTCTGTTTTACTTTATCTGTGATTTCTAAAACAAATATTCAATTAAGCATTCACTTGGTTGTTTACATTTAACACTACATTTAAGCTGCACATTTACAAATACAGCAACACCACCAGCATGTCCAATACGATCAGAACGAAACACAACATAACCATCACAAGCAATAGACAGGTCGGACAAATCAGGCAGAAACCACGTCTCAGACACACATATCACATCCACATTTGATTGGGTAAAAATAAATCTAAATTCATCAATTTTCTTTAATAGACTTTGTGCATTTATGTGCACGACCTTGAGACCCTTTTATATTTACTAATTGTTTTATCACGGCACCAGCTATGGAACTACCTATCTCATTTTGCATAAATATTATTAGGAATTGTTAGGAGCGCAATCTCAATATTTAAAATCGAAACTATAAAATAAGAGTATAATTCTAAACCTAACTTAATTAAGAGAGCTGTGCATAAATGCTTACGAACGAAAGCTATTAGAGCCACCCGCAGCATTATCAGGTCCAGCTGATGCTACGGTGTGAGAGCACTTGAACAGTGCGGGAGGATCGGGCGACTTAAGAGATAAAGCTCCTCGATGCGCTCAATGCAGGAACGCCCTCTTCCATCACAGCGCACGTGTACAAGACCACGCCGTGTGAAGACAGCTGAGAGAATTCTGTGCTTCTTCATACGCATGGCTTCTTTAAAATTAGGTAATTTTCTCTTAAAGCTGATCATTTACATATAGCACAGCATCGGAGTTGAAGCCCAATAATTGCAAGCTGAGTTGTTTTTGTGCTCGCGCCGGTACAACCCAATTTTAGTAAGAAGGGCTATCTTCTCGCGGATGTTTTCCATTTTAAGAATAATAACTGGATCCACGCGCGTTTGTTGCGATTTTCGGGCTCGGAAAATTTCGCAGATTCTTGGTGGTGGAGTTAGCTGGAGATTGAAGCAGAGCTTGTTGTACAGAGCTCTAATGTTTTCTCCCTCCACGAAGGGGACACCGTGGATGCGCAGCTCGCACGCGCTGGTGGCCATGTGTTGGGCAGCCTGTTTTGCCTCCAGTCGACCCACTCGCTCACCCATTTCTCTCAGGTCAGCCACCTCCTGGTCCAGCCGCTCCACTCGGTCGCTGAGTCGATCCCTTTGAGATCGAAGATCGACCACGTCGCGTTCCAGATTGGTGACACGGGCTCCCATCTCCTTGACCTCACTCGAAATGAGCTCCAAGCGATCCAAGAGACTGCTGAGGATGCGCTGCTCGGCCTCCATGACGCGGTTTGCGATCTGGTCCGTCTACTCCTGGAAACGAACCTTGAGCAGATCCAGCAGCTGTGGTGAATATGCCTCAGAGACGCGGTCGCTAGAAGTCCCAGCGTTGTTCCGGGTGCGCTTTGTCGGCGGTGCAGTGGAACCCATTATAATTTTTGTTACAGTGTATTTTTTTCAACTGTGCGTATTATTTTGTTATGCTGTGTTATTCGGGTTGGTGCCGTTATAATTGTGACGTGTGTGTGTAGAAGTTTGAAGTCAGTGTTCGAAGTATGAAGAAGTTGCAAGGGCACAGGCAACAACAAAGGCTTAGCAACTTGGCGTCTGCAGATTATTTAAATGTCTTTTAGGCTTAAGAATTTTGATTAAGGCCGCCGCGATTTTACTGCCACTAATAGAAATTGTGAAAGTTTATCGAATTCGGCAAAAATTGGAATTTTGTGAATAAAGTTGGATTAGATTCCAATAGAAACTGCGGAGCAAGATGAAAACGCGTCCGTTCGCTCTGGAAGCTCGCTCACATTAATGTCCCGGCAATTGACTAAGGACAACGCCAAGGAGAATAAATAAACGAGAAATAAGTTTACGTCTCAGCTTCAGACTAATTTCTTGTGACAAAGATTTTACTTGTGGTGCCCTTTGTTTACATTAATTTGTGAGAGAGCTCTCCCGCTTGGGATATTGATTGTACATAATAATTTGAGAGTAAGAGAGAGCGGGACTTAGTCATTGCAAGAATTGTTTATGTTATTGAGGAGCAGCATAGCCTGTTCCGGATGTGGATTGTTTACAATGGTTTTGCGTGGAATCGCCTACACTGCATATTCTTATTTTTTGGTAGATAACTGAATATGTGAATATGTCACTATATGCATATATGTAAATACATATTCTTCGAAATTGCCGAAACGGGATTCGGCACCGAAACGAAACCCTTGCAAAACTGACTGGGACAAATACGGTACAGGAAAAGACTAAGAACAGGAGTATCAAGGTTCAATCCACCCTGGAGGGAATCGACAAGAAAGTCGAAGACCTTACGAACACCCTGAACAAGCTTACTCCAAGAGACCCACCCACCATGCTCAAGAAAAAGGTGAGGAAACCTTTTACACAAGCTACGGTAACAAAGACTGGCGTCCGTACAAAACACAACAAGCCAAATACAAAAGAGCGATATTCGCTGCCAGGAAGGCTAACTGGCTGCAAGCCATTTTCCAGACATGTATTAGGACGGCACACGTACCACTGCCATGGAAGGTAGGAGTATTTTCGTACCGAAACCAGGAAGAAGAGGACACATGCCAGCAAAGGATTATAGGCCGATTAGCCTAACCTCATTTCTAATGAAAACAATGGAGCGAATACTGGATATCCACATCAGGAAGAAAGAGAGAGGAACCTTTCGGATGCACATCTCGCGTGCAGGAAGGGGAAATCTACAGAGACAGCACATTATGAAGTGGTGAGATACATAGAAGAGGCCCTGCTTTTTAAAAATTACACGATGACTATCTTCTAAGACATAGACATAATAGACATAATCGCAGACTCCATCTTGAGCTCCCTCAACAAAATTTTAGTTAAAGGAAACATCACAGCATGGATCGGCGCCATAATAATATGGCTCACAGCAGATGTAAGACCCATACTAACATTCAGAGCACTGGTATGGTGGCAATCGCTAACCAAGGCTTACAACATAAAGAAACTGATATTGATACAAAGACCGGCATGCGCAGGAGCTACGGGAGCAGTTAGATCATGCCCTGCGGCAGCGTTAAGTGCCATTTTAAACGTAGTCCCGACAGAACATTTCATCAGGGATACAGCAGATCTCTCGCTTTAGCAAGGACAGGAAAGCAGTCAAACTTTCAATAGAGCAAGATCTCAAGAATACCAAATTTAGGGTATATTCAGATAGCCAAGCGGCCATCAAATCTCTCGCTGTAGCAAGGACATCCCCGACACTAGTGGCCAAAAGAAAAGAGTCAATAAATAAACTAGCAGAACACAACCGAGAATAAATAGCTTGGGTACCCGGACACAATGACATACCAGGAAATGAAAACCCCGACAAACTGGCCCGGAAGGGGTCAGGCGAAAACATAAACACTGCAAACATCCTAGTTTCTCTGAACTCAGTCCAGACAGGAATTCATGACCATTTTAAGGAGCTAGCCAGCAGGGGATTGGTCACTGAAGAATGAGCTCAGAAGATCGAAACTATGCTGGCCAGAATACGATAGGAGAAGAACGAGGGAGTTGATCTACAACATAAAAACGATAAAAGATGGGACTGCCATATAATTCACATAATATATAGTGCTCCGATTTGGATAAAATTTTAAATGTATAGCTATATTTTAATAAAAATACCATTTACTTAGTTTTAATTCATCGTCTTTAAAAACAACGAGAATCGGCTAAGTTAAACCGATCGTTCCTATGGCAGCTATAAGATAGGGTGGTCTGATTTAGATGAAGTTCTAAATGTATGGCTATATTTTAATTAGAAGACCATTTACTAAGTTTTAATCCGAAACTTTTAAGAACAACCATTTGGACCAAGCTTTCCTGTGTCAGAATTTAAATTAAAGAACCATATATTTAATTTGAATCCGATATCTTTAAAAACAATATAAATCGGCCCATTTGGCCCAATCTTTCCAATGGTAGCTATAAGACATAGTGGTGCGATTTAGCCCATTCTGACATATATACTAATGGGAATAAAAAAGACTATCTGCAAAGTCTCATTCAGATAGGTCAACAACTGAGCGACTTGTTTGCGTGGGAATAAAAAGAAAAAATGTCGGGAGACCCAAGTTACACATATACACATATACACATATAAACAATACACATATGTCGTGCCGCCAAATCTCAATACATTGACATTTCTTGCACGCACCTAAAGTCTAAAGCTGATTGTGAACGAGTAAAATCATGTACATATCGAACACTGCTTTTTTTTTGTATGTATATGTAAAATTGTTAAGTAACATTTTTGTCAATATATGTCAAACATGAACACGTTTATATATAAATATAAACATACTTACATACATATGTAAAAAACAAATCGATGCAGCTGTGATCTGCTTGTGTGATCTCTAAACAGCGGCCATTTGGGCCTAACACAGATCTGTACACTAGACAAATAAATACACTTGAGATGTAATTCGAACCCCTGCGTGGATCACATAATATCTGTGTTTCCCCTATCGCGCTCAAGAATGTTCCCTATATTAGGGATAAACACACCAATCCGTTGGTCTAGTGATAATGCTAGTTTTAAGAATTTCATGACTGCTACGTAGCGCGGACTTTGAAATAAAGATCAGTTTGGAATATTAACTCCCAAAATGAAGACGTCGTATTTATTGGGCGTTCTTCTTATATATATCGTTTTAGTCCGAAATCTTTAAAAACAACAAATACCGGCTAATTTAGACCGATCGGTCATATGTCAGCTATAAGATACAGTGGTCCGACTTGGATGAAGTTTTAAGTGTATGGCTACATGTAAATTAAAAAATTAAATTATTAAGTTTTAGTCCGATATCTTTAAAAACAACAAAAATCAACTATTTCGGGCTGATCGTTTCTTTGGAAGCTTTAAGATATAGCGGTCCGATTTGCATGAAATTTAAAATGTATAGCTATAATGTAATTAAAGGATCATATATTTAGTTTGAGCCCAATATCTTCAAAAATAGAGAAAATATGACATATCGGCCACATACTAGCCGACATCCATATATACTGGATGCAATAGAAGAAAAAGACTATCTTCAAAGTTTCATTCAAGGAAAGTCTTGCGGCTGAGATCCGGGATGGAGAGGCACGCATAACTGGCAATCTAGAGGAAAAGTTTAAAGTTATGACAGCTAACTATAAACAACTCTATCTGAAAGTGACTCAACTGGAGAACGAGGTGAGAGATATAAGCACGCTGAAGCAGCGGTCCTATGATATGGAGGCGAAACTGGCTGAGAACTGCCATGATCAGCGTGTGGAGGAACTGGAGGCAAAGTGGGTGGCCTCCTGCAAGGCGCAGGCTGAGTCAGAAGTTGCCTGTAACTTCCGTTGGCATGGTGTCCAACAGGTTCAATTGGAAAATGTGAAGGCACTATTGCACGCACTGTGCTTTTCACTTCAACTGACCCCACCGCCCAAATTGCGATCCATCTTTAAGGTGCGACCGCGACCGTCGGCTCCATCGATTGTGGACCCAGCCATTATAATTAGATTAGAAAACTTGCACGATAAAGCAGCACTGCTGCGTGCGATCGGAGCGTACCGGCGAGAAAACAAAGCGCAACTATATTAAACTTAAAGCTCATTGGCCTAGACTCGGCCAGCCCTTATATATACACGAACAGCAGACAAAACCGAAGTACGACAGTTTCAAGCGGGATATGCATCTGAAGAGGCAAAAACGCCTAACTGCTGCTTTTTCTCGACGTGGAAATGTTTACGTCAAGGAGCGATTCATAGGGGTGGCGATCTGTGCAAAGCTTAACCGAACTAGCTTACATGGAGACTGGCGCCGCTGAGGAATTGGCCGCTCTGGAAGCTGCTAGTTCTGGAGGCCTATGTACTTATTCTTTTCGCGCCTAAAAGGCATATCATTTTATTGTATTTTGAAAAAGTCCCCTTAGAGGTATAAGATTTAAGTAAATATAGAATTAGTCGCTTTAGAAGATTTTTTATTATTGGGATGTGCTTTTGTCTCATTAATATATGTACGCAACGTGTGCAGCGTATCTCTAAACTAAATAATATAAAATGGGTGACAATAGTAGCTTAAATCCAAAACGGTCACTTTTACGGATACTTGGAAAGCAGAGAACTGGGTAAACGTATGTTATATAAATGCTCAAAATCTCCCTCGAAAAATGGAAGAATTTCTTTACCTTTTTATTAAATCATGCATCGATGTCATATGTGTATCTGAAACTTGGTTTGTCTCAAAAGTATGTGATGTGTTAGTTGAATGTGATTTTTACAATTTATATCGTTCTGATCGTGATAGTCTTTGGGAGGGGTTGCAATATATATAAATAAAAAGTTAAGATCCAAGTTTGTATGTAAACATTCGACTCCCAGTGCAGTTGAATATTTTTTTTTGTAGAAATTAAATCTCAAGAACATGCTAAAAATTTGCTAATAGCATGCATATATCGACCAAATTCCTGGATAAATTATGATCAAATTTTAAATATACTCCCTGAAATTACATTAAACTTTACAGACGTCATTATAATAGGAGATTTGAATAGCAATATATTAAGGGAATCTTATCTCTCTGAGAACATGAACTCGCTGGGAATAAACACATTTTACAAAAACTCGCAGTTCGGTATTACAATATAATAATTTATATTTGTATAACTGTCCTAAGTAAAGTTATTTTTCCGACTCGAAAACCATGGTTTCATAACCACATAAAAGAAACAATTATACAGCGTATACAGGTCACCTCAAGCTTATGCTCTGTATAAGTCATTAAGACAAAAGGTAACCACGCTTATTAAGAGTGCCAAGACAAATTTTTATTCCCGTAAATTTAATAATGCGTCCTCTACTTCGCACACATGAAAACAAATAATAAGCCTGGGAATATGCCAAACCAATATCTGAGCAGGAAATAGATTCCAACGATATAAATAAAATGTTTTTAAACTGCACTGTACCTGAGGTTACCGAAAATAAAAACCTGAACCAACAGTTTGTACCTGGAATAGTCTGTGATAATAGTTTTAGATTTATGTGTGTTAGCCAGTGTGATTTTTCAAAGTATACTTAAAATTAAAAGTGACGCTACTGTGCGCGACAACATTAAAGCAAAATTCGTAAAAATTCTGCTACCAAAGATCCTTCCACATATAACGAATAATTTTAACACTGCACTTACAACATCTACATTTCCAGACTGTTGGAAAACAGCAAAATCAAACACTCCTAAATCAAACACTGAGAACAGACCCATCTCAATTTTACCCTACCTATCAGAGGTGTTTGAAAACATAATGGCTGATCAAATTCATACATTTATGTCGGACAATGCAATGCTTAATAATAATCAGTCAGGTTTTAGGAAACCCGAAACTGTATCTCAGCTATTCTTAAATTGCAGATGACCTAGGGGAACAAATAGACGAAAACAATGTAACACTATTAGTTCTACTAGACTACAGTACAGCGCTCGATATAGTTACAGCCTCATTTGTAGTTAGTAAATTATGTTTTCTAAAATCTGCAGCTTGTGTCATCGTATTTAAAAATCGCCGTCAATCCATTGTACTTTCTAACGTCTCGTCCGCATTTAATCGTTTATCCTCAAGGCTCTGTACTTGGTCCCTTATTATTTTTTACATTGCATTGAATCTTTTCCTTTACGAGACTTACAATATGTGTATCTTACATCATATGACTGACTCAGAGCAAATGTCCCTGATAATTGCTGGGTTGGATGGTCGATTCGATGCAGGCGGGTTCTGCTGGAAACCCGAGTCAAGCCTCTTGCCAGATGATTTGGGTGAACAGTAAGCTTTTTTATTGTAGGTCGTCTTTGTTTGTCTATTTCATCTTTAAAAGCCGAGATCCCCGGATGTTTAGGTTGCGAATATACCATGGTGCCCCAGGCTGCTTATTCTCGCTTGTACTACAACTGGGAGCCATATGTCCAGGCTTGAGAGTGGAGTTGTAGAGTGACTCAGTGGCGTCGGGCGTTTAAAGTCATTGGAGGCTGCTGGCTTTTAGTTTTAGATGGAGTTCCTTGCATTCGATGTGCCTTCACCAGGTTAGTCTGTCGAGGTGGACGCCGAGATACGTTACTTCGTTGACATGGGGAATCTGCGTACTATTCAAGTGGAGAGCATGTTTGCCTGTTCAGAGTAAAGTTTTTGTGGAATTTTTGAGTCAGATAGCCACCATTGATTTGCTGTTTTGTTGCTCGGGCACCTCGAGCGGCTTAGGATCGCAGAGTCAGCGAACGTGGACGTTGTTAGCCGCTAGTTCGTAGGGATATCCGCTGTATAAAGGACAAACAGAGTAGGCCCAAGTGCACTTCCTTGTGAAACTCCAGCTTCGATAGTGTAGTCGCCAGATGTTGTTGCTTTGCACCTTACTGCGAAAACTCTGTTGTAGAGATACGACTTAAGTAGCTTATGAGTATACCTCAGAGAAAGAAGTATATGTGCATTGATTTTATTTAAAACAAAAATGCAAAGAACAAAGAGAATGTTTGGATTTTTTATTTGTGTAGTATATATACATATTAACAACAAAATAACAATAATATTTTCATAGCCTTAAAGGATCGAAAATATTTAGTGAAAAAGTTTAAATTCATATGAAATAAGTATATGTGCATAGTAAGTGAAAATTAAAAATACTAATGAAATAATTTTTTTAGATTTTTTTTTTAGTTTTAATAGTTAATATGCTTTCCTTTTTAATGAAAACGATTAATCCAGTTTGGCATTGAGGTTGCCAAATTTTGGAGTATTAGGGTTAATTTGATCCCATTCCTGGAGCAATGCTTTCTTTAGGTCAATAACGGTGTCAAACTGGCGTCCATTCTGTAAACTTTACAATAATATTCCCAAAGATCTTCTATTGGGTTTAGGTCCGGGCTGATCGCTGGCCACTGCAATAATGGTATCTTCCTCCCATCCAAAAATCTTTTGTTTTACGTTCTGTATGTATTATGCGTTGTCTTGCTGGAAGATCCACTCATCCCCATAAAGGTTTCAGCAAATCCAATCAGCACTGTTTCCAACAACTCTACATACATTTCCGCATTGGTTCTGGTTGGTATAAAACAGAGGGGAGACTTTCCAGCATGCCCAAATGCAGCCCAAACCATTAATGATCCTCCACCGTGGTTTCGCTTATAGCAGTGCTGCCGTGGTTGCCTTTTGTCGCGCCAATACTTTGGCAGGAGTCAGGGCCGTCTAGGTTAAACTTTTTCGTCCGAAAATATAACTTTAGTGAACTCCTCTGACCAAACCTGTATTTTCAGTATAGCGTCGCGGGAGGCATATGTAATGGTTTCGTTTTCCTTCAAAATTTGATTAATACGCCTTTTGGATGTCAGCTTCAGTTGACCTTTGATCTCCATGCAAGACTTGTTGTTTTCAACGGCTAGACTGAATTTACCGTGCATCGATTTCCGTGGGTCTGCTGCCGCTCCGCTTTATTTTCCCATACATTTCCGGATTTTTAAGGAAGTCTGGCGGCAATATAAGAAACATTATGCCAGATTCAACCAGCCCTTTGATCAGACCGCGATCTTCCTCAGACAAATGCGTTCACGTGGCATTCTACCGTAAAATTAAAATTACAACAAACCTTTTTATCTCCAAAGTGTGCTCAAACAATTAAACTTTCTTTTTGCTGAATAAAGAAATTTTTTGGAGCTTGCCGACACGCGAGAACACAATAATCGCAGCTTGCACATATACTTACTTCCTTTGAAAATCACGAGTTGCTACACATATTTTGAAACGGTACATATTATGAAGCGCAAAAAGGAATACTGGAGTGCTAGACCTTCACAAGAGATAACAGAACAAATTGGCATACCTACAAAAAATTTACCGTTACCTCCATAGTAAATATAAGCAAATTAAGAAGTGCACATATACTTCTTTCTCTGAGGTATGTAGGCAAGTGTATTTTGATTTTATGCATGAGGCCATTTAGCCAGACTCGATCGAAAGCTTGAGATAATGCTCGAAGGCTGTGCGTATCTCTGATGTTATTCGGTTGACTTTTTTGATGGTTCCATGGTTTTGACGGAAGCCAAATTGATGAGCCGGGATAACATTGTGTGCTTCCAGATATGGTATAATGCGTGTTAGCAGGCATTTCTCGAACAGTTTGGACAGACACGATATTAGACTTTTTGGTCTTTAGGATGACGGAATTATGTGGTCGTTTCCAGGCTTCGGTATCATTATGGTGACAGTTTTTTCCTTTTCCTTTGATAGTATCCGAGACATATAACCACATTGATGATTTTACAAATAATCTCTATAGCTGAGTTTGGAAGTTGAATTATCATTTTTGAAGTTATTAAGTCATCGCCCGGAGCCTTTTTTGGGCTCCCAATGACTTTTGCAATCTCAATTGGCTGAAACAATGTTGGTAAAGACAAAGTATTAGTTTGGATTTGAGGTAGGACAAATGGTCAAGTGGCCGGGTTCGGCTGGAAGACGCTTCGGAGATGTAAAGCAAATGTTTCGTCTCTATCTTCGTCGCTGCGGGCCCAGCAACCTGATGATTTTCTTGTCGGGTGACTGTTTCGATTGGAGAGCTTAGATTTGGGGGAGCCCTCCACAAAGGATGCCTTGTACTGGTTGGCGAAAGTTTTTCGATGTACCGTAGTTGTTCACATTCAGCGTCTTGTTTCAGAGCTCGAGTGGCTTCCTTAAATCGTTGTTTTGAAGATGGCGATCTGTTGGTTTGGTTATACAGGAAAAGCTGTTTAATTTGTTGATTAGTCTTAAATTTTTGGGTTGTACGTCCTGTCCATGTGGTGTTAAAATAGTGGGTGCTGCAGTGAGTACGTCTTTAAGAGCATCAGTAGAGCAGTCGATATCCGCTTCGGTGTTGAGCTGTGGGGTTAGTTCACTGGCGAATGGTCTGATGAAAGATCCGAAAGCGCTTTGGCACTTATTATGTTGCGTGAAATATTTTTTGTCACTGCAAAGTCTATTAAGTCTGGCATCTTTCTGGGGTCTGCTGGCCAATATGTGGGGCTACCAGGGGAAACATAGTCCAATTTGGTGCTCAAGGTTGCCGCTACCTGACTGCACTTTAATAGACGTAGCCTGCAAGTAATTAGATTAATACCTTTGGTGCTTGATGCGTTCTCTGATTAGGATGCCGGCTCCGCCGTGGGCTTTACCATCTGGAAAATTTGTGCGGTTGAAGGCGTAACCTTTTATTTGGAAGTTATATTTGCTTGTGAGGTGCGTCTCTACAAGCATTATAACGTCGATATGATTTTCATTCAGGAACTGTGCTATTTCAAGTTAATGCCGTGAGACGCCATTGGCGTTCCACATGGTTATTCCTAGACTAGACATCAGTTATTTGGACTGCTGAGCTACAAGCAACTGTATCACCATGTTCTGGTTTGGAACAAGTGTTTGCATGGTCGTTTTTATGAAGGACATTAATTCCGTCAGACTTTGTTGCATGGTAAGCATAATAGCTTCCATTGTGCTTTGTGGCTGTCCTGGAGCTTGTTGAACGTTTTCTAGATTACACTGGAGTGAGGTTTTCATACCTGTTCGAAGAGCATGGGCCTAGGAGAAGCCCTTCTGTGCGTTCAGCGGACCAAATGAGGACTTTGCGGCCTTGGCGAAAAATACGGCCGGCGTCGTTTGTGAATTAGTGAACACGTTTCGTGTATTCTGATGGCGAGTTGCTGTCACTCGTCGCATGCGACTCTTCAGCTCCTTGTAGACCATACAGCCCCTGTAGTTTGCCGTTTGGTTTCCACCGCAGTTTCCACATTTCTTCTTCTGGGGGTCTTCCGAAAACTACACATACTGATCGAAGTGTGCAGTATGTCCTGGTGTGACCATACTCCTGGCAAAATGTGCCCTGCACTGGCCTGTTCCTTTTATGTGGCTCCACCGTAATTCTTCGGTGCAATCGGAATTGCAGTATTTTGATTTGCATCAAAATACCTCTTAAAGGTTATTAAATAAATTACAATGGCGTCTTCAAGTATTCAGTCTTTATTGGATGAGCAGCATGCTCTGGGCGAGCGCATTCAAGCCTTAATAAGGAATTTTAAAAAGGATTCCGATAGCAGGAAAACTAAACCTGCATATTATACGGAGCGGCTTGCAAATCTGGATGGTCTCTGGTCGAATTTCGCAATCAGGGATTCAAAAATACAGACAGCCTTAAAAGGAGAACCTATGGATCATAGATATTTCTTAAATAATTATTTCATTGAAATTAAAAATTTGGTCCTTGAATATAAAGGTATATTCGACACCAATCTTGCCGCGTTAAAAACCGAAACTGAATCGATTGCATCAACGGAAGAGGATTTAGAAATTGAATCTATGTTCCGCGAGCAACGGGCACTGATAGATACCTTGGAGCGCATCATGAATTTTTGGAATTTTTGGAGCAAAGATTTCTTACACTGGAGGCAATCTCCGGCGAAAAACCCAAAAGGGCGAGCACATGTGCTGCAGGAGCAGAAACACAGTTCAATTGTTTCTTTTGTAAGAAACCAAATCATAGCATTTATAAATGTAATGATTTTCTAAAAAAGACTACAGCAGAGCGCCTCAACTGGACACAGAAAAATCAATTATGTGTCAAATGTCTGAGTGCAAGCCACACCTCAAAATTATGCACAAGAAGAAACTGCTTCAAATGCAACAAAGGGCATAATACCATTCTGCATTTGGAAAAGGCAGCTGACAAGAAGGACGTAATTACTGCGGCGTCAGTAAGTGGAAAACAGTCTAGCTATATACTCTTAGCCACGGCTAGAGTCATCGTCCAAGGAAATAATGGACAAATTGCGGAATTCAGAGCACTATTAGACTCTGGATCCCAAATAAACGCGATTTCTGAGAGAGCAATTCAGAAGTTGTCACTAAGAACCACCAATTCTATGCTTTAAATTAAAGGCATAGGTGGAAAGGCCCACACATCGAACTCAAGAGTCAACGTGGAGATAAGGTCTAAACATGGAAACTTTGTCTCCAGACTAGAAGCGATGGTATTGCCTTACATAGTTGCCGATCAGCCTACGTATCAGATTTCGACGGAAAATTGGAAGATACCAAATAACATAAGTTTGGCCGACCCTGATTTTGGAAGTCCAGCCAAAATAGATATGCTGATTGGAGCTGAACACTATTTTGAAATCATGCAGTCCGAGAGCATACACCTCCAAAAGGGACTGCCAAAACTCCAAAATACCAAACTTGGCTGGATTATAGCTGGAAAGGTATTGGATCAACGAGCAACATCTTCTGTGTGTGCTGTACTCACGGAAGAGGAGAAAGTTGATGAATAGCTCGTAAAGTTCTAGGAGCTTGACAATTTTCATCCAGATAAAAGTGTTACTCGCCAATAGAAAAGCAATGCGAGTCTCACTTTCTGGAAAATCTTCAGCGAGCACAAGACTCGAGATTCATTGTCCAACTACCTTTTCTGGAGCATACCTCAGCACTGGGGAGAGTCGTGACATTGCCACGCGACGATTCTTATCCCTGGAGAAAAGGCTGCAGAAAGATCAGGCGATCAAACAAGGCTACATTGATTTCATGAAGGAATATGAAGTACTTGGACACATGAAGGAAGTTCCATTAGTAAATCTTCCAATAAAACATTACTTCATACCGCATCATTGCGTCTTGAAATCGGAGAGTCACACAACGAAGCTGCGTGTTGTATTTGATGCATCAGCAGTAACTTCTTCTGGGAAATCACTAAATGATTTATTGCACAAAGGACCAACAGTGCAAAGCTCTTTAATGTCTATACTGCTTTGTTTTAGAATACACAAATACGTATTCACAGCCGACATTGAAAAAATGTACAGACAAATATGGGTCAACCTAAAAGATCAGCACTTTCAAATGATAGTTTGAAGAAACGACCCATCGGAAGACATAAAATATTTCCGTCTGAAGACAGTCACGTATGGCACAAAATCAGCGCCATATTTAGCAAAAAGTGCTTGGAGCATTTAGCAAATAAACAAATGCAGCATTATGCGGTTGGATCTCATGCGCTAAAAATGATTTCTATGTGGATGATTGCATCACTGGCGCAGATACAATACCAGAAGCTCTGCAAATAAGAACTGAGCTCAACAAAATGTTACTAAGCTCCGGCTTCAAATTGTGGAATTGGTGCGCAAACAACACGCAACTGCTACAGCGATTGAAGACATCATCCCTGAAGTTCAATTGGAAGACACTGCGTATGAGGATTGCAGTGTCAAAACTCTTGGGATTATCTGGAATCCCAAGATTGACAAACTTTGCGGCAAAACACAAATTGCCACAAATTCTAAAATCACGAGACGCGACGTTGTCTCAGAAATATTTAAAATATTTGATCCTCTTGGACTGTTTTCTCCAGTCGTCAAAAAGGCCAAAATATTAATGCAGGGTCTGACCAAGGAAAATACGAATACAATGAGGAGTTACCGGAACATTTACAAAAGCAATGGATTGCGTTTCGAGAAAGCTTACAGGCTTTAAACGATATAAAGATCCCAAGACATGTCTTCGAAGGCAAAATACACACATTTGTGGATGCATCAGAAAGTGCGTATGCAGCGGCAGTGTACCTTCGTGTAGTGCACAAGGACAAGAGGGTGACTGTGCAATTGCTATGTGCAAAATCGCATTTAGCACCAGTCAACGCGATTACCCTTCCTCGTTTGGAGTTGAAGGCTGCAGTGCTGGGAGCACAATTAACGTCCACAGTAAAGGAACAACTCTCAATGCAAGCGGTTCCTACATATTTCTGGGCAGATTCAGAAATTGTTCTGTCTTGGATAAACAGTCCTACCACAATTAAGGATAAATTTGTGGCGACACGAATCACGACGATTCAAGAAACATCGCTACAAAGGGAATGGAGGCATGTCCCATCCGAACAGAACGCCGCGGATGTCGCATCAAGAGGAATATGTGGCTCCAAATTCGCACAACATAGCCTTTGGTTGTTTGGCCCACTATTTTTTATGGTCCTTCGTCAAAGTGGCCAGCACCGTTTATTGCCTCCAAAATTGAACGCATGTCCAAGGCTGCAGAAACCTCTTTGGGAGCAGTTAAAGAGGAAGATTTGATCAGCACTATAAATCACGGGAATTCATTTTCCAAACTACTACGGATAGTAACATACATCATGCGGATAAAACAAAGACCGCTAGTTGCAGGAGCAACAATTAATATGGATGAGCTGGAACAAGCCAGAAAAATAGTCCTTCGTATCATCCAGCAGAAGTATTTCACCGCAGACTTCAAGAATTTGAAGAAATCTCGAGAAGTAGAAAAGGGCAGCAACATAAGCTCGCTCACACCATTTATAGATCAGGACGATCTCATCAGAGTTGGAGGCAGATTGGAAGCATCTGAATTAGCATATGATGCAAAGCACCCTATACTGCTTCCATACAATGACTCTATAGTCAAGCTGATCTTTGAAAAATGCACAAAGATAACATGCACTGCGGAGCCCAAGCGTTAGTGGCCACGTCACGACAAAAATATTGGGCTATAAAGGCGAAAACAATTGCTAGAAATGTCGTTCTCCGTTGTGTAAAATGTACACGAGCAAAGCTTAAATTAATGGAACAAATTATGGGACATTTACCACCATTAAGATTAACGCAAGCAAGGCCATTTCTTAATGCTGGCGTAGATTATTGTGGACCTTTTAAAATCCACTTTAAAATTCGTGGAAAGAAACCACACACAGCATATATTGCAATATTCTGCTGCTTCGCTTCAAAGGCAGTCCATCTGGAGCTAGTAAGCGATCTTACTACGGAGGCGTTTTGGGAGCACTGAGTCGTTTTATAAGTCGACGTGGAAATGCCAAACGCTGCATTGTGATAATGCAACCAATTTTGTTGGAGCCAGGAATAAGCTTCAGGAATTGGAAGATGCCATATTTACGGAGAAAGCCAAAGCAAGAATTATTGAAAGTTGCAACAACAAAGGAGTGCATTTTAAATTTATCCCGCCAAGGGCACCCCATTTTGGAGGATTATGGGAAGCTGCTGTAAAATCAGCTAAGCATTTGTTGCTTAAGAACGTCATCACAGCTAATCGAACCTATGAAGAGCTAGAGACGGTTATAGTCGAGATTGAGGCTATCTTAAATTCTCGGCCCTTAGTTCCGATGTCATCGGATCCAAATGATCTGACCGCTATTACTCCTGGTCATTTCCTTATTGGAGAACCGCTTACCGCTCAAGCTGACAGCGAGCCCTCGCAGCAACCACAGTCATTGGGGCAAAGATGGCAAGCTGTGTCTAAGCTCAAGCATGCCTTTTGGAGTCAATGGTCAACCGACTATCTTCAACAACTGCAGCAAAGGCAAAAATGGAGGCGATCATCAGCAAACATTAAAGAAGGAGCGTTGGTGTTAATAAAGAAGACAACACTCCAGTACTGCAGTGGCCAATGGGACGAGTCATCAAGGTCTTTCATGGAAAGGACAATTTTGTCAGAGTAGTTGAGGTGAAGACGGCAAAAGGATATTTCAAACGAGATATCCAGCATATAGCTCCATTATTTTCAGAAGAAGAGCCGGTGCATAAACACCCAGCCTCCGAGGACACTGAAGACAACAGCGTTGAGGAGCATGCAACAAAACGAAAGAGACCATCAACAATGTCTACTTTAGCAATGACATTGATTGTAATGCTTTTAGTGTTACCTCTGACTGTTGCCCAATCAATCAACGTGACACAGTTTATGTCAAGGCCTGGAATTTTCTTCGAAAAAATTGGAAAGGGTCAACTCGCCACCTCGGATTGGTCCATAGTGGTGTACTACAATTTGAATCCCTACTGGCATGATATGAACACATTTTCTATGGGAGTTACAAAATTGGTCACCTATGCACACAATTTCCACACAAAGAAGCATGTACAAGTATGTACCATCGCTTAAAGCATCTGGAGGAGGACCTGCAAGCTGAAAATATGCTATTAGCAAAAACTCGGAAGCAGAGAGCACCACTCGATACTGTTGGAAATATAGCCAGTAGTCTTTTGGCGTATTAGATTCAACATATGCAAAAGATATGGCTGACACTATAACAAAGGTTAAGGGTAATGAGGAACACTTATTAACCTTATTAAAAATCAAACGTCGTTGATAGATTCAACAATAAATGTCATAAAAGAGATGAAGTTTCCAACTCGAAGCGACTAAAATTGATTGAGGATTACATTGCTGACACAAAAGTGCCAGTAGCGTTTTAATAAACTGTCTTGGTATACATCACTGTCAACACAACTCTCTATGCTGGCTTGAATCTCCAACGTGTACAAACGGAAATAATTAACATATTGACAGACATTCGCCACAACAAAATAAGTCCAATGTTAATATCACAACGACAGTTAAAAGAGCAATTGGTACAAATAAGAAGTCACCTAAAGGCTGGACAAATTCTCCCAGTTTCTCCAAGTAACATCCTCATGGCATACCAGATGATGAAGGGCGAAGCAGCTATTGTAAATGATCGCATCATCATTAAAGTCAGATTTCCGTTGGTGTCATCACAAGCATTGGACATCTACAAGCTGACTCCGATTCCATTCGTATCTAGAGATGGGATCCAGTCAATAGAAACAAGGGCACCCTTTCTTGCCATTAACAGTCATCGTGACGAATTCATAGAAATGTCTGATGCCGACATGAAGACTTGCCAAGAAAGGGCAAAGAATGACTTCATCTGCTACAATAAACAAGCAATGTTTTCATCAGAAACAAGTTGTAAAATGAAATTATTTCATAATAAATCGGATGCTTCTTGCAAAATAATCAATACAAAAGATCGTTTCTCTGGCTTGGAACGTATGCCGAAAATCAATGGATCTTTGCAACAAATTCATGCTTGAAGCTATCTGCTGTGTGTGTAGATGGAACATCCGACATTGAGTTACAAGGTTCTGGTTCTTTAATTGCCAAGCCTGGATGTACAATTCGAAACACATTAATGACAATCACGACACGAGGAATTACAGAAACTAAACTTCAGGCATCATATGCTCGGTTTGGATACATCGATCTAACAGAAATCATGACGACAAGCTCCAAGACTACAAATTCCGTCGATGTTAACAAATTGAATGTTAATGAATTACTTCAAAGAAGGATGGAACTGTTCCCGAAAGACACGTTCAAGCTACCACACAGTCTTTCAACGATTGAGCACCATCACATCACCATTTATATTGGATTAATATTTATAATGGTTATTAGCATCATCCACTTTGTCAAAAATTGGCAAAGGACTCAACAAAGTCAACGAGGTTGTAGTTCACCTGCAAATTCGGCAACTCTCGCAACGCAACCATTTACAATCAACATTAATGATTGTTGAACATCCGTTCAACGGGCGGGAGAATGTACAATTTCGTGGACTAGAAATTGCTCGCAGCTGCCACCGGCAGTTTATTGATAAGAGACTGATAAGAGATAAGAGATATTGAGACTGGTCACTGTCCATCTACCTAAACAAACTAGGGATTATCTGGACGACACAGGCCTGTGTACACATGTGTTACTTCGGGCCGTAAATGAATCCCACGATCGGTCACGTATTGCATGCAGACTTCGCGGGAATTAGTTATCTAAGTAGTTCACATAACTGTATCCAGCTGTTAATGTTTTGATAGGATAAACCATGTAACTGATAAATGTAACCCAGAGTAGACCTAAGTAAATACCCTTTGACCCGAGAACATGTATATAAACCCCGTGCCCTACTCAATAAAATTAGTACGAAAAGTATTCTTGACATATTCACTTCTCCGCAGCCCAATTTGTACTGTACTTATTGCGGCGACTACTGCCACTGATAATGTACTTGAGGCAAGCAAAAAAAAAACAATTTCAGCACTAGGATTTACTTTGAATCCAACACAGGCTATAAATGGGGAGTGCACTTCATTTTTCACCAGCTAGACCTTAAAGAGTGGTTGCGGCGTTTTATTTTTATACCCTTGCAGAGGGTATTATAATTTTGCCGTGATATTTGCAACGCAGTGAAGGAGGCATCTCCGACCCCATAAAGTATATATTTTCTTGATCAGCATCACCAGCCGAGTCGATCTAGCCATGTCCGTCTGTCTGTCCGTCTGTCTGTCGGTTTCTACGCGAACTAGTCTCTCAGTTTTTGAGCTATCGGGCTGAAATTTTCAGCATAGTCTTATTTCTTTAGCACGCAGTATATATGTCGAAACGGAATCGGACCACTATATCCTATAGCTGCCATAGGAATGATAACGAAATTAATGTAAAAAAAATTTCATCTATAATTTCGTTGTGGGTTACATCGGGCTTTTAAAACTACTTGCAAGCCCTGGCTGCTTTTTAATTGGTACGTGTAATAATTTTTCTTAGCTTCATTCAGGTATTTGGACACTGCTCGGAAATGTTCTTCAGATTTTGTTTGAAGTTTGGTTTCGTGTATATTCCCTTTAGTAAGCTGAACAACATGAACATTTCCATTCCCGACCAGCGCAACAATTTTGTTGATCAGGGTGTTCGAGCTTTTTCTCCCTAATGTAAATTGGTGAGGCTTCGGTTTCTTTGGGGTCTCTTGACCCAGTTCCGGTTGTTCATCAGCTAAAAGGGCAAATCTGTTGTTATTAGATCTCCCGGGTTGATCGTTGTGTCTTTGGACACGGCTTATTTTTGGCTTATTACCGACCGCGTTGTTCTGCGGCCTAAGCTTACGCTTAGTTTGGATGTAGCGATCCATGCCGGGGCCTGTATGGCCGGGGCCGCTTGTTGAACATTGGCGATATTGGCTTTGGAGCTTGCAGTTTTGGTTGTCATTGTATTTGCAGTCGAAGACATCATATTCGGTTCTTTTGCCGACGTTACTGTAGTTGTTGCTGTTGGTTTTTCCGCCGTCACTGTAGTTGTTGCTGTTGCCTTTGCTGCAGTTGCAGAAATTTTACCAGTGCTTGTTGTTGGAGTTTTGCACTGAGAAGTCCATGATGTATGTGTTGGAGTGATAGTTTGGCTATCGACCGCCAGACAGTTGCTTTTTGTCACCGTTTCGCTTGGGCTTACGGAGCTTCTACGCTCTTCCTCTTGTTCGTGGCGTGGCACTTATTTGTATAAAATAATTATGCACTTGTTTTAATCATATCACTAGTTTTGTGTGTCGAAAACTATTTATTTTTCCGTTTTAGCGTCATTTCGCTTATCTTGGAATACTTCAGTATCTTAAACTTTTTTTTTTTTGTCTTTAAATCATCCACTTTCAATAATTTTTCATATTTGACATAAACTACTCTTCCTCATATACTATTTAAAATACGAACTTATGTTATGCCGAATGGCGTAAGTGGTAAGACGTTCGTCTAATTATCATTGTGTTGTGAGTTCGAGCCCTGGGTCAGGCGAAAGTTTAAGTTTATGGCTTCTTGTGTTTTCTTTGTCTTTGTCAGATCCCCTTTTTTGAATATTACATTCAATTATATCCAACCGTAGATATTAGAGGTAGTGTTCCTATACGAAATGCTATAAAATCATTCTTCTTTGTTTTTACAAGAAACTAGGAATTTGATGATAAGTAGTTTCGTATAGATCCTATTTAGTATTTTTTTATTGAAACCTAGGACCTTCTTAATACGAAATAGTATCGAATTGAAACTAATAATTTGATGGCATTTAGTTTAATTTTGAGATTTTGTGTAGTATCAACTTGATAAGTTCGAAAGTATCATTTTGATAATATCGAAAGTATTAAATTGACAAGCATCGTATGAATAGTTTTTTCAACTCAATAGTTTCATATTGATGTCAAAATAGTATCGAATGGAAACTATTTTATTTTTTTGGGTGCATTGCCAATGATGCCCTAACTCATAACGGAACCGTATTGAATTTTGATGCCATAATGGCAAGACTAGATTTTGATTTTAGTGGCAAGCGACCAAAACATATTCTAGAGCAGGACCTAAGTGTATTAAGTCAGGGGAAACTGTCGATTATGAAATTTTATAATTTGGTGAATAAAAGAATGTCATAATAAAATGGTCAAATTGCCGACACCATCTTTTTAATGAATCCTCCGGACTTGCCAATCGCTATGGTTATTGTCCAGAAGCTAGAAAACAATAATATGAGGGCCTAATTCGCGAATAATTTCGCAACTTCCCAGCGGAGGAATTATAAGTCAACATAACGCATTTTAATCATAATAAAAACAAGTGGGAAAGCTACAGTCGAGTGTGGCCGACTGTGAGATACCCGGTACCCGAAGCATTGTGGGTGAAATTAAACAGCACATGAACATGGAAAAGAAAATGTTGACATGTTAAGAAAAATATTGCTAGAAACATGTTGAGCAACACTCAAAATGGACAAATATTGCAAGGATCATATTGGGCAACTCTCAAAAGCGACAAATGTTGCTAGGAACATGTTGATCAACACGCACGTGCTCGCGCGCTCTCTCTCTCTCTCTCTCTCTCAAGAAGTTTACCCAGAAACTTAATTGTTTCATAACTTCTATGTTTATCATCCGATTTGTTTTAATTTTACACATTAAAACATTTCCATGTTCCCCACCTAATCTAGTTTCCTAACTATTGCTTTCCTTATATATTTCTTATTTCTTCAATTGCTTATATATTTTATTATTTATTTACATATATTTTTTTATTTTGTATTATTTATTTACATATATTTTTATATTTTCTTGAGGCACGACTTGCGTGAATTAGTACCTAAAAATCGTTGCATTCGCATATTTTTAACAAGTCGCACGTTAAATACCCTAATGACAATAGTTTCAATATATTATAATTTATAAAATATATTATGTTTTTTTATATATGTACGTACATATATCCGGCCATTACTATTGTGTATACTATATTCTAGTAGTTATTATATAAAGGCATTACTAAATAAGAGTTTAAGTGATGGGGCAAACGTCTTTCAAAATTAACTTAGAACTTATAAAGTGAAGGGTATATTTCGACAGCACGATGTAAACAAACAAATACATGCAGGCAGATTAACAATGCATGAGAATACGTGTGCAAATACGGTCGTCGGATGTCGCTGTATGTGTACGAGAGAGCAAAAATACGAGAGAGCAAAATTTCAAGAGAGCCTGGAGCCAGCTCCTAGAGCCAGCCCGAAAAAAAACGTGTGCAAAAAAATCGTATGGCGTTACTCAACTTAATAATTAAAGAGTCTTTGGTATGACCTATTCAAAAGAATCGGAGCTAAGATTGATACGGTAAATGGTACTGTGAGGCGCGGCAGTTCGACGAGCTGATTTAAAGGGGTTCGACAAATTTATTTAGCAGTCATTTTATTAAATACTTATATTTTCACAAAAAAAGCGAAGTTTTAAAAAACTTTGTGCTGTCACCGGTGTTAAGCAGTGTTACCTTCACCGTTAAGCCATAACAGTGGGTTAGCTAGGATCCAGATAGGTAACACTGTTCCCCGCTCAAGTGGCCGTTTATATTTAAATAACGGCGGTGAATGGAGGGCGTTTGGTATACCAATTGCTGCATCTGGTTTGATCGGTATTTGCAACTGACATAGGTTTGTAACCGCTAACTGATCCCAAAAGTAAGTGATTTGGTGTGAGTGCTTGGTCGTCAGCTGAATCTAGGGAGACAAATGTTAGTGGTCTGGAGTTAATGATTATTTCTGCTTCCATTAGAGCGGTTCTAAGGGTCGTCATTGAAAATGTTTGCTGGACAAATTAACTTTAGAGCATTCTTATATGGAGCGCTGATGGTGGGTTGAAGCCCCACTTAATCGCCTCGTACTTTATGGTGATTTCGTCAAAGTCGATCTCTTGGGCTCTTCCTTTACCAATTTATCGGTGACCTTGAACTTAGTCCCATTATCGGAGAAGATTTCCTTTGGCGTCCCACGACGTGCCATACAATTTCGCAGACTCATTATGCATGAACTCACATTCAGTTTATATTCCACTTCTATATGTACGGCTCTCAGCGTAAACGTGTAAACAGAACTCCCCGGCGCTTCTAATTGTGTCTTCCAACGTAGACCAGTATAGGGCTGAAATAGTCGACTGCTGTATATAAAAATGGTCTCTCAAAGCAGGCTAGTCGGGCGGCTGGTACTGGAGCCATTTGAGGTATTTTGGGTATGCATGTGACATTTTGCATATTTGGCAAGCTTTGCGGACGGTTTTATACAACACTCATAAACGTGGTGTATAAAAATCGTTTCGAATCTGATTTATAGTTGATTCGTGTAGTATGTGATGGGAATTTTCATGAAAATCTTTCGTGACCAAGAATGCGATTTGGGACACTCTTGTCAATACAATGGTCTAAGTCTGTTAAGTCTGTTGGACTTAAGCGATCTTTCCTGCCCTGAACCCAGGTAAACATTCAACGCAATTAGTGAGCTTGATTTTTCCACAGTTAAGTTGCATTTAAGAGCGGTGATTTCTGCAGAAAATGCCCTAGACTGCGCCTGTTTAAATAGCTGTACTAATAATACTAATACTTTCGGCGGTGGATTTCCGAGACACTTGGCATGTATCCTTTGGATGTATAGTACAAAGATCGCCACAGCCCTGTATAGACGTCTCTAGTCGGAAAAGTAGTCAACTGCAAAATCGAAATGCTTTAGTTTGTTTACTATGAAGACATGCTTACGGAGTTTCTTTATCTCGCTGTCGGTGAAAGGAACGTCTTGGTCTGTCCATTCGTTTTCTGATTTGGCGAGGAACTGAAGGCCTTTAATCCATCGATTGGACTTAGGAGTTTTAAAGAATTTCGTAGCCGAGTCCGCGACGTTTTCTTTGTGGGAATCCATCGCCATTGATTGCGGCTTGTGTTTTCGACTATCTCGCCAACTTTATGCTTGACAAAGGCTTGAAATTTTCGTGGATCCATGTCAAGCCACTGAAGAACGGTTTTAGAATTTGTCCAGTATGTGCTTGAATTGATTTTATGCCTTCTTATATTCCAAGCTTTTTTTGCTAGGCTCACGCCATTGCAGCCGCCAAAAGTTCCATACGCGGTATTGAGACTGGCTTCAGTGGAGTGACTTTACATTTGGCTGCGACTAGTACTGTGTCGATGTCCGTTTTTCGTTTGAAATGAAGGTAAGATAATGCTGCGTAGGCATGCTCGCTCGCGTCCACAAATGTGTGCAAACCCATTTGGTCAGCATTCGGCAGCAAAGTGGAGTAGTGACAAGGAAACTACAAATCAGCGGCTTGACGCAGGACAGTTTCCATTGGTGCCATGACGCAAGTAGTATATCGGGTAGTTCTTCGTCCCAGCCAATGCCTGCACGCCATACCTTCTGTAGTAAGATTTTTTAGGCCGATTGTGTAGCAAGATAAAAGGCCCAACGGATCGAAATTGACATCAGAGCTTCTCGTTTTGTTGGTACAGTTTATTCATTTAGAAATAAACTTGAAAACGCTTGAGGGTTCCCAGTACACACCAAGGACTTTTTCAGGGCCCCAAAGATCCTTTGGATGGCCATCTATTTGACGTTCTCCGAAAAGTTTGAGGGAGGTGGTTGATTTTGAGATCAAATTTCTTATGGTGAAGCCTCCCTTGGCGTGGATATCTCGAACTTCGGATGCCACTGCAATCGCCTCAGACTCGTCTGTTTAGCTGTCTATGAGATCGTTCACATAAGGAGCCTTTGTAATAGACTCATAAGCTCGGTGACATTGATTTTTGAACTCCTGTGCGTTTTTGTCACACGCATAGTGAGCTATACAAGACGCGGAGCAAATTCCATATGTCATTGCTTGCCTGACGAAGATACGCGGAGTTTTGTTGTCCTTGTGAAGCCACAGAAATCGTTGAACATGGATGATTATTTAATGGAACATCTCGGCGATATCTACGCATACGGCTATACGGCCTACTCTAAATGAAATTAGAAAGTCGGTTAGTGGATTTAAATAATCGGGGTTTAAATAAATTTAGCCTAAGATCTTTGCAGCTGCGCACTATGGGGCCTCTAGTACAAACGGCGTTGCAGAAATCAAAAATTTTATGTTCGCGTTCGATGTTTTGAATACGCAAATCTTATAGGTAATTGTTCAAAGATTACAAGTACAAAATGTTAATAGCCTACGATTTTTTTTAAAAGATATACCGTATCAAAGTAGACAAAGTTGACAAAGTTGACAGAATGAGAAATCTCCGACCCTATAAAGTATATATATTCTTGATCAGCGTCACTAGCCGAGTCAATCTAGCCATGTCCTTTTGTCCGTCTGTCCGTCTGTGCGTCTCTCTGTCCGTGTGAAACAACAGATCTCAGAGACTATAAGAGTTACCAAATTTGGTGACAACATTGGAATCTTTTGCACGCAGATCAAGTTTGTTTTAAAATTTGGTTACGCCCACTTCCGCCCCCGAAAATCATAAAAAACGGTATATAACCACATGCGTAATTTAGGCGTAAAGTAAATAGATAGACGTAGACGTGTTCTGAAAATTTGAGAGAGAGAGAGCGCGCACGTGCGTGTTGTTCAACATGTTCCTAGCAACATTTGTCTTTGTTGGGTGTTGCTCAGCATGTTCCTAGCAACATTTGTCGCTTTTGAGAGTTGCCCAACATGTTCCTAGCAACATTTGTCTCTTTTGAGTGTTGCTCAACATGTTTCTAGCAATATTTGTCTTCATTTGTCAAAATTTCCTTTTTTCCATGTTCATGTGCTTTTCAATTTCACCCACAATGGTTTGGGTACCGGGTATCCTACAGTCGGTCACACTCGACTGTAGCTTTCCCACTTGTTTCATTAGGTATAAAATAAAGAAAACATTTTACTGTTTGCTTTTCGTTTCTTCAGTTAATTAATTTTTTACTAACAGTCCATATTTTCACTATTTTTCACCTTTGATGGAAAATACCAAAATTCTACATGTTTGTACATTTGCCATATTTTTGTAAAAAATTCTTCGAATATTTCTTAATTAAATTCAATAGAGTCTTGCTGCAGCTGTCTGCAGCCCCCATACAGTCCTGGTATAAAATACACATCCCTGGTAACCGCTTAGGCACTGTTTTGGTTTTAATGGTTTGACCTGATATTCGCTACTTTTGTTTGTAGCGTGTAACGACTGGGAGAAGTGTTTGAATCCGGTGGAATCTGTAGTTGCGGGTGCTTGCTATAGGATCCGGCTCTCGCTCGTCGGCTTTGGGGGTGGTGGTCTTGCTTGTACAGATCCGAACACTAACTACACCTTATTATTGCTAAGACTAGAATTGAGCAAGCTAGCGACAAGAGAGAATACGATAAACGGAACCGGAAGAGAGAATAGATAAATTCAGGAAGGAAAGAATGAGATAGAAAAGATGGAGAGAAAGTCAGAGAAAGCGAAGCCACTGTTGTTGTTGTGGTCGCATTTTGCCCGCCCAACCTATGATCACCTTCCTGGGAGAGATAAGCTCCGGTGACCCCTTAAATACCCTACGATTTCAGGTACATCGGCAGAGTTCAAGAGTCATGGTTTTAGGTATTCATGGTTTTAGTTTAGGGTTTGTTTAATAATAATAGAATGTAGGGATGTAAACATTATCATAATCGAGTAGTAAATATATTTATAAACAAAGTGACTATCAATAAATATCATTAAAGTAAAGTAATATTTAAATTTAGAATTAAATAAATTTCTCCAAAAGTAATAAAATGCGAAGTTTTAAATTCAGGAAGTAGTTCGTGGTTTTCTTTAATTTAATTTAATCGTTAAAGTTAGTTAAATGGTTACTTTATGGCTGGATTTCCATTCAACTTCATTATTCAACTTTAATATTTAAACTTCCAAATGTTTAAGGTTATTAACTTCAAACGTAGAAAGAGTATTCGGCAAGGTTATATTCAAATTACGATCGGCAAAGATTGAAAGTAAATTCATAATATTGTTCCTTAGGTTTAGGCAACTCACTCATTTAATCCAACGATGAAGATCGATCTCCGACGTGGTTTACACTGAAAACAATTTAGTGACATGTCGCGAAGGCTTAGAGAACGAAAATAATTATTTTTAAAATTTATCAACCGAGCCTTGATGATTGATTCTATAGCCAACACCGAAGTCTCGTTCTAATTTAAGAATAGTTTCTAACAACTAATAAATGTTAAATTTAAACAATAAAAAAAAATCTATGAACTAACTCTTATTTCATTTGTTTAGAGGCGCTTCATTTTGTTTAGTTAAATTTATATTTACTTTAATTAATTTAATCTATATTCAACTAATACTTCATCTTGTTTTCTTTGGTTTTTTTTTTTTTTTTTGTTAATTTTGTCCTCTTTGTTATTTAAGATATCTGAGGTTGAATTCGAGCGATAGCCAAGGCTGTGACTGAGTGAAAAATTAGGTTAGGCTCGAACGGCCATAGCGATGGCGATGCACCATAAGTTCATGAGGTTATGGCCGATATGGCAAGCAGGCCAATTTATGTACATTTTACAATAAAACAGATCTAATTCCCACTCATCTGACACTATATTCTCCTGGCCAAGATATGGCTGCCTGATTAGCCGAAGATACGCTGATGGATATTCCCTCGTCGATACAGCAGCGTTTGGCTAGAAATCCGCCATCTTGTCGCGCTCAGACGCCCCTTCTAGGGGATCACCATGGGGTGCTCAGCTGGTCGCGCTATTGCGCGAGGGAGTGCTCCTCAAGACACTATCTGCAGAAGTTCTTTTAGCTGGGTCCTCCTTACTTCAGCTCTTTTGAACTCCTTAGGGAGTTCCTACCGTGGGGCACAATCTACAGAATCGAAGCATTAATTAGCCGTGTGCACTGGCTGTGACTCTGAGATCGAAAAACATACCTATGTGCCCCGAAACTAATTCGCTGGGGTTCCTTTCCGGGTTTCCACTTGACTGGCTAGAGATGGGGCTGCTGCACGACTTGGGTGGCAGCAGCGGCAGCGTTGGGTGCCGTTTAATCGGCGGCAGTGCCGGCCAGAAACTTTGTTGCGATCTGCATGGAATTTTGAGGTTAAATGTAACCAAAACTGCAGATGCAAATGCACTCACTTTGAAATAATCCCTTGTAGCACTTGTTGGCCACTTTAATTTGCAGGATGCCACTACGCGAGTTAATATTTCGCACTTTTGGACTTTTCCACATTTAAGCCAATAGAGAGAGAGCGCACGTCTGAATTGTTCACCGGTTCAAAGGAAAAGAATGGCCACCGGAACCGAGTCTAGATCAGCTGCCATTACAGTCACGACGTGGCAGCAGCCATTTGGCAGGTGTCAAAGCTAAGCCTTGCGAAGCAACCCTACCAACTATCGATAACCCCATTTTCCGATCTGGCTACTATGCTCTACGCCAGGATCAACTGTTCGAAACTCTTAGGTATTTTAGAACACCTAACATCTGGCAACGCTACATTTAGTGTTCGAAAATATTCGAATATAGCTAGAATTTGGTTTAAGTCTGGACTTAGGTACAAACACAAAAAAAACCCAAATTAATTTTTTCGTCACCAAGGTCAGTTTACGCTAAGCTCTGCCTTTAATCCAATAGAAAATTGAAGCATACTTTTAGACCAAACTGGTTTTAAGTTGCTACAGGCGCTACAAAACCCCCTGCTACAATCAGGCTAGGGTATATAATTCTAGGTACCTAGACTGATACCGCCTGGAGCGACGCTACTGTCGAATGTCCTTGGCATGGTAATTACCTAGCACTCGACCTTGTAAGTCTTCAAGTTCGTAATATGAACTTCCTAGTTTCCTTCTTACGCGTGCTTTTACAAATGCTGGCCCAAATTTAGCGTTGTAGCCGGTTTGAAAGCAACTTTGCTTAAAATTGCGTCGAAATACTTCCTGCCCTACAGAGAAAGAAACTTCTCTAGATCGCAAGTTGTAACGCTTCTCGTTCGAATCGTGAGCTTTCTGCATTTGCTTAGTCGCTTCTTCTCGAATAATCTCAAACGAATCTTGCCGGTTATACATCAATGAACGGTCATCTAGCATATTCAACTTCCTTAACAAGGAGTAAGTTGAACCGGACGTTACCATATGTTGACCAAAAGCCATATAATAAGGAGTAGTTCCTATACTCGAATGGATCGAGGACCTTAAGGCACAACATATTTTGTTCAGGTACTCGTCCCAGTCCTTTGATCTGGACGAAGATAAGCCCTTATGCCGGAGATGACAGAGCGATTCACGCGCTCGGAAGCGTTGGCTTGGGGCGAATGGACAGCTGTTAGTGTGTGCGATATTTCGTACTGCCGCATTAGCTTTTGAAATGCTTCGGAACGAAATTGAGAACCGTTGTCTGAGACAACTGTTTCCGGTACTCCAAAAGTCATAAACAGCTCTCCTTCAAGATACTTTATAACGACACTAGCATTTATCTTCTTGACCGGTTTCAAAAATACGAATTTAGAAAGTGATCAAGAACGATGAATATTCCGATATTACCACTTCTTGAACGTGGGTATGGTCCAAGAAAGTCGATGAAAATACGTTGGAAAAGACGAACCGTTTCTGGTGCTTTTCCTAGAGGTGGCCTGAGAACATGGTTCGGCGATTTCGTAGCCTTGCAAGTCTCACACGCATTGACGTATGCTTTTACATCCGGTACGAGTCGAGGCCAAAAATAATATCTCCTTACTCGCTCGATAGTCTTATGTATTCCTCCGTGGGAAGCTAAGGGACTATTGCGCTTGAAAAGAACTTTAGGAACCAATTCTGCAGGTATCCACAATTTCCATGCATATTCGTCATGCTTCTGCTCTCCAGTTAAATGTTCTGCTTTCCTGTAAACATATCCACCTTCCGTTTTAAGATCAGGAAAGTTATCTTTATTCGCATTAACCTTTGCTACTAGATCCCTATATTCAGGAGATTTGAATTCCTCTGATCCTAGATCAACAAGCAAACCTTCTTGCAGATCTATAGCTGCTACTTCGTCTTCATGGACACGCGACAAAGAATCTGGAACAACATTCAGAGTACCTTTACGATGTTCAATCTTGAAACGATATCTTTGCAGAGCTAACGCCCATCGAGCTAATCGCGAGCTAAGATCGTGATTTGACATAAGCCATTTCAGCGAAGCGTGATCAGTTATAATGGTGAACTCGTGACCTTCCACGTAGGCTCTAAAATTTCTCAAAGCTACAATAGCAGCCAAACATTCCTGCTCTGTCACGGTATAATTGCGCTGAGCTCGATTCAATTTCTTTGAAATAAACGCAATCGGACGCTCGTCCCTTCCTCGGATACTTGCACTAGCACAGCACCAACACCAGACTTGCTAGCATCGCAATGAATGGCAAATGGCTTAGAAAAGTCCGGGCTACATAATACCGGAGCCTCACTAAGACGACTCTTTAACACTTCAAATGCTTTTAGCGCTTCGGGTGTTAAAGAAAATCTTCGCTTTGTTGTCATAAGATCGGTTAACGGGGAAGCAAGAGTCGCGAAATTCGGAACAAATTTACGGTACCAACCGCATAAACCCATAAAGCTCCTCAAGCCTCGAAGAGTTTTGGCACCGGAAACTCGGTAATTGCTTTCACCTTTTCAGGGTCTGTTCGTATCCCGCCATCACCTATGATATGGCCAAGATAGCGAACCCGTCGCATGCAGAAATGACTTTGCCAATATTGATTGTCAATCCTGCACGCTTGATGTGAACGGCTATCTCCTGAGAACATCAAGGTGACTCTCGAAGTTAGACGAAACTACTAAGAGATCGTCAAGGTAGACGAATACTTCGTTTCGAAGATGTGCGGGGACTACTTTGTCCATTAAGCGAGACATGGTACTGGTGGCATTACACAGTCCAAAAGGCATCACCTTAAATTGGTAAAGAGGCCTACCAGGGACTGTGAAGGCAGTCTTATCTCGGGAATGTACTTCTAGTGGCACTTGCCAATAAGCATCTTTCAAGTCGAGGCTTGAAATATACTCAGCCTTAGGTAATCGACTGAGGATTCCGCTAATTTGGGGAAGTGGATACGCGTCCTTCTCAGTGAAACTATTTACCTTTCGGCAATCTAAACAAATTCTCACTTTGCCCGGTTTCGTTACCATGACAATAGGAAGACCACGCGCTTTCTGATTCCTCAATCACACCTAGTCTCAACATTCTGTCGATTTCTTCATACATACTCTTCTCCACAGCAGGCGAAACTGGAAAATGCCGCTGTTTGACTGGTTTTGCGCTACCTACATCAATCGAATGGGTTATCAAGCTGGTCTTACCAAGTCCTTCCTGTGTAAACGAAGGAAAACAATTGATAACATTTGCCAATTTAGCTTTCTTTTCCTCAGATAAGTCGTGTTGATCAACCTCGACATTACTGTTACTAACATCATTCGATTCTAATTCCGATATGCACAAATTCTTGGGAAGAAGATCGTACAGTCTCCAAAAGTCTATACCCAAGTAAAGATCTTGTTTTAGAGAAGGCACAATATAGATAAGTAAAGATTTTCTAACATCACCGTATTCTACGTCAACTTTCAATTTGCCTACTATGCGTTGTGGACTTCCATCTGCCGTGGCAGCACTAACGTTCAACGATTTGTAAACATAAGTCTTTGACATGATTTCTTTGGCTAATTCTCCGCCAAAACAACTTATTGAAGCACCAGAATCGAGTAAACCGTAAACAGTACGATCTAATAATCGTATTGGCAAGAACGGACGAGGATCTCGAGTACCAGTAGGAATCGAACAAATGTATTTCAATCCACGTCTGCAGTTTCTAACACTCTGCCAAAATAATCTGATTCTCCTAGAGCTTCGAGATATTGGTTTCCGAATTGGTGGTTCAGGACAAAAGATAGGAATAGGAATATCTGATAAATTTTTAATTTTTACAATGCAGTAAACTAACATCGCTATTTAGAACGTCAGGGTTATTGTTGGTGGTGCTTCTGAATATGCATCCACACTTAATCGGTCATCGTTGACTGGTTTCGAGCGGCATTCGAGATCTTCGGTTTGTACGGCGACTTCGAAATGCCGAAGTTTAAGTTTTTGCACACTTAGAACAATTCGGCTTATAAGTGTTAGCTGCTCCGCATCCGTAGCAAAATACACGTTTCTCTGCTAAGCAATCCTGGTATCGGTGACCGTCTTTACGGCAATTCCAGCAGACCAAAGAAAATGCGTCAACTTCAAACTCGCTTTCGGATTCGGAACCGATTCGCGGACTATCTTCTTGGATCAACTCCGAGACTTCTCGTCGGAAAGGAGTGGCTCTAGCGTAACCGTGAGAGTGCTTGACATCGTCAAGAAAAGCTTCACGTCGACGACAGATTTCTCTCAACTCGGGAACTGTTCCAATATCTACATTTAAAATTTCATGCCTTATTTCAGGTCTTAAATTGTTCTTCAGAACACGAGCTAGTTTTCGTGTGGACCATGGAGTCTCTAGCTGATCGATTAAAACATTTACGCTATCGTAAAGCTATCAAAAGTCTCATTTGGCTTTTGCTTCCTATTTCGTATCAACTCTTCAATGTCAACATCATCTCTTCTTTGACGAAATTGTAAGCGGAGAGCTGAACATAATCTATCCCAACGTACTTCAGATACTGATTTGTGGTAACGCCAATAAAACTCGTTGGCTTTACCTTCGAAGAGAACGAGACGTGTTTAAGTTTGCAGTCACCGGTGTTAAGCAGTGTAAGCGCTTCACCGTTAAGCCATAACAGGGTTAGCCAGATCCAGATATTTAATTTTCCACTGTTCCCGCTCAAGACCGGCCGGGTATATTTAAATAACGGCGGTGAATGGAGGGCGTTGGGGATACCAATTGCTGCATCATGGTTTGATCGGTATTTGCAACTGACATAGGTTTGTAATTGCTAACTTCCCAAAAGTAAGTGAGGTGTGAGTGCTTGGTCGTCAGCTGAATCTAGGAGACAAATGTTAGTGGTCTGAGTTAATGATTATTTCTGCTTCCATTAGAGCGGTTCTAAGGGTTTCGTCATTGAAAAGAGTTTGCATTAACAAATTAATTTTAGAGCATTCTTATATGGAGCGCTGATGGTGGGTTGAAGCCCCACTTAATAGCCGTCACTTTATCTTGATTTCGTCAAAGTCGATCTCTGGGCTCTTCCTTTACCAATTTATCGGTGACCTTGAACTTAGTCCCATTATCGAGGAGACAGATTTTATGTCCCACGACGTGCCTTCTAATTTCGCAGACTCATTATGCATGAACTCACATTCAGTTTATATTCCACTTCTATATGTACGGCTCTCAGCGTAAGACGTAAACAGAACTCCCGGCGCTTCTAATTGTGTCTTCCAACGTAGACCAGTATAGGGCTGAAATAGTGACTCTGTATATAAAAATGGTCTCTCAAAGCAGGCTAGTCGGGCGGCTGGTACTGAGCCATTTGAGGTATTTTGGGTATGCATGTGACATTTTGCATATTTGGTAATTTTATGACGGTTTTATACAACACTCATAAACGTGGTGTATAAAAATCGTTTCGAATCTGATTTATAGTTGATTCGTGTAGTATGATGGGAGTTTTCATGAAAATCTTTCGTGACCAAGAATGCGATTTGGGACACTTTGTCAATAAAATGGTCTAAATCTGTTAAGTCTGTTGACTTAAACGATGTTTCCTGCCCTGAACCCAGGTAAACATTCAACGCAATTAGTGAGCTTGATTTTTCCACAGTTAAGTTCATTTAAGAGCGGATAGGGATTTCTCAGAAATGCCCTCTAGACTGCGCCTGTTTAAATAGCTGTACTAATAATACTAATACTTTCGGCGGTGGATTTCCGAGACACTTGGCATGTATCCTTTGGATGTATAGTACAAAGATCGCCACAGCCCTGTATAGACGTCCTAGTCGGAAAAGTAGTCAACTGCAAAATCGAAATGCTTTAGTTTGTTTACTATGAAGACATGCTTACGGAGTTTCTTTATCTCGCTGTCGGTGAAAGGGAACGTTTGGTCTGTCCATTCGTTTTCTGATTTGGCGAGGAACTGAAGGCCTTTAATCCATCGATTGACTTAGGAGTTTAAAGAATTTCGTAGCCGAGTCCGCGACGTTCTTTGTGGGAATCCATCGCCATTGATTGCGGCTTGTGTTTTCGACTATCTCGCCAACTTTATGCTTGACAAAGGCTTGAAATTTTCGTGATCCATGCCGGCACTGCTCGAACGATTTAGAATTTGTCCAGTATGTGCTTGAATTGATTTTATGCCTCTTATATTCCAAGTTTTTTGCTAGGCTCACTGCCATTGCAGGCGCCAAAAGTTCCATACGCGGTATTGAGACTGGCTTCAGTGGAGTGACTTTACATTTGGCTGCGACTAGTACTGTGTCGATGTCCGTTTTTCGTTTGATATGAAGGTAAGATAATGGTGTTGGCATGCTCGCTGGTCCACAAATGTGTGCAAACCCATTTGGTCAGCATCTGGCAGCAAAGTGGAGTAGTGACAAGGAAACTACAAATCAGCGGCTTGACGCAGGACAGTTTCCATTGGTGCCATGACGCAAGTAGTATATCGAGTAGTTCTTCGTTTAGCCAATGCCTGCACGCCAAACCTTCTGTAGTAAGATTTTTAGGCCGATTGAGTAGTAAGATAAAAGGCCCAACGGATCGAAATTGACATCAGAGCTTCGTTTTGTTGGTACAGTTTATTCATTTAGAAATAAACTTGAAAATTGAGGGTTCCCAGTACACACCAAGGACTTTTCAAATTCCCAAAGATCCTTTGATGGCCATCTATTTGACGTTCTCCGAAAAGTTTGAGGGAGGAGGTTGATTTTGAGATCAAATTTCTTATGGTGAAGCCTCATTATTGGCGTGGATATCTCGAACTTCCGGATGCCACTGCAACCGCCTCAGACTCGAATGAGTAGCTGTCTATGAGATCGTTCACATAAGGAGCCTTTGTAATAGACTCATAAGCTCGGTGACATTGATTTTGAACTCCTGTGCGTTTTTGGCACACGCATAGAGGTATACCAGACGCGGAGCAAATTCCATATGTCATTGCTTGCATGAAGATACGCGGAGTTTTGTTGTCCTTGTGAAGCCACAGAAATCGTTGAACATGGATGATTATTTAATTGAACATCTCGGCGATATCTACGCATACGGCTATACGGTCTACTCTAAATGCCATTAGAAAGTCGGTTAGTGGATTTAAATAATCGGGGTTTAAATAAATTTAGCCTAAGATCTTTGCAGCTGCGCATTATGGGGCCTCTAGTACAAAGGCGTTGCAGATATAAAAATTTTATGTTCATGTCGATGTTTTGAATACGCAAATCTTATAGGTAATTGTTCAAAGATTACTTGTACAAAATGTTAATAGCCTACGATTTTTTTAAAAGATATACCGTATCAAAGTAGACGAGTTGACAAAGTTGACAGAAGAAGAAATCTCCGACCCTATAAAGTATATATATTCTTGATCAGCGTCACTAGCCGAGTCAATCTAGCCATGTCCTTCTGTCCGTCTGTCCGTCTGTACGTCTCTCTGTCCGTGTGAAACAACAGATCTCAGAGACTATAAGAGTAACCAAATTTGGTGACAACATTGGAATCTTTTGCACGCAGATCAAGTTTGTTTTAAAATTTGGTTACGCCCACTACAGCCCCGAAAATCATAAAAACGGTATATAACCATATGCGTAATTTCGGCGTAAAGTAAATAGGATAGACGTAGACGTGTTCTGAAAATTTGAGAGAGATTGCGCGCACAGCGTGTTGTTCAACATGTTCCTAGCAACATTTGTCTTTGTTGGGTGATGCCCAGCATTCTTTAGCAATATTTGTCGCTTTTGAGAGTTCCCAACATGTTCCTAGCAACATTTGTCTCTTTTGAGTGTTGCTCAACATGTTTCTAGCAATATTTGTCCTCATTTGTCAAAATTTCCTTTTTCCATGTTCATGTGCTTTCAATTTCACCCACAATGGTTTGGGGCTATCCTACAGTCGGTCACACTCGACTGTAGCTTTCCGTTTCATTAGGTATAAAATAAAGAAAAACATTTTACTGTTTGCTTTTCGTTTCTTCAGTTAATTAATTTTACTAACAGTCCATATTTTCACTATTTTTCACCTTTGATGGAAAATACCAAAATTCTACATGTTTGTACATTTGCCATATTTTTGTAAAAAATTCTTCGAATATTTCTTAATTAAATTCAATAGAGTCTTGCAGCTGTCTGCAGCCCCCATACAGTCCTGGTATAAAATACACATCCCTGGTAACCGCTTAGGCACTGTTTTGGTTTTAATGGTTTGACCTGATATTCGCTACTTTTGTTATTGCATATACATATTGCTGAGACTGAACAGTTATTGTTTTAAGGCAAATAGGGAAATATTCGACAAAAAATATACCCAAAAATACAAATACTAACTACACATTTTAATAAGCAGGTTGATTAGATTTTATAATTGTATGCGCACGTGCACATTTACGAAAGGAAAACAGACCATGTCAATTCCTTGACTTACTTATGATCGCCTCAGGTAGGCACAATTATTATTTGAACACGTGTCTAATATATAAATTGCATAACTCGTCCTAGACCCAAATTAGAACGTAATTTAGCATGGTTTGTCTTCCATTAATAAGTTCTTTCTCCCGTTCATAAACCTTTACATCAGACGGTACCTAGCAGGTAAAAGGTTTGACTATATATTGAATAAAAAAGTATTCCCTTGATCAGTCTATAACTGAAAGTTGACGAGACAAATGTTTTGCATTTATTTTGAAAGAGTTAGTCCATCTATAAAAAATAATCTTCGCTTGCTATATACCCGTATTCAGGAAAAATGGGAGAAAGCATCTCGATCTACTCAAAAATTCAACACCAGATACAGGGACTGGCTTATTGAGGATACCAAACTGAATACATTGGCAGAAGATGAAACTTCCACATTAGCCGGACGTGGAAAAGGAAGGCCGAACAAATTTTGAACGATTGTGCAAATTTTACAAGACGGAGCAAGCTTGCCGAGGCCACCAATGCTTTCACTACGGACTATTTATCGGAGGCGCTGTCTATTAAGTATGAAAAAGAAAGACATATCGCATATAGCTGATGCAAGCCCAGTGCGACTTCAAAGGACAAAGGAGAGCATTCCCACGCCCACTAACGCACTCTTTACAAGTTATGGTTGCGAAGAAGCATTTGCCATGTTTATGGACTTAGATCTTTCCAAGGAAAAGTATGAGATACTACGGTCTTTTTTATTGCGACACGGAGCTGACATTTTGCCTGGATTCAATCTCATCGCGACAGCCAAAAAGAATGCAGTACCATTGCATACAGAGGTATCCGAAGTCTCAGTAAAAGCGAATGTTCAGGATCTTATGGACCATACAGTGAAACGACTTATGGAGAGTCTTCCTGAAAATGAGTTAAAAAGCCTTCCTGAGAAACTAACATTAATCAGTAAGTGGGGCTGCGATGGATCATCTGGACAAAGCATTTATAAGCAAAGGATATCTTCAAATGACGCTACAGTATCAGATGGGCATATATTTATGGCATCTATTGTTCCTTTACGACTTAAATCTGATATTTCTTTCCACTGGAAAATTCCGCGGCCATCATCAGTACATTATTGCCGCCCAATAATGTTCGGAATCATTGGAACTCATAAAGGCTACGGTAAACGACATTAAGGAACAAATTCTGAATATAAAGCCCTGAGATGTGGAAATTTTAGAAGGAAAACATATTCTATGTACTTACGAGTTCCACCTGACCATGGTAGACGGAAAGTCATGAACGAACTAACAGATACAAAATCAACAATGTCTTGCCCGGTTTGCAAAAAGACTCAAAAGAACTTCGGAAACTTGAATGATTCTCAAAACGAGGAGAGCAATTTTGTTTTTTTTTAAATTGTTTTATTGTTTTTCTTAAAATTGTTGTATACCCTTCCAAAAGAGAAGGAAAACTTTGATGAAAATAGTCCAAATGAGATGAAGATAAAGATGAGGAAAACACGGATACAGAAAGCGTTTTTGGAAGAAATTGGACTACAACTGGACTTCCCCTTGCATGGATACGGAAGCTCAAATGGAAACACTTCACGCGAATAACTGGAATTAGCAATGATCTTTTTAAACGATTTGGGACGATCTTGAATGTTTTAAACTGCAAAGAAAAGGTAAATTCTGCGAAATATGGAGAAAATGCTTCGAAAACAGAAGCACTTTTGACGGAAATGTATCCACAAAAGCAATTGACACCAACAGTTCATAAAATATTGGCGCATGGCAAAGATATAATTGAATACCATTCTATACCATTGAATACCATATCTACTACATCTTTTCCGATTCTTTAAGAAGAAGCACAGGAGTGCTTGAATAAATTTCAAAGGTTCAAAGTTCAAAGGTTCAAGGGTGAGGCAAAATAAGGACCATTTTAATATATTTTCTGCATCTTCTGATCCACTAATTTCATCTATGCGGCACGTGAAATCACTAAAAGAGCTAAGATCAAAAGAATATACTTAAGAAATGATAAATTTATTAGATATGCCTTCTCTTTCAAAATGTGACGATGAATTTGAAAAAATAATTTTAATGTATATATATATATATATATTTTAATGTAAATTAAAAAAACACTAAAAACAAATTACAATAATTTTAAATAGTTAAACATTTTTTGTCGTACTATTTGTTGTATGATACTACAAATTTTAACTTAAATAAATCATAAGAAATCATAAAATCGTAGCACCTTGTTAAAAACCTTTTAATAGGCTAAACAATTACACAGGTCGACAAAATCGACCTTTTTGGCTTAAAAGCCATTGATTCTGATAGATCTGAACCGGTACATTACTAGTCCGAAACTTCAAAGTATCATGCACTGCTTGAATCGGCACTTTCAAGGCTTAATAACTTCCACACCTTACGGGAGACCTCTCGTTCTTTAGTTATAACGCATTTTACAAACTTAAATTTGTCTCAACTTTATGCTATGTTGTAGCCGTGATATTTCAAACATTTTTATTCGAGACCGAACTAAGTCCGAATCAGTACCCAGGCCGGACAAAACCACTGTGCCAGCTCCAAAAAACTAACCAATTCCCTACTTCTTACCTATCAAAATGCAAGGGGGTAACGTAGTAAGCTTCCTAAATTGTATTCTGATAGTGTGTCCTTTGCATCCCAGGTGAATGTGTTCACAGAAACCTGGTTGATGCCGGAGATCCTAAGCTCCGAAGTTTTTTCAGCTGTGTACACAACGTACAGGCTTGATTGGCATTCCAGGCGAGGGGGCGGGGTTCTCATTGCGGTTGAATCCAACCTCACATCTGAATTATTAGGTTTCGATGAATGCAACGAAGTTGAATTGCTAACATTGAAGCTAAATCAAAATCCTTTATTAGCGTTAAACAGTTATTTCTTAAGTCATAGCCATTATAAATAAAAAAATTTAACATGTCAATGTGTTGGTTGGGTACCACTGAAATATACTAACTGCAATAAAAATAAAACCACAACTGAAAAAGTTTCATCCCGATAGCTTAAGAACTGAGAGACTAGTTTGCACAGTAACGGACAGACATACATAGCAAGATCGACCAGTCAGCATCACCGACTAATAATATATATACTTTATGGGGTCTGGAAAATTATAATACCCTGCAAGGGTATAGAAACAAGCGGTATCTCGACAAACCTGGCGACACATTTGAAGTGAAAATGTATATATATATATGCAGCATTTAAAGTTGCATACAAATATTAAAAAAGCAAGATGGAAAGCTAACTTCGGTAATCCGAATATACCCTTGCAGTCTGCAGTTTAAACATTGAAAATCGATCCACTTTGCTAAACTTAAAAAATATAGAAGTTTGTCAATTGGTAGAACATTTACTTACACATCTTACATTTTACATGTCGAATTTTATATCTTCTTTATAAATAAAATTCTCATGTCACGGTGTTAGTCGAATTTTGTGTACATATCCGTTAGGCCTGAAAATCGAATATTTTCTTTTTTTTATCCCCCTAAATCTTAAGGGCAGTTCACCAATAATTATTTTATGGTACAGCATATAGAATATAATAATGGCAATCGAATATAATAATTTTAGTACCATAAATTGTTATTCAGTTTGACATTTGATCTCCTGCCCTGTCGGTCGATAACTTATCAACTACGAGTATCAATCTAAATAGTGAAATCAGTAAAAACATTACCGATATGAAATACCGAACACTAAAGAAAATTAAAACGGAGCATTCGAAAATCAGCATGCCAATCCCATTTCATACAGATATAAAAGGGGAAATAAATTTAATTCACGACGGACTAGTCAATAATTCGTCAATATTTCGTCGCCGATTTCATCAACAACGAAATCAGTAGGATGCTTAAAGAAGGAATAAGACGACCAAGTCGTAGTCCTTACAATTCTCCAGTATTGGTGGTACCAAAGAAAGGCCAAAACGAGGATGGAAGTCCTAAATTAAGACTAGTTAGTGATTACAAAAAATTGAACGAAAGTACGATGCCCGGCCCGACAGGTGTCCCATTCAAGAACCGTCTGTAATTCTAGCAAATTTAGGAAAGGCAAGATATTTGTCAACAATAAACTTAGAATTAGGGTTTCATCAGATTCTAAAGAAAAAATCAGATGTGAGAAAAACATTTCTCTATAAATAACGGAAAGTATGAATTCTTATTGATGCCATTTGGTTTAACAAATACTCAAAGAATTTTCCGAAAAGAAATTTACGACATTCTAAGGGAAGAAGTAGGTAAGACATGCTGTTTTAATAATAACTAAAATAATTGATATTTAAAGCAAACATGAAAATATCTGTTGAGAAATCAAACATTTTTAAACACGAAACTAGTTTTTTAGGATACATCGTATCTTATAACCTTTTTCCACTGACGCAAGAAGGAAGGAAAACCAATTACATTTATTTCAAAAACCCTATCTAAAACAGAACGAGTCTATTGGGGGTTCCTAATACGTCTAACTGACTGAATTTATCGAATGAACAAATCGAATAAAAAAAGCTGTCCCATACACATTGAAATTTTCGATAAATTCAGTCAGTTAGCAAGGATGCTTTTAGGAGGAAGAGTTAGGAGGAGGCTGAAAATATCGTCCAACTGACTGAAAAGATAGTGTGCCTTTCGTTTCAAATAAGTTTAATTAATAATAATTAAAATAATATAAAAAAATAATATATGTATATATATATTTGCGGGGTTTTTAATTATGAATATAAATTAATTGAGTGTCGTCGTCTTCTGATGGTCGTCCTCTCTTGATCATCGTGGTTTTAAGTCGTCTTCTTTTTTAATCGTTGTCATCCTTGAATCGTCGTCTTTGTCTTCAATCATCTTCTTTACATTTTAACATCATCTGCTGTTACAAGCTCAAATAGCTCAGCTTTCTTGCTCTTAAAAGGCATTTTCCTCGATTTTTTACAAAACCAGAGAGCCTTTGAAATCAGTTGTTTGCAAAGTGAGCAGACGAATTTTTTTGGGTCGTTCCCTATTCGGTATATCGTCGATAGATTTAGTCGTTTTGCGATAGTTAGTCTGTTAGACCAAAGACTCTTTAATTATTAAGATGAGTAACGCCATACGATTTTTTTGCTTTCTTGAAATTTTGCTCTCCCGAATTTTTACTCTCTTGTACACATACAGCGACATCCGACGACCGTACCCAGTCGGACCTGGTCGCTTCCAGCATGCACATTTCTATGCGTTCTTTGACAGTAAAGAATGCGTTCTCAATACTTGCAGTCGTCCTTTCAAATTAATATGGGGTGAAACAAGGTAACCACTGTTCTTTTTTTTTTATGCTGCAACAGTTCTTTCGCAACATATAAATAACGTTTATTACACTTCGGCAATCTTCGGGTTTCGCTTCCAGCTTTATTTTCTAAAATATGCGTTATAAGAGCTAAGGCTCTGGTAGTGAAGCGTGTGTGTCTGCCGCCGCGCCAAGCTAACTCAGCCAGTGGGAGTTGGCAGTCACATGCCGACTACTGAAGACCGACCATACGTGGTAAAGAACCACATCCTGCTCGAGGTGCCCCTGCTCTAGACTAAATATGGCGGATCTAGAGAGGACAACTCGAAGAAGAGGAAGAAAGGAAGAAACTCTGTTCGCCTCCCCTAAGGATGACAAACCAAGGCGGATTGCACTATCGGGCGCCGCAAGGAAGAGGTTGCGCAGACACCTTGCGAACGGCGTACCCATGGAGGAGGCCAAAAGGCTCGCTCAGGAGCCTATGGACCCTCCAAGGGAAATGCCCATCAAGAGTGGCTCTACCACAAATAAGAGAGGTAGACCGGTCAACACGACCCCAGAAGAGGCGTTCAAAAAGAGGGCCATGTACAAAACCGCGGCACCTAGTGCCCAGACGAAGGGCGATCCTGCAAGTGTTTTGCCGGCCACGGAGGCTCCAGCAGCCACCACAACCGCAGCAGCGGATGCTCAGGCAACACAGGCGCAGTCGCCCCAAGTCGGAGTCATGGCCTCTTATAGGGACGTTGCCAGCTCGGCGAAGATGGCTATACTCCCTGCGGACTACCCTGAGCATCTCCTCACGACGGAGCAACTGAACACCATTCAGTCCCTGAGACGGCTCTGTGAAGCCGCTGTTCTCTGGCTGCACCTTTCGATTAGGGTGGATGGCCGTAACATGTGGGAATGCGGAGACAGCCGAGTGGCTATGCACAGAGGTGCCAAAGCTACGGCTGTGGAAGGACGCCCACATCAAGGTGGTCCCAGAGGCAGAGGCTCCACGTGCCGCTGTCGTCATTGTGTACTTTCCGCTTCCAAACCCGGAAATGAAGACGGACGAGATCCTTAAGCCTGTCGAGGGCCAGAACAGCGGCCTGCGAGTGGGAGACTGGCGCGTCTTCCACCGTGAAATGAGGCAGAGCATGGCCATCATTACGATTGCGCTGGATCCATTTTCGGCCAATCGACTGAAGTCGCTGGCATACCAACTGTCCTTCGCAACTGGGCACGGCTACACTCAAACCAAAGGCCAGCGCGCAGCCGAAGACGCAGGTGGTGGCTCCTGCTCTCGCAGCGGAGAAGCCCACCTGCTCCAAGGCAACACAGGACACGGCTGCGACAACGCCACAGAATGCCGCTGATGGCACAACCCGTGCAGGTACAGAGGCTAGCGGCACCACAGTTGCCCAAGAGACCGTGCCACCGAGGAAAATTATGCACCCTCCCCTCTACGGGCGCATCACGCGCGGAAGAGGGCGCATCAACAAATGTGTTAGGCGCACACCTGAGGAGGAGGCCCTTCTGCGCACCAACCGAGGCCGGAAGATGGCGGCCAGGGGCCGCAAGAGGGCGGACTAATGTCCCGTTCTTCTCCCCTCACCATCCCCAACACCCGGAGACACCTTAGATGTCTCCAAGCAAACCTCCACCACGCAAAGGTCGCATCTGACATTATTTTGAGAGGTTTGCGACGATGGACATAGCATTTATCCAGGAACCATGGGTAAATGCCGGACGTGTCCTGGGGCTAAGCACCCTATCTGGTAAGCTGCTATATGCAAACGGCCAACCTCGCCCTAGAGCGGTTTTGCTAATAAACAAAAATCTAACGTTTGTTCCCCTATCACAGTTCATCCTGGTGGCAGTTTGGGTTAAAATACCCACTGCCCATGGCGAGCAGGAGGCAGTGCTGTCCTCTGCCTACATACCCGGCGATACTGACGATGTGCTTCCGTGGGCTACCTGTGCCCTGGTAGAGCACTGCCAGAGAAACCGGCTCCGGTGGATAATTGCTTACGATGCCAATGCGCATCACACGGTCTGGGGGAGCAGCAACATCAACAAAAGAGGTGAGTACATTCTTGAGTACTTAATTAGTAATAACATAGGTTTACTAAATCAGGGCAGCGAGCCTACATTTATCAATGCAATTAGAGAGGAAGTCCTCGACCTAACTCTCTGCAGTCTGAATATGTTGTCCGATTTCTCAAACTGGCACGTTGCGAATGAGATCGCTATGTCAGATCACCAGCACATCAGATTTGATATAGGAGGTGCCTTGCAATGTAGCCTAGTCACTAGAAATCCCAAAAACACAAACTGGGATCTTTTCTGCTTTTAACTTTAGCAACCCAGAGACTGCTCCACCCGTCCGAAAATAACCATAGACGAGTTACAGCGTGAGGCTACTGTGCTTCACTCAAACATTGAATCACGCCAGCTGCGAACAAAAAGTTCGTAAGATCAGTCGGGCAATAAGGCGAGGAATGGGAAGGCCACATGGGATTCTTACAAAACCGCTTTAAAGCTATACAACAAAGAGCTGAGAACGTCAAAACGGGCTACGTGGCGCCAACACTGCGGGCAGATTTGAACTCTCCCCCAACCTACCTCTCTGGGATTGGAGAGTGCCCATCCCTGCGCGTGGCTATTGTGGCAGACTCCAATGGGGCTGAAGGAAGGGAACCCCCCTATCAATCAGGATGTATTGGAAACATGCCCTTTAGACTGTTTCATCCAATAGCGTACAATGGGCCATACAAAGTTTTAGTCCATACAAATCCCCTAAACCAGATGGAATTTATCCATGCCTATTGCAGCGGGGACTGCACCAATTCGCACTCCCCCTGGTCCGTCTATTCCGAACTAGTCTCGTGCTTGGACGCATACCAAGCAAATGGGCTAAAGTGAAAGTTGTGTTTATTCCAAAGGTAGGGAAGAAATATTCCCAACTGCCTAAATCCTATAGACCAATTAGTCTTAGCACCTTCCTTCTTAAAACTATGGAAGAGATAATTGACCAGCACATCAGGGAAGTGAATCTCAAGCATCTTCCCCTACATAAGTACCTATATGCGTACCAAACTGGTAAATCAACTGAGACTGCCATCAATTGCCTTACAACAGTCATTGAAAAGACCAGTGGCTCTCAACAAATAGCACTAGGTGGCTTTCTAGACATCTCAGGAGCTTTTGACAACACATCATACGAGGCTATCCGTGCCTCTCTTGTACGTAAAAAGGTGGCCACACCGATTATTAGGTGGATTCTGGAAATGCTCAAATCCAGAATCATAACTGTAGACCTAGGAGCAAACATGACCTCAATCACAGCCACAAGGAGATGCCCCCAAGGGAGAGTACCCTCTCCTCTCTTGTGGACTCTGGTCATAGACGAGCTACTGTTTGAGCTAAACAACCTAGGGTTCCCCACTTAGGGCTACGCTGACGATCTAGTCATCTATATAGTGGGCTGGCATGAGCAAACCATCTCGGACCGCATGCAGCAAGCCCTCAATATAGCCAATAGATGGTGTCAGGATAAAGGACTATCCGTAAACCAGTCTAAAACGGTTCTAGTTTCATTTACCACGAAAAGGTCTCTCTCTCTGACAAGACCATCCCTAAATGGATCAAACATTGACTTTTCGGTTGAAGCTAACTACCTGGGAGTTATACTTGACTCCAAGCTCAACTGGAACGCAGACCTTGAAAAGACCATTAACAAAGCCACTCGAGCATACTTTGCTTGCAATAGGCTTTTCGGCAGAACATGGGGCCTAAGTCCCAAAATGATCTACTGGTCTTTTAACACTGTGGTAAAACCGATCATAACCTATGCATTTCTTGCTTGGTGGACGAAATCTACCCAGAAGACAGCAGCGGCTGCACTTACTAAAATACAACGACTGGTCTGTATAGGCATCACTGGAGCCATCCGGACATGCCCCACTGCAGCACTTGGAGTTATTACTGGCATACCCCTCTACCCATCACCCTGAAAAAGGAGGCCTGCCTGGGGGCACTTCACCTCCAAAACATCACCAATATAAAAAGTGGTGATCTAACTGGGCATCTACGGGTACTCGAACCCCTAATAAACGAGCCCATTCTGAGTCTAAATGACGAGCAGAAACCAAAACTTGTTTTCCACAGAAACTTCTCTGTAGTCCTGTACACCAGATCGAAATTGGAAAACGGTGACACCGGGGCTGGTATTTTCGGACCAAGGTTCAACAAATCCATAGCCATGGGAAAGTCCCCAACCATTTTCCAAGCAGAGATACACTCCATAGAAATCTGTGCTCGTGAATGTCTTCGCAGGAATATGCAAAGCGCATGGATTTACATTTTCTCTGACAGTCAGGCGGCGCTCATAGCGCTGAGATCTTTTACGATCACCTCCAGACTTGTAGAAAACTGTTTCCAGCAGCTGAAAGCCCTTGCCTCCAAAAACACCTTAACGGTGGGCTGGGTGCCAGGGCATGAAGGCCATATAAGAAACAAGGTGGCAGACTCCCTAGCAAAACGCGGGGCGATGACACCACTAATCGGCCCTGAACCATTCTGTGGACTTTTGAAAGGACACAAAAGGGAACTGATCAGGAAATGGGAGGAAAAGGAGATAAGTCGTCACTGGACAAACAGTGCAGGGCTGAGACAAGTCAAACAATTTCTCGTCCCCCAGATGTCGCGATCCAAACGCATCATCAATCTAAAAAATAGTGAGATTCGCACTCTAACAGGCTACCTAACAGGTCACTGCAACCTAAGGTATCACCTTAAGAAATTAAGACTTTCAGAAATCGACACATGTAGATTTTGTGAGCTGGAGCCAGAAACATCAGAACATGTTCTATGTGAATGCCCCTCACTAATCAGACGTCGACTTCAACAACTAGGAGGTGAACTTATCCCCCCTTCAGGATTTGGGAACAGATAGATCTCGCTAAAGTGCTCTCCTTCATCAGAAGCCTAGGAATAGAGGCTCTACCTTAATCCTACAGGCCGGCGCAAAAGACCTAACATCTGGTCGCGGTGCAATAAGGCCCTAGTAATAATAAAAATAGTAATAACCCATCTGCAGCACACATAAATAACGGTTCTGTAGCAATGTACCTTTCATGCAAATACTGCTTCAAGAAGGCTTAAAGAACACATCTGTAGCATACATAAAGAACCGTTCGGTGAGAATGTATTAATAACCATTAAAACAACAATAAAATATATTTAAAAAGGAGTATTTTAATGCTTTTGACATGTATACATTCTATATGTAGGTTAATTAAATTGTTCAATACATTTTTTTATGTGATTAGTGAAGAAAGTCTGCAATTATATTGAAAATAATAATATTGTTTTTTTATGCAAAATTAAATAACTTTATAAAAATAAAAATTGGGAAACAAAAATTATTTACACTCACCATACAACGCAAATATTATCTGAAATAAAAAAATATAATTTTATATACATACCAGATCTGAAATAAAAGTAATATATTATTTATTTTATTATGGCAGTGGCTTACCTTATGTTGTTGACATATCTGAAACTGAAATGAATTATCTTATTTAATAATAGATATAATATTTTTTCTTACCTTGCATACTTATTAAAATGAATTGCACAACTGCGTCAAGCAAACTTCTTAATGCAACTAAAGCAAGTAACAAAAGAATACGCAAAAACCAACCGCGTGTTTTTTCATTCTCTTTTCTTTATATTTTTTTTTTTTGAGTTTCTTTTCTTTTTATTCTCTTATTTACGTTTCAAATGCTGGTTTCCGAAATAATGCATCTTTATACGTTGTAAGAGAAGCGACGTTAGCACTAATATGAAAGAGAAAGAGAATAAAAAAAAATAACAAACGCTGGTTTCGGATAAAACACATATTTATGCGTTTTAAGAGAAGCGACGATTGCACGGTCCCGAAGCTATAGAAAAAAAAGCCGACTTTTCGTGAAGTGCTCGGGTAATTTACTTCCAAAATAACGTATATACATCTTATATGTATTATATCAAAGTTCTGGCAATTTTTGAGCTAGAATTGGCGGCATATAGAACCGTTTCAGAACCGTTTTTTTTTTACAACCCGTTCTACAAGGTCCGACTGGGTATGTGCACACGTATTCTCATGCATTGTTAATCTGCCTGCATGTATTTGTTTGTTTACATCGTGTTGTCGAAATATACCCTTCACTTTAAAAGTTCTAAGTTAATATTTTGAAAGACGCTGGCCCCATTATTTTAAAAACTCTTATTCAGTAATGCCTTTATATAATAACTACTCGAAAATAGTATACATAATAGTAATTTTCGGATATATGAACGTATATAAAGAAACATAATATATTTTATACATTTTGTCATATTGAAACTATTGTCATTAGGGTATTTAACGTGCGACTTGTTAAAAATATGCGAATGCAATGATTTTTAGGTGCTAATGCTCGCAAGTCGTGCCTCAAGAACGTAAATTATGCAATTGAACAGGTTGAATATATTTATATTTATTTTATTATATATATATTGATTTATGAATTTGTATTGATTTTATATTATAATAGTACATTTAAAAACAGAATTTCATTTCTGGTTCTAAAAATTGTTCTCTCGCGTGTAGGCAAACAATTCCAAACTGGTCCTAGCATCCGTGGCATGGACTGATGGTTGCCGGCCAATTCTTAGATACTTATGTTTGGGCTACGACGGAAGTAGAAAGTCTCTACTGCAACATAAGCCTTGAAAACAGAAATTTATTTATTTCTTTCATTTCTTTCCTTAAAACAAAAATAAAAGTTCATTTTTAGGAAATTACATTTTCCTTTCTAATATCTTAATTTGAGGTATAAACTTTCAAATTAGACAATTTGAGTGCAATTATGGCGATGGCCGATAAGAAACGAGCACAGATCAGTGCTAACAAGTGCAGCCTGTCCCACCAGTTTTCCCGTGGTAAGCTATTTAGGTTTCCAGAAAAGGATCCAACCACTTTAATTAAATGGGCGGAAAATGCCAATTTTATGAAGATTTTGTGGTGAGCACTTCATCACTGTTTTTATGCCAAGACAATTCCAGTTCGCAATTTAATCAAAGATTACAGTTGCAATAATAATGAAATCGATAATAATGATGAAATGGATTTCAATGATGTAAGATCGCCTCCACGAAAATGACGCCGATCTCAGTCCCCTGCTGAAACTTGTCGCCAGTGCCACAAAAGCATAAAACATTGAAAATTTTCCAAAATAAATATTTTACTTTTAAAACAACTTCGGATAAAAAACAAATGCGAATTAAAATGCTGAAAAAAGAAAATTCTAATTAAAAACGGAAGGTGATAAGGTTGGAGGCAAAGTAAAAAAAACCTACTTTCTGAAATTGATAAAATGAATTTAACTGGAAACGAAAAGATATTGGCGAAAATGCTTCTCAAAGAGAAGAAGGGAACAAATATCAGATGGAATGATTCCGAAAAATTGTTTGCTCAGAGCATGTATAACAGGTCAGCATCAACATATATGTTTTTAAGGAACTCATTGGAATTCAATCCTCCCAGTCCATCATCTCTACAAAAGTGGAATAGCATAAAAAAATTACAGCCGGAAGACAACGAATGTTTGTACTTAGCCCTTAAAGATACGATCAAGGAAATTACTGAATCTGAAAAAGAATGCATAATGACTTGTGATGAAGTTGCAATAAAAAAAAATTTAACATACAATACGTCGGTTGATGTAATTGATGGCCTAGAGCATTTACTTGAACGCTCTAATAAAATGGGAAGCCACATATGCGTATTTGTTACACGGGGTATTTAAAAAAAAATGGAAATTTATATTAAACTATTTTCTGCCCGAAACAAATATAAAAGGAGACTGCCTAAAAAGCCTTATTTTTAAAAATATTAATATTGCTGAAAATATTGGGTTTTAAGTAAGGGGCGTTGTTTTTGATCAAGTAATAAACAATAGAAACAAACAATAGAAAATGTATTTCTTTACTTGAAGTCACGAATGACAAACCTTATTTTAGCTTCAATAATAAGAAATATTATATGTTTTATGACATTCCGCATCTTTTTAAATCTATAAGAAATAATTTCCTGAAAGCTAAGTTTGAAACCCCTGACGGTTTAGTTGATTTTGATGTCATACGAGAGGTTTACGATTTAGAACAGGGATCAGTAACGAGAATGACTAAATTAACAAGAAGTCATGTTAATCCAAATAGATTTGAGCTAATGCGGGTATGTTTGGCAACCCAGATTTTTAGTCACACTGTTGCAGTCGCAATTAAAACTTGTAACCAAAACAAGCAATTCCATCGAAATAGTACTGAAGTGGCAGCCTCTACTGCTGCATTTGTCCAACAAGTTAATGATTACTTTGATTACCTGAATAGCTGAGCATTAACTGACAAAAACCCCATTAAATGTGCACTTCAAATTAACAATATTGTTTGGAATAAGCTGAAGGAAATGCAGAGATACCTAAAAACGTTCAATATCAATGGCTTGCTCCAAACTACTCAGGCTCTGTTTGGACTCGTCAATGATCTATTTAGAGACCACACGGACCACTTTTTCTTTTTAACTAGTCGAGTTAACCAGGATCCGCTCGAAAATATACTTGCGTGCGTTCGTACAAAAGGTGGTAACTGTAGAAACCATTCAGTTAATGAATTTAATATAATAATTGCCAAACTTATATCCTTGCACATTTTTAAATTTTCTCAAAAGACTAATTGCGAATCGGATGATGATGTTATGTTGCCAGAAGAGTTCGATTCAATAATATACCAGCCTTGCATTGAAAAAAAAAGAAATACAGCAGCAAGAATATTCTGTAACATTTTCAGAAATTGTACAAGGCAATGAGAGGTACTTTGACCAAAATATGGATAATTTTGTTCTGTGCGATGATGTACCCATAGAACTGACCTCCAGTCGATATTTTGTTGGTTATATAAGTTTATAAGTTTATTTTTTATTTTTTAGCCCAGCGCTGCAAGTTTTCACTTATTATTATTGCGCTAGTCATTTCGGGTTCAATACAATTTCGCTTAAAACTAATACTTAAGTAGAAACATTTATTAATAAAGCTAACATGTAACAGAAATTTTACTTATACTATATGGCTAATTTGCTTAATTCTGTTTTTAAATTTGTAGAATTTGTATTATTTTTTAAGTTTTTATCTTTTATTTTATATTTTATTTACTAGTTTTAATTAGTTTAATTCATACTATTTTTCAAGAAATTTTTTATTTTATCAGAAAATAGAGTTGCGCTCCTAATTGATTTGAATTGATGAGGGAGATTGTTCCACAACCGGATACCATTAATAAAAAACTGCCTCTTGGAGCAAAGCGTTAGCGTTCGAGGGCATATATAATTGTTCGTCCTTAGCGAAGTCGCAGGAGAAAGTTTTTCATATAAATATATAGGTTCTTTGGTCGTCACAATTTTGTGAAAATATATTAAAGTTCTATATTCTATCCAGGTGGTCAAGTTAAGGTCAAGAATTTTACAAGACAGGTGTGATACATGGTCATAGCGTCTTAAATTAAACACATAACGCACAATTGAGTGAAAAGCGACCACTAAAGTTTGCATGTCCCGCGCATCGCAATGGCCGAAAACTTCGATTCCATAAAAGAGAGTAGGAATAAGAATAACTTTGGAAATTAATAACCTTATTTCTTCTGGTATAAAAGATTTAGAAGCAGCAAGCTGACGCAACAGACCATATGTGCGACCAGTTGTTTTATTAATGTGCTTGCTCCATGTTAGGGTATTACTAAAAGTTATGCCCAGGTTAACTACCTGGTCTTCATAACTGATTGAAGTATTGTTAATAAATATTTTTGGGAGAATTTTAGTGTCAATCGCTTTTTAGATATGACGATACATTTCGATTTTCTTGGATTTATTCCAAGGCCATTGTCCTTCGCCCATTTGTCAATAATTGACAGTATTTGATTACTTTTACTGACACAAACATTCACTTCTTTGACAGGACTACTAACATATATTTGGACATCATCAGCATATAAATGTACTTCACAGTCAGACAGGACACTAGGTAAATCATTGACATAGATTGTAAACAATAATGGCCCTAAAACTGATCCCTGAGGTACACCTCTAGTTAGTTGCCTTAAGGTGGAAGACTTTGTTCCAGCGACTACAGCTTGCAATCTATTAGTCAAATATGAATTAATTAAGTTTACTGCAGAGTCTGAAAATTAAATAAGTTCTTAAGCTTTGAAGCTAAGATTTTATGATTGACTGAGTCAAAGGCTTTGCTGTGGTCAAGAAGTGTTAAACACGTAACACAATTGTTGTCAAGTTGCTGCCTTATATCTTCACTAATGTCAATTATTGCACTAATACAACTCCGTTTTTTTTGAAAACCGGGCTGTTTTCGATGGATTAGCGAGTTGCTATTCAGAAAAAGTTGAATTTGAGAGGACATTAGGTTTTCACTTGGCGGATTTAATTTTTTTCTTTACCGTTACTCTAGCATTTTTGTACATATTGTGATGATCCACAGTCTTGTATCGCTTCCATTTTAGGTAAGCGGCATCACGCTGATAAATTAAATGTTTTATTTCACTACTGAACCATGGATTCTGTGTAGGCTTTATAACCTTTGTTTTTAACGGCACAAACTTATTAAACAAATGACGGACATTGTTATTTAAAACATTTAAGAGTATAATTCTAAACCTAACTTAATTAAGAGAGCTGTGCATAAATGCTTACGAACGAAAGCTATTAGAGCCACTCGCAGCATTATCAGGTCCAGCTGATGCTACGGTGTGAGAGGCACTTGAACAGTGCGGGAGAGGATCGGGCGATTTAAGAGATAAAAGCTCCTCGATGCGCTCAATGCAGTGAACGCCCTCTCTTCCATCGCAGCGCACGTGTACAAGACCACGCCGTATGAAGACAGCTGAGAGAATTCTGTGCTTCTTCATACGCATGGCTTTAAAAATTAGGTAATTTTTCTTAAAAGCTGCTCATTTACATATAGCACAGCATCGGAGTTGAGGCCCAATAATTGCAAGCTGAGTTGTTTTTTGTGCTCGCGCCGGTACAACCCAATTTTAGTAAGAAGGGCTATCTTCTGGCGGATGTTTTCCATTTTAAGAATAATAACTGGATCCACGCGCGTTTGTTGCGATTTTCGGGCTCGGAAAATTTCGCAGATTCTTGGTGGTGGAGTTAGCTGGAGATTGAAGCAGAGCTTGTTGTACAGAGCTCTAACGTTTTCTCCCTCCACGAAGGGGACACCGTGGATACGCTGCTCGCACGCGCTGGTGGCCATGTGTTGGGCAGCCTGTTTTGCCTCCAATCGACCCACTCGCTCACCCATTTCTCTCAGGTCAGCCACCTCCTGGTCCAGCCGCTCCACTCGGTCGCTGAGTCGATCCCTTTGAGATCGAAGATCGACCACGTCGCGTTCCAGATTGGTGACAAGGGCTCCCATCTCCTTGACCTCACTCGAAATGAGCTCCAAGCGATCCAAGAGACTGCTGAGGATGCGCTGCTCGGCCTCCATGACGCGGTTTGCGATCTGGTCCGTCTGCTCCTGGAAACGAACCTTGAGCAGATCCAGCAGCTGTGGGGAATATGCCTCAGAGACGCGGTCGCTAGAAGTCCCAGCGTTGTTCCGGGTGCGCTTTGTCGGCGGTGCAGTGGAACCTATTATAATTTTTGTTTATTACAGTGTATTTTTTCAACTGTGCGTATTATTTTGTTATGCTGTGTGATTCGGGTTGGTGCCGTTATAATTGTGACGTGTGTGTAGAAGTTTGAAGTCAGTGTTCGAAGTATGAAGAAGTTGCAAGGGCACAGGCAACAACAAAGGCTTAGCAACTTCGCGTCTGCAGATTATTTAAATGTCTTTTTAGGCTTCAATTTTGATTGAGGCCGCCGCGATTTTACTGCCACTAAAAGAAATTGTGAAAGTTTATCGAATTCGGCAAAAATTGGAATTTTGTGAATAAAGTTGGATTATATTCCAATAGAAACTGCGGAGCAAGATGAAAACGCGTCCGTTCGCTCTGGAAGTTCGATATATGTAATGTAATAATGTAATAAAGGATTCAGCTGCGATAAATGCAGATCTTTTCTCACAAAGGAAAACGAGCATTTGACAGCTCCATCAGAGCTTTTTATTCAAGAAAAAAACTTCGCGAACAACTCGGGCTTTGGAAAATTAAAAGCACCATCTGAACTATTTTTTAATGTCTGTAAAATACACATTAAGGGTTTTGAAAATATTTTTCAAAAGAATAAAAAACAACTGTGTATTAGGAAATTTATTGTGGAACAATGCATTAAGTGCACAAATGAAAGTAGCGTGTATTCATTATTGTTTGATATAAATAATGAGTGCTATGCATAAAAAAAGTTCTCTTAAACAAACTTGTTAAAGTTTTACTTCTTATACCCGAAACCCATAGGGTACAAGGGTAATATAAGTTAGTGCCAACCGAGAATGTATGTAACAGGCAGAAGGAGGCATTTCCGACCCCATAAAGTATATATATTCTTGATTAGCATCACCAGCCGAGTCGATTTAGCCATGTCCGTCTGTCCGTCTGTCCGTCCGTCTGTCCGTCCGTGTGAAACAACAGATCTCAGAGACTATAAGAGCTAGAGCAAATTTGGTGACAACATTGGAATCTGTTGCACGCAGATCAAGTTTGTTTTAAAATTTGGCCACGCCCACTTCCGCCACCAAAAAAAATAAAAACCGGCATATAGGCCATATGCGTAATTTTCGGCGTAAAGTAAATAAATTGGCTTAATAAGTAGGCAATCGTGGACGTGTTCTGAAAATTTGAGTAAAATCAGATGATAAACATAGAAGTTATTAAACAGTAAAGTTTCTGAGAGAAAGAGAGAGAGCGGGCACGTGCGTGTTGCTCAACATGTTCCTAGCAGCATTTGTCTTTGTTGGGTGTTGCTCAGCATGTTCCTAGCAACATATGTCGCTTTTGAGAGTTGCCCAACATGTTCCTAGCAACATTTGTCTCTTTTGAGTGTTGCTCAACATGTTTCTAGCAATATTTGTCTTCATTTGTCAAAATTTCCTTTTTCCATGTTCATGTGCTATTTAATTTCACCCACAATGCTTTGGGTACCGGGTATCTTACAGTCGGTCACACTCGACTGTAGCTTTCCTACTTGTTTAGCGTTGCAAATTTACTGTGATAGCTGATAGACAAAAGAAGCTAGCTTAACTCAGTATTTTATCTCATTAGTGAAAGAACGCTAGAGCCTTTTTTAAAGATAAAGATAAATGCTGAAAACTGAAAATAAATACATATATATCTACATATATACGTGTTCACGCGTGAACAACAACTCTTTCAGCTAGTTTTAACTCCTTAACTGAGAGAAACGATGAGTACAGTTCTTTTTTTTTTTTTATTTGGATAAATCTTTTAATGTACGCTACTATAAGTATTAGTTTTTCTATACTGGAATATCTTTCTATTAATTCGTAAATAGGATCATTTGTTTCATTATTTAACATGTTATTGGTTGTGATAGTTTCATCTATCGGTTGCTGCCGAGGCCAGAGTTCCTTTGGGTCAGCTAGCCACCTAGGACCTTTCCACCAAAGATCAGAGTCGGTCAGCTGGATAGGATTAATTCCCCTAGATGCTACATCTGCTGGATTGTCCTCTGACCTCACATGATTCCATTCAGTACTTATCAGTTTATTTTCAATAGATCCTTTTATTCTTTGGATCAATCCACTGAGGAAGAGAGCTGCACACAGCACTAGTTTGGGAATCGTTTTCCTATTTTAATTGGGTTGACTCTACTTTTGCTAGCTATTATATTTATATAATTTCCTACTTTAGCATATACCGCTGCCGCATGTGTTTTTCAGAGGCGCCAGCAAATCCATGAATCTGTATTACTGAACTATTATTTGAATTAATCCATCTTGGGATTCGAATGTTCTCCAAAACCATTACATTTTTATACCCTTGCAGAGGGTATTATAATTTTGCCCTGATATTTGCAACGCAGGGAAGGAGGCATCTCAGACCCCATAAAGTATATATATTCTTGATCAGCATCACCAGCCGAGTCGATCTAGCCATGTCCGTCTGTCTGTCTGTCCGTCTGTCGGTTTCTACGCGAACTAGTCTCTCAGTTTTTGAGCTATCGGGCTGAAACTTTCAGCATAGTCTTATTTCTTAAGCTCGCAGTATATATGTCGAAACGAAATCAGACCACTATATCCTATAGCTGCCATAGGAATGATGCCGATATTAATGTAAAAAAAAATTTTACTATTTTGTTTTTCAACGTATATCAATCAATTTCAAGATGTAGCACTTTTATACGGTTATAGACTTACGGTTTTAATTTTATTAAGATCGGGCAACTATATCATATAGCTGCCATAGAAGGGATCGATCGATTTACATGCAAATGTAAAATTCTACATGTAAAATGTAAAATTTACAAAATTTACATAATTTGACATTTTTTTAACATTACCAAAATGGATGGATTTTCAATGATCGAATTGCTGACTGCAAGGGTATACAAACTTCGGTTTTCCGAAGTTAGCTTTCTTTCTCGTTTTTCTTTATAATTTTCTCAATCTTTTTCTTCTTCAGTAGATAATTCTTGATCCCACTTACTTTTATATAACCAAAGTTTTTGAATGAAAAGTTTTCCTACTTACTATTTTTGTTACTATTTGTAGCAGGTGCCAACCATCCTAATGTATTGTACATATTTGAAAGTGTTGATAATACTACTCGTTTGTTAGTTACTTTTGGTTCCGTGCAATTTACTTTAAATTTAAATAAATCATTTGGGGGTTCCCATATAAGACCTAAAGTTTTTACACTTTCATTTTCAACAATACTGAGGACCTTTTTATCACCTGTGTCCTCCACAGTTGCCAATATTTGAAAATGGTTTGAAATCCATTTCCTCAAATTGAATCCCACCTTTTGTAATTCTTGTGAAATTAATTTGATTAAATTATTTGCCTCTTCTACAGAATCAGCTCCAGTCATGGATGACCTCAACCTTATAGAAATCATTTCTATTTATTTTACTTACAAAATTTGTTTTCATATTTATGCAATTTCCATTAGAACTCTAGTAGCTAAATATGGTGCAGAAGCAGTACCGTAAGTGACGGTTGTTAACTTATAATTTTTAATTTTTTCTTCTGGAGAGTTTCTCCATAAAATATATTGATATTTTTGGTCATTATTATTAATTTGTATTTGACGGTACATTTCTTCGATGTCTGCAGATACCACAAATTCCCATTTTCTACCCTTAATTTGTACCCTTAATTAGGCAATTAAGAATATTTATTGACACAATAAATAAGTCAATTCACATGATAAAGTTAAAGGCACAACTTTCTGATGAGATAGACATAATATTTGCACATATTATATTGAAGAAATTTAATAAAGAGGCTCTTCAATTATATGAAATCCATGTAAAGAATACAAAATAAATACAATTATTGTCCGACGTTGTAGAATTTTTAGAGCAACGACTTAGTTCGGTAAGCTCAGTTGAGGTTGAAAATCCAATTAAAAAAATTGTAGTGAATAAAAAATATTCAAACAACAGTTGTCTTATGTGCAAAGGCTTAGGACATACTGTATTACAATGCTACAAATTTAAGGCCTTTAGTCCATCAGAAAGGTTGGAAAAGGTTCGTTTAGCAAAATGGTGTGGTAGGTGCTTAAGACATGCATCTAACAGAAAATGCTTTAGCAATATATCATGTTCGCTTTGTAGGCAGAATCACCACAGCATGCTCCATATAAATTTTCAAAAAATTGAGGAAAAAGTAAACACGCTTAAGACGTCGGATTAAGCATTATAAGCTACAGCTAAAATGCAAATTAAATCCCATAATGGAATGAGAATGAATGAATGAGAATGAATTGAGAATTTTAGAGCTTTGACTGACAGCGGGTCACAAAACACAATAATTTCAGAAGAATCTGCGTAGATTTAAAAATTACAAAAAATACATTATCACACAGAAATTAAAGGAGTATCTTCCACAGAAGAGTGCATCTCCAAGCACAAAACCATTATTCATACAAGACCACGAAACTCCCAAAATATTTTAAAAATTGAAGCGTTAATCCTTCCCAAGTTAATGAAAGCGCTTCCAGCCAGCACAATAAATGTTGACAAGGAAGAATGGAAATCCTATGACTTAGCTGACCCCGATTTTAATAAGCCAGGGCATATTGACCTGATCATTGGAGCAATTGTATACACTCTCATTCTTCAAGATGGAGTTGTAAAAATTAATGGGTTTCTGGGACAAAAAACTGATTTCGGGTGGATTATTTCTGGATGTAAAAAATCCAACGAAACAAAACAATCGTAGCAACAGCGATCGAGTTGGACGATTGAGATAGATATTTGGAAGTAGAGGGAGAAGAAAAAAATGATGTCGAGTTTGAATTTTGTGAAAATAAATTCACAAAAACTACAAAGATAAGTTCAGATGGACGATATATTGTGTCAATTCCATTCAAAGAGGATATAACCTTAGGAGATTCTAAGAAACAAGTAATAGACCGTTTTATGAATTTGGAGGAAAAATTTAATAGAAATGAAAAACTTAAGGTTGACTATACTAAATTCATAAACGAATATTTGGATTTAGGACATCAAACGTTTTTGTCTTATTCTCCTCAATTGCCTTAAATGTCTCCTTTGAATAATTCTGTAGCTGCTCTATTGCTCTATCTAAGGCTTCTTGACTTACCTTCCTACTACTACTAGCTACCACCTCTTTTGTTTCTGCTTTTTGCAGCATCTGCTCTATTTTAACTTGAATTCTTTTAAATGAAGACATCATTTCGTCAAAATGATTAGTTTTGAAGTAGTCGTGATCGACTACTCCAATGCTTAACAGCGCCGTATGATTCGTTACACATTCTGCTTTAAGCTGTTCAAAATGCTTTATTAAATCAAAACTTAGGCTTTGAAGGTCGTCCAACTGCCTTCTCTCTGTCGTTATTTCTACCTGTATCTTTACAGGTATCTTAATTATATTTAAAAAAATGTTACTTTTTCTAAAATTATAAGTTTAAATCTGACTCAGCTGCTGCTGCTGCTTCTGCTGCCGTCGCTGCCGTCGCTTCTGTCGTTGTTGCCGTTGCTGTAGATGCTGCGTTGACGTTGTCGATGCTGCTGTTAAAGTTATCGATGCAGTAGGTGCTGTTGACGATGCCGCTGTAGTATACGCTCCTATTTTTGTTGCTGCTGCTGTAGACGTTGCCGCTGCTGCTAATTGTCACAGCTGTTGATACAATAATTATTACTGCTGTTGTTGATCTTCCTTCTGGTAGTTTGTTGTTGGTTTTGTAGTTGTAGTAGATTGTAGTAGGTTCAGTGGTTTTGTTTTGAAAATATATTTTCACGTTTGTTGACTTTTTTTTTTTTTTTTGTGTCACTGAAAGTCTATTTTTGCTTGGATGTTTTGGCCTCGAATACGCCCCACAAAAAATTAATTTATTTATTTATTATTTTATTTTCTGTATTTGCCGATTTCTCGGCCCCAATTTTAGACCTTTCACGATTTTAATTTTTTCGTTTTAAAACTATTTATTTCAATATTAAACAATATGAAATCTTATTTATGCTTTTTAGTTATACTCTGTTCCTTACCATAGAGGGGATAAAAGAGTCAATTATTTGTAGCAACTTTTAGCTGCAAGCGTTTCCACTTCCAATACTTTTTAGGTGCTGGACTTCCTCTGAGTCTCTTACCACTGGGGGGAAAACTCCAGAGTTGCTTAAAGGCTCAAAATGTAAAGCGGTCCCAAAATATAAGACGTTTACATGTGAGTTTTTGTAAGAAACTGATTTTATTCGGTGCGGTCTCCGCTTTATATAGGTCCTAGCTTAAGTAGATAACATCAAATCTTATTCTAGATATACATTTTTGAGGCAAGTGACATGGGGCTTTTTAAAGATATGCTGAGATCCCACGCAGGGAATCAGTTAACATTACATTATTTGTGCTACGCTCAACCTGCCGCTATGTTAAGAGTCATGCGCTAAGCAGCGTACAGCAGCATTGATTTGTTAAAGATAAATATATATTTATATATAAACGTGTTCATGTGTGAACAATAGCGCTATACGCATCCAAGAAGATGCTTAGCTGCACATGGTGCCTATCACCTTCTCTAATGCATTGGATTTACATGACAGTGGTGCGTCCGACTTTGCTGTGGACTCTTAGTGTGGTGGCAGGCCACGGAAAGGGAGGACGTACAACAGCCGTATGGAGAAATCTCAGCGGCAGACACTGCTCTGCATATCAGGGGCGCTGAGGTCTACCCCAACAAAAGCGCTCAAAACTATACTCGGTATCGTATAGAAAAGGCTGCACGACGCCTACTTGCAGCAGGAAACATGTCGCTACAGGGATTCGGGCATAGTTCAATTGGGCGAGACATGATCAGTGTATCTGACTACATGATACCCAGAACTTACCCAGATGTCAAAATAACAACATTCATGGGACCGGACGACTGGAAAAATGGTCAGGACCATAATAAAATGCAGCATATTCCAGGCAGAAGTCTTTGCCATTAGGAAAGCAGCAGAGGCCGCGCAGTGTATAAACCGCCAAAACGGAGCGGTGAACCTATTCGTCGACAGCCAATCGGTGATAAGAGCCATGCAGTCGTCAGCGGTGTGTTCCAAAAATGTAGTGCTCAGCACGACTAAGTCAGTGAGCATCTACTGAGTTCCCAGCAAGCAGGGCATCAATGGTAACGAGGCGCGGACGATCGTGAAGAGGAAGGCGTCAGGTTGGCGAATGACAGAATGGAGAACGTGCCTGTTTCCTTAAGAACGCTCCAAAGCGAGCTAGAGAGACGGGCAGACGCGCGAACTAAAGGAAGGTGGAGGAATTCCACAACCTGCAAAATCTTAAAAATCATGTGCAAAGAGCGCAACGAAAAACTCAGCCACTACCTACTGCATCTACCATGAAAAGACTGAAGACTGCTAGTGGGAATCCTAACGGGTCCTAACGCACGCACTTAAACAAGGCATTACCGATAATAGCAACTGCAAGAAATGTTATGAATCCGAGGCAATTTAAACCTTGGAGCATCTCATCTGCAAGTGCCCCGCCCTTTCACGGGCAAGGATCAGATACCTAGGAGCCCCGGTATTGGCATCACTAGAAGATGCCTCCAGGAAAACACCTCGATCCTTTAGGTAAAATCTCGTAAAAAAAAAAATCATCAGGTCTATAAAAACTATATTGGCCTATGAAGGGCCGTCCGAATAACCTAACCTATTAATAAGCTTAAGGAGTATGAGCTTCATGCCACTAAAAATAAAACAGTTTATTTTAATCACGAACAATCTATTGGTCAGCTATTCGGATTTAATAAACGAAAATTAAGGCCACATGATTAAGAAATGTACATCTTAGATAATCCTGTAAATATTATAAAAATAAATTCTGTCAGATTGGAATATAATATATTATTATTTTAATTTAATTTAATTTATTTACCTGTCAGCACCAGAAAAATAAGCACGCTCGAAGTACGGACAACTGATCGGTAAAACTCATAAAATTGCTATACATAAGTTGGAAGATCCCCCACATCGTTCCTTATGACACTACTAAAATTTAATTGTTTAATGTAATTAAAAGTGAAGCTACCCTCCCACTAGCATTCCGGAGTTGGGATCGTTATATAAACCCGACATAGGTGTACAGTGAACATATCATATCTGGAATGTCAAGCTTTCGGTAAACAGGGAACGTCCACAATTCGCTGTCCTTGCGTCCACATTTAATGGGCAACTTATTACAAACAATTTGAGAAATGCAATATATATATCTATATTCAGAAGTCTATTCCTATGAGGGTTTGAATATTAAATATAATGAAAACCATTTTGCTGTCTTGTATGATATTTATGCAAGATCAAGAGAACTACTACAATCGGGGGGCAAGAGCTCTTCTATCTGCGAAGGAATTCATTGCGAATTTGGTGGTTATAGATCTGTCTCAACAAAATGAGGCAGTCAAATCGGGACCGATTGCCGTTAAAATTTGCACTGAGCTAACTGCAGCAAGTGAGGTGAACACAAAAGTATATTGCGTTCTCATTGTGGAATACGCACTGTATTTAGCCGGTATTTGAACCAATAATACAAAAATCTTTCTACTGAATCACTATATTCTATCATCAAATTCTGAACACCCGGAATTTTCTCTCTTATCACTCGATTGAACATTAATTCTGCTGGCGCAGACCCTGTGGTGCCATGAGGAGTTACATTATACATCATAACAAACGACTGAATTTCTTCCCTGAAATTTGTCTTGTTCGTTAACGCTATTTTTAGCCTTCTTACTAACGATCTGTTCATGTTCTCAACTTCCCCATTGGCTTGTGGCCGATAAGGTGGCGATGTTACTTGCTCTATCCCGCATTGCTTACAATATTCGTTAAATTTTGCACTAACATATTGTCTTCCGTTATCAGTTTTTAACTTTTTAGGATAGCCTTATCTGGTGAAGATTTCTTTCATGGCTCCGACTAACGAAATTGTTGAGATCGATTTCAGGAATTTGTATTCCATATACCTTGAATAATAGTCGATTAAAACCAGAATGTGTTGGGGGTTTGGTAACGGTCCCAAAAGGTCGGGAGCTACAAAGATCCATGGTCCTTCTGCAAATGTGTGAGTGGGGTTTAATGCTTGCGAAAGCATTATGCAATATCTGCAGGATTTTACGAATTTCTCCGCGTTTCGATCTATTTTTGCCCACCATACCTTGGACCGTAATCGCCGCTTCAAGCCGACTTGCCTGGATGGCCACAATCTCTTTTCAACGCCGTATCGTGCTTATCCTCAGTTTTGCCAAAAACGAAAGGACATTTGTAGATGCCGACAGTAATTGCTTCAGTCTCCTTTGAAATATTTCTGGTGCCGAGTTGACTCCAAACGTGAAACGTTTATAGCGAAATAATCCTAGTGGAGTTATAAACGTTGTTATTTATCGGCTTTGCTCGTCTAGCTCGAGTTGCTTCCTTGAGGTCTGGCTCGGAGAAATATCTGGCATCTCTCAGTTAAGTCATGAACGCTTCCAATGTTGGAAGAGGGTTATTATTCCTCAAAATGGCTTGATTTGCTAGCCGCATGTCCAAGCATATTCGGATGTACCCATTCTCTTTAAAAACCAGAAACATTGGTGAAACCCAGGCGCTGGGTCCATTTACAGGCCTATCCTTCGCATGGGCTGTTGTACTGGCTTTTTGTCATTAAATATCGGCAATTTGACACGGTCCCCTTTAAACTTCAGAAAGACTGATACCTCCTAGATATGGTTCTCCTGCAGTCCGAGCCGTAGTAGATTTAACTAAATTTCCAATTCTCGTCCCAGTAATGACTGCGTTCCTCTTTCAATGACGAAAAAGGAGGCAATCATTTCAGCGTTTTTACCCACAGAGACTGGTGCCTCAAAGACGCACATTACATTTAATATTTGGTCCGAACCATAACCTTTGAACTGGTTCTGTGAGTTGAGCCGAACGTTGAAAACTGTGACTTCGTTACTTTTCAGGATTTTAAAACATCCCTCCGTTCTCGGTATTTTAGTAGAGGAAAACGTGTCATAACGGTGTTCAGATCTCGAGTAAATATTTTATCTTTTTAAATTCGTTTTACATGGTTTTTTAAATGGTTTTGAACCATTTCTCCCACTCACAACGAAGCAGTGATTTATAAAAGCTTTGGCACAAGAATTTTTTAATAAGTAATTCCGCGTTCATAAATTTGGATATCTCTATTAATGCATATATATATATAATTTATTTAATAGAACTGAGCTTCCCTTTGCTTAGTTCTGTCACTGACTTTAGTCAGTTCATTTAATATGTATGCACATATTTTGACAACGTATACATACACACCATACATGTACCTACTACTACTACTACACCTCGGCTACTGCCCTTAGTTTTTTTTATTTTGTTTTTACCCGGTACCATAGGGTACAAGGGTATTATAAGTTAGTGCCAATCGAGAATGTATAACAGGCAGAAGGAGGCATCTCCGACCCCATAAAGTATATATATTCTTGGTCAGCATCACCAGCCGAGTCGATTTAGCCATGTCTGGTTCTGTCCGTCTGTCCGTCTGTCCGTCTGTCCGTCCGTGTGAAACAACAGATCTCAGAGACTATAAGAGCTAGAGTTACCAAATTTGAGACAACATTGGAATCTGTACAGCACGCAGATCAAGTTTGTTTTAAAATTTGCCACGCCCACTTTCGCCCTGAAAAGCGTAAAAACTTTATAAGCTATAGTCGTAATTTTGGCTTTAAAGTAATAGATAAAATAAATAAGTAGGCATTTGCGGACGTTTTCTGAAAATTTTAGTAAAATCGGATGATAAACATGGAAGTATTAAATAATAAAGTTTTCGTCAATGCTTCTTCTTCTTTCTGAGCCACAAAGGCAGTAGCGAAAGTGTTGCGTGCTTTCGAGCGCAGTATTAATTCGTAAGGCAGCTGCTTTCAGCTGCACTTGTCTTTAAACGTTGCTTAACATTTTTAGCAACATTTGTCTTCATTTGTCAACTTTTGTTTTTCCATGTTGGTGTTATTTAATTTCACGCACAATACTGGGTACCGGTATCCCACAGTCGGTGACACTCGACTGTAGCTTTTCTACTTGTTAATCTCTCTGTCAATCGTCGTCAGCTTAATGTGTTCTTGAAAAAAAAATTATTTTCAGCTAACTTCTTTCTTCTCTCTTTATTTAATTTTTTTTGTTAATTTTTTTTTGTTACTGCATCCGACCTTTGCCAGCTAAGTTTGTGGCCAACTGCCTCTGACCTATATCAGATAATTTCTCCCTTATGCACATTTTTGTAATTGCATCTTCCTTCCATTTACTTATATTTGCCTAAAGTGGCTGCTGGAGAAGTGCTGCCTACCACCGGGGCGGAAATCCTGAGCGCGTTGGCCGGCAACAACCAATCCAAGGTCCCTGGACCGAAGGGCATCCCGAAGCTTACTGCTAAAGCCATTGAGGGCGATAGGTGGCAGGGTGGCTCCAAAGGGTACTGCCTCGTTTGCACCCTCGACGTTAAAAATGAGTTTAACTCGGCTAACTGGAGCCTAGTACTGCGAGCACTCCAGCGAGGAGGCATATCGGGCTACCTCATCCAACTTATCGCCGACTACTTCAAGGATCGCATCCTCATGTACAGCTCTGAGGCTGGAAATTATGAGTACCAGGTGACCGGAGGTGTTCCCCAAGGCTCAGTCCCGGGGAACGTCATGTATTACGGGACAGTGGTGACCTCGACTATCCTGTATGTCGCACCAATTTGGGCCGAGGCGATGAAGACCCCAAGCTACAGACGGCATACGCATTGCGGAAAGCGATCGGCTTCTGCACCGTACCCGAAGAGGCTGCCCTAGTGGTTGCGGGAAAAATCCCAATTGACCTCCTCACAGCAGAAAGCAGGACTGGTAGCTCAGGCAGCAGATCTCAGAGGAACCAAACGATCGTCGTATGGCAGGAGCGATGGAAGCAGGAAGCACTGGTAGATGGACGCACAGGCTCCTTCCCAACCTGGCTCTAGCGTCGACACGGACATGTGGACTTCTACACCGCCCAGGTCATCACACGGATGCTTCAAGGCGTACCTTCACAGGTTCATACTGTGACCACTGTTCCAGCACAACCATCGAGGATGCGGAACACTGTCTCTTTGCCTGCTTTGCCTGTCTACATGACGAGAAAAGGTTGGTGCAATTGAAAATTTATTGTTTTTTCTATGCGTTTATTTATTTTCTTATAATGCGTTGAGTATATATATGTATATATTAATTTGTCGCACTTTCACTATTTAGGTTTCATTTACCTCGTCGCCAATGTATTAAAACGGAAATTGTAACAATAATTTATTAATGAATTATAGTTTTGCACATATATTTGTAGCTATGCTCCGTACACTTCGGCTTCCAGAATTAGATTGAGCTTTAAATTACTTGAGACTAACAGAGGAATGTTATTAAGTGTCATCGCTCGCTTTCTCGCTGTCAGAGATGATTGGAGGTACAGGCTTCCACACACACCATTGACTGGGCTAGTTCAACCTTTTGTGTAACAATTTATGAAAGATTTTCTTATTAAAATTTTAAAATTTGTCGCAAGTAGACGTCCACGAAAACAATACAACGCCAATAGGAGCAGCTCAGCTACAATCAAATACCCTATAATCAGATTAAATAATGTCATGAAAATATAAAAAGATAAAATTTTTCCCGAACACTGGATTATCTGGAGGAGTCATTAAAATATTTTAATAAGAGGATCACTGGTACACCGGTGGTTTTGAATGCACACGGCCAACATTTCACAAGCTGTTGTTGGGAGCATAATGACGTCAGCAATGGTGTTGATATATGTGCCTGACATTTCTTTGCAGTGCGCTCACAAAAAGAACTTTAATTATAAAATTATAAAAATTAAGTACTTAAAATTATAAGTAAACTTAGATCATCGTTTCTGACCCTTGGTATTTAAAAAAAAAATAAAAACAAAATTATATTATACTCGAAAATAAAATGTATGCATTATTTTTATTGGAAATGGTCATTGGTTTTTGTTTTAGATATTTTTTTGGATGGGATGCCGCGCCACGTCTCTTAAATGTTGGAAGCCTGCATCATTTCTGACCTTTCGAGTGCGGAAGTATATGTGCAACGCTCCGTGGCTGCCGTGAACATCCCATTTTTTTTCCACAGCACTCACTTAATGGAGGGTGAGTGCCCTTTTGACCCCATCTCGCACAAATTACATTTTGTGGGGGTGGAATTTGTGCGAGCCCCCGTCCCATTTCTTTCCTAGTATCTTCTCTCAGGATCCAATTTTTATAACATACTTTTTTTTGTTCCCCATCCCTTTTTATGTTCTCGATTGAGACTTGTTTTTGATAGCTTTGTAACAGTTGGATTGCACAAGTGAGCGACCTTTGGTGACCCTTGATTGCGCTTGTGCGCGACCTTTTCAAGTAGGAACGGGTAAGTGCAGGATCGCTCCCTCGAACGCTCACTCTTTCGTGTGGCACCGTAACCTATTAAATTGAGGGAGGGTGAGTGTCCTTCGATGGGACATGATTGAGCAGGATCAATTTGGTAATTGTGCCTCTTCCTCCTCCTCAAGCACCTCCACGATCCCACCACTTATCTTTTGGGAGCTAGCCCTAATTTGTTATAGTTTTATTGCTAAATCCTTTCAAAATTGACAGCTGACCCTAATTTATTACATTTTTATTATTTTAAACACTCAAAATTTGACAAAAGATTCTTATTAAGCTAATTTATGACCCAATTAAGCGACATCAGAGGTCCCGAAAACCGGGTTTTTTAACTACTATCGGACCACTATATCTTATATCTGCCATAGAAACGATATGTCCAAATTAGCCGATTTTGGTTGTTTTTAAAGATATCGGTTTAAAACTTAGTAAATGGTCTGTTTACTAAATAAAAGCTATAAATTTAAAATATCTGAGTATAATCGAATAATAACCTTGGGAGTTATTAAGCAATAAAATGGTTAGACCTCGAGTTAGCTTCACCTTCTTATAACTAATGTACAAAAAATAACAAATAAGGGACAACACGCCTTAAAAATGGTTCGCATTAAATAAAATGGCGCAAAAGCTTAGAAGCTTCCTTGAAGTTTTCAGCGAACATCCTATCCCCTTCAGGATCCTCGGAATGCTTAAATGTTATTAAAACATTTAATCAACCTTTTTTTAATTCTTAAGAGTTTTCAAGCTCGGAAGAATACTTTATTATGGAAAATTCCCGAATTTGCATCCAGCAATAGTCGCTTAGCATTCCTTTCTCCCAGTTACCTTCGCAACGCTTTTCAAATGGTGACATATCCTGATGAAATCATTCTCCCTGTTCATCTCTTTCTGCTCCCAAGTTCTTTGGAAAGAAGACCAAAAGACTGTTTAGATAGTGCATTTTAAATGACATGCTGAAAGCTATAGTTAAAAATAAAACTAAATTTAATGAATGTTTCATCATTATTTAAATTAATTCATGATAAATTCTTCTTCCAATATTTCCCAAAAACCTGTAAATTACTTCTTGAAACGCCTTCAAGCGGCTTTTTCTGCAGAGCTTAATTATTTTGTAAAATGTTCGTCAACGAACAATTTCCGCTGGAAACTATCCTTCCTTCAAAGAAGCTGCTAAGCTTTTATGCAACGATTTATTTTAATACTTAAAATGTTTTTCAAATCGTTATATCTCAAAAACAAAATCACAAAGCAGGCTCTTCCTTGGAAAACAATTTTGTAGCACAACTGCAATATGATAATTTATTTAACTCGGCTTAACTTCTAGAATTTTTATTGGATTTGCAAATATTTAACATTAACTAATTTAAAACTTTTTTATTATATTGTGTTGCAACCTGCTTTTTCTCGATGGGGCAAGGCCGGCTAGCCAGTCTCCTCAGGGAGGGATTTTTACCCGATGCCCACAGGTGACAGATAGACAGAAACAAAACAACAAACAAAACAAACCAAATAGCTGTTACGTACGCCGGTTAGGGCGACATGATTCCCACGGGTAACACGGAAGAGAATCAAGAGTTGCCAATACGCTAATAGTGAACACACTGCTGATTTTGCGGAATCGTCAAAAGTTAGAACAAAGAACGACCCGAATTGAACCCTAGCCAATAGGAAAAAAGAGGGGAATTGGTGACTCTAACTGGGAACACTTTTGTGTTCTATTCCGGTGATTCCTAGGGAAAAGTTGACACAGTCGTTGGTATAAAAGACCCCGGACTAGCAGTACCAAGGAGTCAAAGTCAGAGTTAGGAACTGGAAGTCTACTCAGAAAGTCTAAAAATCCATCAATACCAACTTGAATGCGTGCAAACCGCTTAAGTGTAAAAGTCGGATAGCCTTCGCGATATTGACCGCGGTAAATTTACGGTGCCGATGCAGTCCTTTTAAGGAAGCAAATATCCTTAAGGCTGTTACAACGTCCCGTCGAACAATGCCGAGTGCAATGTGAATCCTAAAGGACATGTGTTAATAATATACCACGCCTAAAGCAATCCTGCCGATCTTTGCTGTTTCAAAAGTCAAAACTGAATACCAATTTTGTTCCACTATGTACCGAATAAACGTGCAACTAACGATAAAAACTATGTTCCCGTGTCACTAGGCGTAGCCTAGATCCTGCAACTACAACCCCGAGACACATATCAGCTCCAAGCGCTTCCAGGATTCTGACATCACCCAAGCGGACTCTACATCAATAATGAAAAGCCGATCCAATACCATCAACGCCACATTAATCTGACAACAAACATATAAAAGCAAATCTGCCACAACATAAATAATTTCCTAAACGTATAAACGCATTTTTTCAACACCAACACCTATAACTTGTAATTTAGTGAATGAATTTATTACCCCCAAACCCATAGCACGATATTATATATATATATGCTTAATTCTAATTAACTTTGCAACAACTAAAACCTCAACTCCGGAACGAGAGCTCTCAACGATGGAATAACCGAGGGTGAGTCAACGGGACCGTTTGCCCAATATTGTCTGATATATATATATATATGATCGTGCCCCATTATATTACACACACCATACCTAATACAATATTAGCATTCAAAGATACACTTACATACATAACATAACATAAGTACACATTTAAATATTATTTACACTCATTCAGAATATCACTTGCTATACAAAACCACATTTCAATACATTCAATACATCCATGTCCAATAAACTCTTGACCAACCTTTATAATAAACTTGTAATGCGAACTTAAACCAACAAAATGCATTGGTAAAAACCCATTAAAAGGGGCAATGGTACAAATGGAAGACTGGGTCAAGAAAATGACATAACTTTTGACGAACGACAAGAACACAGGGATCGTATTGCACGGCCCGCGACGATCCAACGGCGCACGAAGTTGCGAATGGGGAGGAAAACGGCCAAAACATAGCCCGATTGTTTTTCACGATCAAGCATAAATTTGCTTGCGGGGCAATGTGGACAGAAAGACAGACTGACGAACGATTTCTACTATTTTCAGGCACGTAAATAATTGTTCTGATTACGTTTGGAGAGGATAGTGGCGTCCAAAAGACCCACCCCAAATCCGGCGAGCTCAGCTGCACAAATCGTGTCTGCTACCGGGCAGCCACTTCTCAGCCCTATGTCCTCCAAGGACTAAGGCACAACGACACCACCGACGTAACAGAAATGGCGCCAACTTGGGCAATATCCTTGCATCCTTTACTGCCAAAAACTTATTCTCTTTGTACACGAGAAACACCTTAGCATCCAGATAAACAATTTTAGTACTGTCTTAAGAATTTAGAGATATCAGAGCCGATCACTTTGGTGTCGAAATTAGCTAACAATTTTATAACATTTTCTGTAAATTCAATAGACACATCAAATATAACTTTTCTGTATCTTCTTTAAAGTCACCAACTTCTCAGACAGATGGTATCAGAAGCGGAAAGGCCATCCGATCCGACACTTGTAGTTTTAGAATTGGCACTTGACTTTGAGGACCTTTTAAGTCTTAAATATTAAATTCAATACTTAAACCATAGTTCCTCGGCAAACGAAATAATACCATAACAGCTTCTATAAAAGCAGACCATTTTGAAATATTTAACGTAAATAAACTTAGCTGCGCTTCCTGGCCGACGCTATTCAGTCGTACTAGGCTATGCCAGGTCGCTCGCAAGTTCGAGTCCAGGAAGAGCAGGGTCGCAAGCGAATAACGCGCACCACCGACCGGTCTTAATAGTATCCAGTCATCGCCATAATATAGCCGCCATCATCGGTTGGGGTAGCGGTTCGTCATCGTTTGTCGATCCAGTACTGAAGGGGTGGGGGATGACCGTAACCGTACAGCCGACGCTATTCAGTTGTACTAGGCTATGCCAGGTCTCTCGCAAGGTTCGAGTCTGTAAGATTACCATGACTAACGGGCGGGACGACAGTATTTATCTCTCTGGCCGACGCTATTCAGTCGTACTAGGCACAGAACCAGGTCGCTGCAAGGTTCGAGTCCAGAGAGAGGAGCAGGGAGGCACCTTTCGCCTGTCTGGAATAAAGCCCATCCGTCTGCATGTGAGTGAGTCTACCTGTTTCCGACGACCGGGGAGGGGGTCGGACAAAGCCTTCCTGTGGGTGAGCAGCAGTCCCATGTACTGTGTTTTCCGGGAAGATGTCAAGTGCGCAGAAGGAACTGATCACTCCGGTGGAGGGCAGTTGAATCCATTCAGCGAATTCACTTGAATAGGGAGCTTTTGAAATTTTATTTGGGGCTTAATTTCGGACGATTCTGACCCATACCATGAACCAGGAGTACCAGCGCACCCTGTTTTGAATTACACAATTTTATTCGTCATAAAACTTTTGCTGCCAAGCAAAAATATTGAAGCAAACGAAAACGAAAAATAACTTAACAAAACCAACAACGAGCAAGCACGTATAAATATATCTTATTACAACAAAGTTAAATAACAAACGCAAACAAATAAGTACCGCGATTACACGGCAGGGTGGTCGGGCGTATATATATTTACAATATTTTTAACATATGGCAGGAGATAAGAAAAAGAAGAAGGTTACACTTAATCTACCTCCATTGAGGACTTTCCGCATCAACACTGGCGGCGAGAAGCCAGACAAACCAGAACAGAAACACGGAAAGAGCTAACTTATCGCCAGTTGACGAAAACAACCAGTCGATAAGCTTTAATAGCAAACTAAATAACTTAGGAGTTTAGCAGATTGCAGCAGCGTAATCATGGACGATTCCGAAGGGGCTGTAGGAGGAACAACTCGACTTGGGGCCACCATTAGGGCGGTCCAGTATTCTTCCGACTAACCAAGGAGCTAGACCCAGATATAATGATGACAATGATCGGCTAGAGCGAATGCTCTCAGCATTAATTGTGTCAAATAACGAGATGAAGAAACCATGACAACGAGAATGGCCAAAATGCAGGAGGAAGTAGTCAGCCTGCGGCGCCAAGTAGCCGAACTGTCCGCAGTGCAGCCAGAGAGAGCCCAATACCGAGGGAAGACCCGAGGTCAGTTCGACGCCTCAAAGACACGGAGCCGCGCGGCAGGGCCAACCAAGACAGACATCAGTAGCCGCAAACCAACCAATACCGAGTCCTAGGGAGGTAGCCGAAAACCAGCCTAATCCCAGCGCCGAGAAAACGAAACACAGCTTAGCAGCAGCTATACAGGAACTCGACCAACACGCCTGGACAAATGGAACCTTAAGTTTGATGGGTCTAGTAGGGGCATGTCGGTGGAGAGTTTTCTGTTCCGAGTGAGTCGCTTAACGGAAATGCACGGGTACACTTTTGATCAGATATTTAAGGAATTTCACTGCTTACTGAGTGGTACTGCAGCCAAATGGTACTGGCAGTTGATGGAAGACCGAGCTGACGATTTTGAATTTGGATATTATGACATGACTAACGAAATGACTAAAGCTTTCTCCACGTCGACAACGACTATGTTAGTATTAAAGAACTTATGGAACGACGCCAAGGGTACAACGAGAGCTTTGACGATTTTATTGCGGCCATGCATAATCTTCAATTCAATTGAAGAACAAAATTCCGGAAGATAACTTCGTAGGAATTTGAAGGAAAATCTGAACACACAAATGGGAGTTTCTTACTTGCATCGCCAATAAATACCTTGGCAGCCGTTTAAGAAACAGGAATCCGAGTTGAGAAATGGATTCGAGACAGAACGTCAACTCAACGTAAGTCAGCAGCAGCACATATCTTTGTACACCCAATTTAATTGCCGTCAAAAATTCCGATACTTCACAATACCTCAAATCCAATAAACCAATATCGGCCCGGCTAGTTCATTCAATAGAGCATGAGACTCTTAACCTCAGGGTATGGGTCGAGGCCCACGTTGGGCGCGTAAAACTAACATAACCCCGTACGTTAAGTTTGGAGGATCATTCCATGCTGATCAGCATCGACGACCCCGAGCCTGTTACGTACGCCGGTTAGGGCGACATGATTCCACGGGTAACACGGAAGAGAATCAAGATGCCAATACGCTAATAGTGAATCACTGGCAAGATTGCACCAGAATGTGGCTCTGGCAAATGACACCGCCAAACGCGCCAAATGAGTGCCATGCAATCACTAGCAACCCAACACTGCTGATTTTGCGGAATCGTCAAAGTTAGAACAAAGAACGACCCGAATTGAACCTAGCCAATAGGAAAAAGAGGGGAATTGATGACTCTAACTGGGAACACTTTTGTGTTCTATTCCGGTGATTCCTAGAAAAGTTGACACAGTCTGGTATAAAAGACCCGGACTAGCAGTACCAAGGGAGTCAAAGTCAGAGTTAGGAACTGGAAGTCTATTCAGAAAGTCTAAAATCCATCAATACCAACTTGAATGCGTGCAAACCGCATAAGTGTAAAAGTCGGATAGCCTTTCGCGATATTGACCGCGGTAAATTTACGGTGCCGATGCAGTCCTTTAAGGAAGCAAATATCCTTAAGGCTGTTACAACGTCCCGTCGAACAATGCCGAGTGCAATGTGAATCCTAAAGGACATGTGTTAATAATACCACGCCTAAAACAATCCTGCCGATCTTTGCCGTTTCAAAAGTCAAAACTGAATACCAATTTTGTTCCACTATGTACCGAATAAACCGTGCAACTAACGATAAAAAACTATGTTCCCGTGTCACTAGGCGTAGCCTAGATCCTGCAACTACAACCCCGAGACACATATCAGCTCCAAGCGCTTCCAGGATTCTGGACATCACCCAAGCGCACTCTACATCAATAATGAAAAGCCGATCCAATACCATCAACGCCACATTAATCTGACAACAAACATATAAAAGCAAATCTGCCACAACATAAACAATTTCCTAAACGTATAAACGCATTTTTCAACACCAACACCTATAACTTGTAATTTAGTGAATGAATTTATTACCCCAAACCCATAGCACGATATATATATATATATGCTTAATTCTAATTAACTTTTGCAACAACTAAAACCTCAACTCCGGAACGAGCTCTCAACGATGGAATAACCGAGGGTGAGTCAACGGGACCCGTTTCAATATTGTCTGATATATATATATATATGATCGTGCCCCATTATATTACACACACCATACCTAATACAATATTAGCATTCAAAGATACACTTACATACATAACATAACATAAGTACACATTTAAATATTATTTACACTCATTCAGAATATCACTTGCTATACAAAACCACATTTCAATACATTCAATACATCCATGTCCAATAAACTCTTGACCAACCTTTATAATAAACTTGTAATGCGAACTTAAACCAACAAAAATGCATTGGTAAAACCCATTAAAAGGGGCAATGGTACAAATGGAAGACTGGGTCAAGAAAATGACATAACTTTTGACGAACGACAAGAACAACAGGGATCGTATTGCACGGCCCGCGACGATCCAACGGCGCACGAAGTTTGCGAATGGGGAGGAAAACGGCCAAAACATAGCCCGATTGTTTTCACGATCAAGCATAAATTTGCTTGCGGGGCAATGTGGACAGAAAGACAGACTGACGAACGATTTCTACTATTTTCAGGCACGTAAATAATTGTTCTGATTACGTTTGGAGAGGATAGTGGCGTCCAAAGAACCCACCCCAAATCCGGCGAGCTCAGCTGCACAAATCGTGTCTGCTACCCGGGCAGCCACTTCCTCAGCCCTATGTCCTCCAAGGACTAAGGCACAACGACACCACCGACGTAACATAGCAACCGGAACAAAATCAATTTCACGAGGACTATATTTACTCTCCCTTTTGTCGAACCAAGGATTGGGCGTATTGGTAATGACGCACCTCCTACTCCTGAGATTAGAACATTTCTACTCTCCTGTGTCTCCTCTCATGACTCGGTCGGCCTACTCCTCGTTATCGGCTCACTTTATTATTTTCAGGTCTCTTTCAGGTCGCTGGCTGCTTGGACTCGCGGGTCAACTTTTATAATTAAATATTTTTTTTTCATTTTATCCATGCATGTTTAAGTATCGAGTTAACATTTTATATTGTAATTTACATGATTTGTGTTATTGTTATGTGATTTTTATGGACTTGTATTTTTAAATGTTGGGCGTGCTTTTTCTATTACATCCTATGTTTTATTTGCGTTTTAGATTAGGCCAACTTATATGTATGTATATGTTTTGGCACTATGTTAAACAAATAGATGTAATGTATGAAATAATTAAATAAATATGTTCCAGGAAATAAATAGACAACAATTAGCACGTGTAGATCAATAACACGAAATTTCACAATTAAAAAGATAGTTCGGATAATAAATTAAATAAATACTTTAGAATAAATAAATAAATAAATAATTTCAATAAATATTTAAAACTAAATATTAGGTCTAGGTTTGCTGGTGCGGTCTCAAGTTTTATTTTTTTTTCTTCGAATTTTTACGGCCACGCTGTCGGCCACGCAGATGGGACGGGCACGGGGTACGGGGATTTGGTTTCCCGGGCCAGGCGAAAAGTTCTCGGGGAGCCCTCAGGGTATAGGCGGGGACGAGGTTTAATCCTCTGAAACCCATATTATTTTTTATTACAATCTAAAGTTCCACTTGGAACGGACTCACATTAAAATTTCTCCCTCCTGTCTGCCTCCTGGATTGGTGTCTCGGATCCTTCCTCCTGGGGTTTCTTCAGGTCGCCCCAAGTCTGGCGTTCTTTTTTCCAACAAAAATTAAGGGGACACTGGGTTCTTTTCGGTGTTTACTCCGTTTCTGCCGAATTTTCTGACCTAACCCAATAAGCGCCGAAATTGCCCTTTTGTATGGGTTCGGTTTCCTCCGATTCCTCCTTCCCACCTTTTGACTCTCTCGCTTCGGCTCTGCCAACTCGCTTTCGGTGCGCATTCCAGGCGATATTTCTTTTGCCAACACCTATCGATCCCCTTCGAATGCATCACCATGCTAAAATTCGCAATCGAAGAGGAAGCGAATATTCGCGAGCGTTCCTCCAATTACACAAAACCAAAATAAACAAGACACAATTGTGCAATGGAACACTACCCGGACCTTGCCTCACAGCTTCTGGGTTACCCCAACGTAGGCTCACACCCACGGTACGTCTATGTCCCTAATGTATGCTTTCTACTCTACAGCCGCAAGTCTTTCGCATGGTAGATGCCAATTGATTTCCCAGTCAGATGACTGAAACTGGACTGAACATGTTGTTCCCGACAGGCCGGACGACTCTTCATCTCACAAACTTCCGTGCGAACTTTGCGTTGTAGTTCTTAGCAAAGTCGCTCTGGGGGAAGTTTCGGGCTCGCTTTTTATACTGCCGGCTGCTCCGTTCATATGCGATCCCGGATGATCTGGCGTCGGTCTCTGGGGTTCTACGCCACTACTTCGTGGTCCGTCATCGATTGGAGTTTCCTGGCCAACTTGTAGCAGCTACCGTGGAGATGACCAAAGACAGCAAAGAATGAGGTCACTCCAGTCGCGTCATGGATCATGTTTCTGATCGCAACCTCTATTTCTGGCAGAAACGCGTCCCAGTCTCGGTGATCTTGCCCGAGGTATGTTCTGATTGCCGCCAGTACCGTCCGGTTCACCCTCTCTGCGGCGTTGCTTTGTGGAGAATATATTGCTGTCCGCATATGTTGGACACTATACGCCTCCATCATGTCCTTAAAGGCTTTGGAAGTGAACTGTTTCCCATTGTCGGAGTGGATCACCTCTGGAACACCGAACTTGAAGAACACCTCATTCGCTAGGAACTCTACGACATTGAATGCAGTGGCTTCCTTCATCGACTTCAGGAATGTAAATTTGGAGAAGTGATCCGCAACCACAAATATCCAGGCTTTTCCCCGGTTGGAACGTGATTATTTGCCCAGAAAATCGATGTATAGTTTCTGGAACGGCCTCTCGGTTATCACTTCCTGCCCTATCCCGACTTGTGTGCGAAAATTCGGAGTCTTTGCTTCCTTGCATTGAATGCACCTCCCTACAAAGTCGCGCACCTGCGTCGCCATTCCGGGCCAGTAATATTGCCTCCATGTCCCGAAGTTGGTTCCTCGTGAGCCGTTGTGATCAACCCGGCTGTAAGAGATACTGGGATCTACAGCTTCCATGTCGATCCGTCGACTTCATCTTCAAACCTATTGAGTCCCAGACGTTCGAAGATGAAGTCGCCCTCCGCGCGAATATCCGGTAGCCGTGCCTGATTCTCCTTTATTTCATTTCGCATTTCCTTGTACTCCGCAGATTCAAACCCTGTCGTGGCGAACCTAAGGACATTGTCGGCAGCTAGCTCCAGCTCCTCCACGCATCTGGAAAACGTATCGGCCACCACGTTCTCGGCTCCTTTTAGGTGTGTGATCTTGAAGTCGAAGCTCTGCAGACTTAGTGACCATCGCGCTAGACCACCACTGAGATCCTTCAGGGACATCAGCCACTTCAAGCTGGCGTTGTCGGTGATCACTGTAAACGGCACAAGTTCCACGTACGGCCGGAATTTCTCTATTGCTAGAACTGCCGCCAAGCACTCTTTCTCTGTAACCGAATAATTAATTTGGTGCCTGTTAAATTTCGCTGAGAAAAAAGCTATGGGTCGCTTGTTTTTGTCGTCGTCGAGCTGAAACAGGACTGCGCCTACGCCATGGTTGGATGCGTCATACTGCACGTAGAACGGACGCTTAAAGTCCGCGTGTACCAATAACGGGGCAGAGGTAAGCGCTATTTTTAGAGCCTATATCGCACTTTTGGCATTATCGGTCAGCACTTACTTTGTATTCTTCCCTTTTTTCAGCGCATCTGTGAGCGTTGTAGCCAAGCCCGCGAAGTCTTTGATTAACCGGCGATACCATCCCGCAGTACCCAAGAAACTTCGTAGTGTCTTCACCGACTTCGGCTCGGGAATCTTCTGGATCGCTACGACTCTTTCTGGATTCATCCGGAGTGTCCCGCCACCGATGATGAAACCCAGGTATTTCAACGACTTAAGATTGATTTGATTGATTTAATCCAATCGTCAAATTCGCTTTCTTCAGGCACTCCGCTACCAATCGGAGATACTTCAGGTGCGTCTCGAAATCCGGCGCGATGATGAGCAAGTCGTCAAGGTAGACAAAGACGTCGACGTCGTTGTTGAGCTTCCGCGCGTCCAAGCAAAACCGATTTTTGTCCGGCCTTCGCACCACTGTGGTGCGGCTACTCCACGGACTCTCGCTGACCTCAATCACGCCAAGCTTCTACATCTTATCGACCTCTGTCAACACGATCTCCTGCATGGCTGGTGATTGCGGATAATGCCGGTCCTTAAAAGGTTCTGCGCCCTCCACGAGTTGGATCCTGTGTGTCTCCACCGATGTCTTTCCCAGTCCTACATTCTCAAAAGCCAGGAACTGCTTCTTTACTGCCTCTTATTCGCTCCTCTCGCTATTTTTCAGGTCCCACCCCTCGACTACGGAATCCTTTGCTCCCTTTCCATCTAGCCACGGGTTGGTCGCATTCCAGATTTCGTTCACGTTTGCCTTCGGATTGTGGGTACCGCGGGTGCTAAATCGAGCCGCCTCCAGAAGTCGATCCCGAGGTACATGGCCTGTTCCAAATACGGACATACGTAGAAGGTTTGTTTCTTCTCGACACCTTTGTACTCCACTGGAACGTTTACTCGACCTATAATCGACCGGTCTTCTCCCGCAGCAGTCTTTACTATGAACACATATCTGTCCATCTGTACCCCGATCTCCTCCAGCAACTCTCGGTTGCCTTTCACGGGAACTTTGACGGACGCGCCTGTGTCCAGCAACCCGGAAATCAGCTTGCCCCGGATGAATACCTCCGCAAAGACTCTCGGATCGCTTCCCATCCCACGACGAACGGCTTCGACGACTTTTTGTCTGGTCTGATGTCCTTGCCAAAATCTGGATCTGGCTTTTAGTAACCACAGGCTTACCTTCCACATCCCATCAAGCTGATGGCTCTGAAAAATTCGGTTCCGTGCCTCGAGGTACTTCTGCATCCTTTCTTTTGCCGGTGAATATCTTAAGCTATTCCTATTTATACTTAATTTATTTTTTATTTCGTTATTTTTAGGTATGTTTAATTTCGGGACAGATACCCTCATTTGCGGTTGGGTCGGTAGCTCGAGCGTCGCTTTCCCGCCTTTCCGGCGCTCGTCCACCCGTTTCCCGCACAAACAGGACAGTTTGGAGTAACCACCTCCGGCTTCCCGCAGCGATAGCAAAAGATCTTTCGCTCTGTAGAGAGGCAGTCACGAAATCCGTGGTTGTTCTGCCCGCAATTCCAGCAGCAGAGCCTTGGCCTGGTGACCTCTTCGACGACTCCGTCCTCTGCTTCCGCTTCGCCTTCGGATTCAGCAGTAACCTTTTCCACTTGACGTCCACTCGGCTGAGTCTTGGCCAGAGCGCGGTAAATCGCACCGCATATCGCGTCTCGTGAACGCGTCCTCCACTTCGAGGCACTCCTCCCGCAGCTGCTCCACGCTGTACACTCTCATTGCGTACACATACCTTGCGATCTCGGTAGTGAGTCCTTCCTTAATGACCCTCAATATCTCCGCTTCGGGTATCGGGGCTAGAAGTCTGTTTCCCAGTCGACGCATGACCAGGAAATACTCCTTTCCAGTACCTGCTCCCAGGGATATTGAGACTGACGCCTCAGACACTCCACCCGGAAAACAAAGTCCTCAACGGAAAGTTTGTTGGGGTCTCCATCGAAATATATCTCCCATTTGTCGATTCGACCTCCTCTAACTGCTTGTTCCCTCCTTTCAGGATATCCGGCTCGATCCGCTTCGCTTCTCGACTCCTGCAACGCCCCTTTGAGATCCAGTACCCTTATCTCGGGCATCTGCTGTCGCCTTCCTGGATGCTGCCTATCACTGACTCCGATGTCCTCATCGCTGAACCGTCTCCGAGGCGGCTTAGGTGGAGATCCTCCGGCACTACTGGCGGGATTGGTTTTGGCGTACGCTCCCGTACTGATCGCTGGATTTCTTCCTCCTGAGCCCTGTGCGACGCCTGTCCCGTTTTCCGCAGACTGCTGCTGCGGCGACTGAACTGCGGCGGCTGTCTGTCTCATCGGCTGGATCACTTCGTTGATCATCCCCATCATCTCCAGGAACGCCATCCGGTGCGTCTGGTACGCTTGAGCCACAGCGACGATCACCGAGGATGCGACTTCGCTCGGAATCTGCGTGCGTGGAGGAGAATCATGCCTCCTCCTGACGCCATCTCTTTGTCCTGCGGCTACCGACTCTCTGACGTGGGAGTTCTCGTGGTCATCCTACCGCTTCTGGACCGCAAATTGTACGTATTCTGCACACACTTACCTACCCAATATCCTGAAGCTATCCAATATATGACTAAAACCTAACAAAAACTTTTTGTCTTTATTTTAGAGAAAAACAATAACACAACAATCATAAGGAGGAAAATAATAAAGCCTAACCGGAGCCAACCATCCTCATTCTTCTGCGTCGCCTCCCTACCGACGGCTTTCTGTGAACTCCACCGATGTCTGCTATCTTTGACTGGGAAGATAGAGTACCGAGGGTGTTCACGTCCCTAACTTCGCTTGCCGTCCAGTTACGCTGCGGATACACTTGTAGGTTCTTTAACCGCTCCGGATGCATCGCATGGTAGACCCTGTGTCTCCATGGGCCATCTGGAAGGCCATTTCCCCACACTCATCCACGCCGCAAGTGGCAGAAACTAATCCTCCTACTATCTTTTTTTTTGCAGGATTCTCCTTGCCACCAGGCCACGGGAAGGTCGCAAACTAATAGCCGTTCGTAGCCACTAGTGTCATACCCTTTCCCCTTGGAGGATCTCTGCTTTCAGATAAGTACCAAAACAAACAATACTGACAAGAAGAACAATTGCTTTGTGGTTTCTTTCCCCAGCCTCCCAGGTCTTCGTGCGGCCGAGCAATTATGGGCGGCTTTTGCTAGCTGCCATAAGCCATCGGCTCGCTTCCCAACGTGGACTTCCGGAACCACCGGGATCACAGTCACCGACTGGACAACATTTTTATTTGTCTCTTTTTACTGCGTATGGGCTTTAGGGTCCTTTTCCAAGAATTTATCCACTCCACTCCTAGCTTAAAGATTGGGCGACATTATGTTGCAACCTGCTTTTTATCGATGGGGCAAGGCCGGCTAGGCAGTCTCCTCAGAGATTGATTTTAACCCGATGCCCACAGGTCATACCATTATACCCAGCTGACTGCTGGATCAACAAAACAAAACAAAATCAATTACGAGGACTGTATTTACCTTCCCTTTCGTCGGACCAAGAATTGGGGCGTGGCTGGTAATGCCCTGATGCACCCTCCCTACCTGAGATCAGGACATTTCCTACTCTCCTGCGTCTCCCTCGCATGACTCGGTCGGCCTACTCCTCGTTATCGGCTCATTTTATTATTTTATTTAATTTTCTTTCTCTTTCAGGTTGCTGGCTTTTTGAACTCGCGGGTCAACTTTTATATTTAAATCCTTTTATCCATGCATGTATTAGTATCGAGTTAACATTTTATATTGTAATTTACATGATTTGTATTATTGTTATGATGTACTTTTAATGGTTTTGTATTTTTAAATTTTGGGCGTGCTTTTTCTATTACATCCTATGTTTTTATTTTGCGTTTTAGATTAGGCCAACTTATATATATATATATATATCCGTTTTGGCAATATGTTAAACAAATAGGTGTTAATGTATGAAATAAATAAATAAATCTGTTGCAGGAAATAACACTAGTTGACAGGAAAAAAATATACACGTTAAGACTCACTTTATCCGACTAATTTTGAGCCCCTGAACACGTTGAACTCATTAAAAAAATGTTTAAAGAACAGTTTTGAAGATATTCACGAAAAACCAGATTTTTTATATTACGCTAGAAATATCGAAACCGTTTGGCGAATTCAATAAAATTATCATATTGCGGTTGTGCTACAATATCGCTTTCCAAGGGTAAAAGCCTGCTTTATGATTATGTTTCTTAAGATATAATGAATTAAAAAACATTTTAAGTATTAAAAAGTATCGTGGCACAATAGCTTAGCAGTTTCTTTAAAGGAAGGATAGTGAAAATCCGTGAGGTTTTTCACGGAAAAACTATTATAAAAAATGCGACTACGTTAAGCAGCCTAGCTGGGGAATTTCCACTCGAACAAAACAACGCAGCAGTCAAGAGTAAATCAGTTTATTGCGCTGGCGCAGCCAGCGGTTTCAAGCGATAACGAACGAATGGCCTGCTCACACGAGCAGTGCCAAAAATTACAAGTTCCGAAGTTGCAAAGCTTATCAGTAGAAGAGTAAGCGACTTAGCTCTGTGTTAGGCTTGAGTGCTTATCAGTAAAAGAGTAAGCGACTCAGCTATGCAATAAGCTTGAGTGCAAACCCAATGGCGAATATGGAAATTATGTTTTGTTTACATTTTAGATAGTTCTTTTCATATTTAAATTCATGTTTTTCTATTTTTAATAATTACAAAATAAGGCTACTGATCCAACATTCCGGCCCCGTTGAAGGGCTCCGGCGCTTTAACTTCCTCGTTTGTGCTGCTTATTGGCAGCAACGCCAGTTTGTGGATTGCGCGCTTGATGACGCCTCCAGACGTCCGAATTTCGGCAACACGCACTCTGCCGTCCTCGCCGAGTGTTGTTGCCACCACGCGCCCTGTAAGCCACCGTTGTGGCGGCAGATTGTCCTCGTGGACGAGAACAAGGCACCCAATCTTAAGATCGGGGCCCTCGATGCTCCATTTGTTGCGCTGCTGCAGGCTGGCAAGGTAATCCTTGGACCAGCTTGCCAAAATTACTGCTTGAGAGCAGACAGCATTCGCCACCGCTTCAAATATCCGAAGCTGGCCTTGCTGCAAATTCCGTTTGTTTCGGATTCTGGCGGCAGCGTAAGAAGAGGCTGACCGATCAGCAAATGTCCTGGTGTGAGCCTCTCCATCGTTGGGGTCGTTGCCAGGGGATGCAATCGGACGGGAATTGAGCAGCGCTTCTACCTCCACCAGGTGGGTGCTCAACTCGTCTGCTGTAAGCCTGGCGTTGCCGACCCTCGCAGCAAGCGATGCTTGGCTGCCTTGACGGCTGCCTCCCATAGTCCGCCGAAGTGTGGTGACCTCGGTGGGATGAAGGACCACTCGACGCCCCTCTGAGCCGCGTACGTCGTCAGTTGATCCTGATTCCGGTGAAACGCTACGTGCAGCTCTTCGAGAACCTTGCTCGCTCCCACGAAATTGGTGGCGTTGTCGCTGTAAACCTTCTCCGGAAGACCTCTCCGTCCGACGAACCTTTTGAAAACAGATAAAAACTGTCAGTAGATAGATCGACAACGAGCTCAAGATGAACAGCTTTGACGAAAAACAAACGAAGACAGCCACATAAGTCTTAATGGGGGTTTCCACGGATCTTCAGCGAGACATAAAATGGGCCGCAGAAGTCCACCCCACAAATCAAAAGGGTCGAGCTTTCCTAACCCGGTCGGCGGGCAAATTACCCATTATCCTGACCAAGTAGCTTGGGCTTATAACGGAAACAGTGGACGCAGTCACGGACAATCCTTGTACACGCCTCGCGCGTTGATAAGCCAAATCTGCTGCCTCAAGAGTGATACCATCACTTTGGCGCCTGCATGATAATGAGTCCGATGCAAATTGCGAAGAAAGAGGGTAACAAATTGTGACTTTTGAGACAGCAATAATGGAAATTTGGCATCATAACGAATAGGCGCATTACCCAACCTCCCTCCAACACGAATTAATCGAAAGGTCATACCATCAAGCTCGCTTGTGTGTATGAAGGATTTAGACGTTGAAGATGTGGGGCCAAACATTCCGATTTCTCTAACTTGACGTATTCTGAACCAAACTCAAGGTTTTGAAGTATTTGGACCAGCCTAACGAACGATATTTTTAGTTCTTGTGCCGAAATATTCACGTCTCGAAGCCGCTTTTTCCCTTGAATGAACCGATTTACGTATGCCATGATCCGAAGTAGTTTATTATATGACGAGCATCTTTTAATTAGATCAGTAAACACGTTCGGTTGGCTTTTGTTACGGAACATACTGCCACACTTTTCTTGTTCTCGGACAGCTGTAAATCAGGGGAAATTTCAATCTGATGAAGACGAGGCCACTCGTCTTGACTTCTGAGCAAGAATTTTGGTCCATTCTCCCACAGAGTACACTTCAAACCATCTATGTCTGTTCCACGTGACACCAAATCAGCCGGATTCTCTTCAGTAGGCACATGACGCCAGACTACATTTCCTGAGAGCTCTTGGATCTCAGAAACTCTATTGCAACAAACGTTGCCAATGTGGATGGATCCCTTTTTAACCAATATAATGTGACTTGAGAGTCAGACCAGAAATTAATGCTTTCCAACTTAAAGTTGTTTAGCAAGGGAGCTACTTGAGCCCATAGCTTAGCAAGAAGATGCGCTGCACACAACTCGAGCCTTGGAATTGACTTTGTTTTAAGGGGGACACTCGAGACTTGGCAGTTAGCAGTCTCGATAAACCAGTTGTCCCAAAAGTGGTACGGACGTATATGCAACAGCCATAGGCTTCACTCGATGCATCTGCGAAGCCGTGTATCTGGACAGTTTCATAAGCAGATAGACAGATATATCGAGGTATGGAGATCTTGTCTAACTCCAGTAAATTCAACTTGAACCTATTCCAGCTAGTATGCAAACTCATGGGAACTGACTCGTCCCAATCCAATTTTTGTCGCCACAGCTCCTGAAGCAAGATTTTGCTTTAGTTATCAACGGACACAATAAACCCAAGGATCAAACAACCGAGCTGTGACGGACAAAATGTTGCGTTTTGTTGGTGGTAAAGAGTCAAACGAATCTTCCAAGCTATAATGAAAAACGTCATTTGAGGATTCCATCTCATACCAAGTGTTTTATGGAAGCGGAAGGGTCAACTATAAGAGCCTTATCTGGCCCTTTATTAGCCAGCAGACTAGGATGATTGTGGCCCATTTGGCCAGATCAAAACCCCGAATTTCAAGACCTCAGTTACTTCTCTACGAATGGTTTCCAACTCTTCTAAACTGTTGGCTCCTGTGAGCATATCGTCAACATAGAAGTCGCTTGATATCACCTCTGTGGCGATAGGATATGATTTAGCATAAATCTTAGATATCTCAAAAGACAACGGATGGCCAAAAACGGAGCTGAGGCTGTCCCATACGTAACAGTGTTGAGACGATAGGTTTGAAGAGCTTGTGTCGATTTCTCCTCCACAAGATAAGTTGAAAGTCCCGATCTTCTGCTGCAACGTTAACTTGCCTATACATCTTTGAAATATCAGCCGTTAAGGCATACTTGTTCAATCGAAATCTTGCTAGAATAGAGTAAAGCTCCCGCTGAATAGTTGCCCCACCATTAAAGTCTCATTCAGTGAGATCGAGGTTGACGTCTTACTCGATGCGTCAAATACAACTCGCAACTTTGTGGAGCTACTTTCAGGTCTCAGGACACATTGATGCGGAATATAGTAGTGGTGTCCTGGAGGAGGGTTGGTAGCAATGACATATGACCAAGAGCAAGATACTCTTTCATGAAGTCTTGATACATGTCATGTAACTCGACATTATTTGCCAGTTTGCGCTCCAACGCAAGAAATCTGCTTTGCCGTTTCGAAGGATAAGCCAAGAACACTTGGATCTGTTTTAAATGGCAGCTTCACTTCAAAACGACCTGACGACAGCCTGCGTACGGTTTGATTGAAGTGTTGCTCGCACGCAAATTGTTCAGCTGTATATGCAGCCTTCGATCTCTCAGCGACTTGTTCTAAGTCCCAAAATCGCTCCACCAGAGAGTCGAGAGAACCAACATTTTCCTTGACCGTGACGCTACACACCTGAGCTCTATTCGATGTATGCTGATTATATTTACCCGATACAATCCATCCCAATAAAGTCTTTTGAATTGACGGATGTTGGGAACCTAGCTTTATTTGGCCTACGCTCAATAGTTCAAAAAGGATTCTGCTCCAATAAGTAAGTCCACTTTTGCGGGCTTGTAGAAACGAGGGTCTGCCAGCTCAATGCTTGCTGGAATACTCCATTGCGCAAAATTGACTTCATGATCGGGTTGATATGTAGAAATTGATCTTATCACCCAAAATCGGTGGCAAAGTGTGAGAATTAACGCGAGAATGAATCGACGTGTGGACTTTGTGTCGTACCACCGAATCATTCTTCCCAACCGTAGTAATATTTAAGCACGACTCTCTTTAACCGTAGACGCTGTGCTAAATCCTCGGCCATGAAATTTATTTGCGAGCCAGAATCTAACAGAGCTCGTGCTAATTGGAACTGTCCGAATCTATCCCGTACCTTTACTACAGCAGTAGCAAGAATAACTTGATCACTACTAGCAACATGACTTGAATAGGCTTGATTAGGATGATCCGAAGCTGCAGACGTTGCCTGTGATGCCACTTGTGGCATTGAAGCTAACCTAGCTGGGTGGTATTCTACCCCGTATCTGTGAAGAAGCGTATTATGGGGTTTGGAGCAAACTCGACATTTTGCAGCCTTACACTTCTTTACTGAGTGTCCTTCATTTAGACAATTGATGCACAAACGATTGTGCTTGGCAAAATCGAAACGCTGAATCACTGGAAGGGCAACGAAAGCTTGGCACTTGCCTAAAGCATGATTAGCCGCTGAGCAGTATCGACATTTTGACTCAGTCCGGCTATCTGTTTTGTGCATGAAAAGGACGATTTTGAATACCCTTTATAAGAACCTTGGGTAGGCTTTCCTTACTTTTGGTTGATTCCTCAGCAGCTAGATGCTGATATCGCCGATTTAACTGAATTGCACAATCGGACCATGTCGGTAAATTATTATAATCGAGCTGTTCTTCAAAACGAGATTTTGTTGCATTATCTACCTTTGACATTGCTATATGAATAAAGATTGCATTGTTAATCTCCTTTTCACTCCCAATGACTGCAATGATGCATAAAGAGCCGACATCTCATCGATAAGAGACCTCAAGCCCGAAGCAGAGGCTTTTTGTACATGGGGATGTCAAACAGTTGCGAAATTGTATCAAAAATATCAAACATTTATTGTCATAAACATTTTAAACTGTCTAACGCTTTTCGTAATTATTGTCCGAAATTTGAAACGCCTTCACAGTTCCCAACGCATCATCAGTGAGACACGAAAGCAAATGGTTGAATTTTTCAACGTTTGTTAGCGATGGATCATTATGGACCAAACTCTCAAAAAGACTTATAAAGTTTTGAACTCAGCATGCTTTCCACTAAACTTGGGAAGGCTCATTTTGGGTAATTGAGACGAATGACGATGAACACTCCTATCCCTTGACTGAGTTTCTGTGAATCGTTCTCTTTAGTGCGGACCGGTATAAAGCTTTTGTAATAATACACATATCCTCAACAGACGCTCTTAAATCATTACTTGGGTTTAGAACATCGATGTCTGCCTGGATATCCATCAATTTTTCACAATAAGTTTCGAGCAGCTGCATTCGGTATTCAATTTGAAATTTATCGAAAGAAATAGTTTTTCCTCGAATGCCGTTTTCATACGCCTAATGTCACTCATAACCTTGTCGTGTTTTTGCATTGTCGACAGTATTTTGTTGTTGATTTGGAATTGACTTCCTTTGCACCTACTTCTTTATCTTGGCTCATTTTGACAATTATTGGAATTTATTTCGAAAAGAAATCAAAATACAAATATGAATGTCTGGTGCAAGGGTTAAATTAATCTCGTTATGATTGTTGATGCCGATGTAATAAATTTTAGACGGTTACCCAAATATTAAACGAAGCAGAATAATATTTTATTTGGTTTATATAAGGGTTAATAATTTCAATTTTGTTATATGTCTGCAGGTATTATACCAACACGCAGCGCCAAAATGTAAAAATAATTGAATTTTATTTGACAATAAATGTGCCAATTATTTAGGTGGATCCCATACGGGTTAAAGGTGCCCACGAAACACCGCCAAAGTGCACAAAATATTTTATTAATTTTGACGAATGCACTGTCCAAATTATTTATGTGGTTCCCATACGGGTTAAAGGTGCCCACGAAACACCGCCAATGTGCACAAAATGTTTTAAGTTATTCGGCCAAAAAGTCTGTATGTGGATCGTATATGGGTTAATAATAATAATTTCCAAAAAATAGACCGAAAATTTCCAATGTAGACCAAGTTCTATGGCAATGCGCAATTACATACATATGTATGTACATATATGTATGTATGTATAAAGCGCTTAAGTTCACTGCACCTTTTCCGCCGGTGCCTACAAAATGTCAGGTATTGTTTGAGAGGCACTGCAACAGTATTTATTGCTGAAAAATAACTGCTCTGCAACTGGGTACTGTACTGCACAAAAGGGGAATCGAAAAAATAGCCGCTCAGCGATAGCTGTACCTTTACACTGCAAAAATTTGCATACCCAATTTTCAGAATTTCACAAACATTTTCACGCATAATATTTTTGTCAAAGGCCGTTCACTTTTATTTATTTGGCTTAGATGAGGAATTTTTAATTGGTTTTCCAATTTACAGAGTGCCGAAAATTTTAAACAGTTGCTGGAGTGGGCAACGTTTTGCAAAATACTCACAAAGGGTGGATTGCTCGATAATTTAATTTTGGCACTTAATACCTTGTTGTTTGGCATGATTGCCAAAACTTTCCTTAATGAGTCGACTCCAACTGCTGCGGCGAATCCCGCCAGCTAGGTTATGTTCGCAACACGGAAAATTGAACACGTGCCGAGACGACGAAAATGCACTATTTGTGATCAATTTTCCGACGAGAATTTCCACGAAAATGCTATAGCCGTAGTCCCTGTTCGGGCGCCATGAAAATCCGTGAGGTTTTTCACGGAAAAACTATTATAAAAAATGCGACTACGTTAAGCAGCCTAGCTGGGGAATTTCCACTCGAACAAAACAACGCAGCAGTCAAGAGTAAATCAGTTTATTGCGCTGGCGCAGCCAGCGGTTTCAAGCGATAACGAACGAATGGCCTGCTCACACGAGCAGTGCCAAAAATTACAAGTTCCGAAGTTGCAAAGCTTATCAGTAGAAGAGTAAGCGACTTAGCTCTGTGTTAGGCTTGAGTGCTTATCAGTAAAAGAGTAAGCGACTCAGCTATGCAATAAGCTTGAGTGCAAACCCAATGGCGAATATGGAAATTATGTTTTGTTTACATTTTAGATAGTTCTTTTCATATTTAAATTCATGTTTTTCTATTTTTAATAATTACAAAATAAGGCTACTGATCCAACAGATAGTTTTCAGCAAACATCTTATCCCCTTGCAGGATCCTCGGAATTCTTAAATGTTATTAAAACAAAAATAAATGAAAACATTTAATCAACCATGTAGTAGTTTCCCCTTAAGAGTTTTTAGGCTCTGAAGAATACTTTATTATTCGAACTTCATCGCCTGTGATGTGTGGAAACTTCCCGTATTTGCATCCAGCAATAGTCCTATAGCATTCCTTCATCCCAGAAACCTTCGTAACGCTTTTCATATGATGACATGTCCTGATGAAATCGTTCTCCCTGTTCATTACTTTCTGCCCCCAAGTTCTCCGGAAAGAAGTCCAAATGACTGCTTAGAAAGTGTATTTTAAGTGATATGCGGAAACCTTAGTTAAGAACGAAACTTTATTTAATGAATGTTATTTTAATTAAATGATAATACCACTTACCAATGGTTTAAAAGGATTTCATCAATCTTTAAATTAATTCACGATTATTTCTTCTTCTTTTATTTCCCAAACATCCGTAAACTACTTCTTGAAACGCCTTCCAAGCTGCTTTTTCTGCACATTTTTACAGCTGTCTACGAAGTTTTACAAACGATTTCATCAGGATATGTCATCATTTGAAAAGCGATGAAGGAATGCTAAGCTTTTGTCCCACGAATCTTTTGAATACTTAAAATGTTTTTTATTTTAAAAAACAAGCATAAAGCTGGCTTCTACCCTTAGAAAGCTATATTGTAGTAGTATTGAATTCGCCATAACTTCCAGAATTTTTATTGGATTTGCATATTTTTAACCTTAACTCTTTAAGGACATAGGTATCCTTAGATCCGTTTACTCAACTTAATTTAAAACTTTTTTTTTATATTTTTAAATAGCAAATGAAAACTAGCTATAAACAATATTTCCAAAAATATTGCATGTTTTTTTACTTTCAGCGCTTATATCTTCAGTAATAAAGCTCTGACCAGAAAGAGCCGTACATTTTTGGAAAGGTGTATCTATTGCATTTTGGATACTTCAAATTTCAAATTTGTTGGACAAACGGTGTTCGATATTTTGAGCGTAATATACAAAATTTGATTTTTCGCGAGTTCAGCGTGTTCAGCGGCTCAAAATTAGTCGGAAAAAGTGGGTCTCAACGTTTATATAAAAAACGAGAAAGAAAGCTAACTTCGGTAAACCGAAGTTTATATACCCTTGCAGTCAGCAATTGGATCATTGAAAATCGATCCAATTTGGTAATGTAAAAAAAATGTCAAATTATGTAAATTTTGTAAATTTTACATTTTACATGTAGAATTTTACATTTCATATAAATCGACCGATCCCTTCTATGGCAGCTATATGATATAGTTGTCCGATCTTAATGAAATTAAAACCGTAATTCTAGAACTTTCCCAAAAACGACTATATCTCGAAATTTATAGAAATTCGTTGAAAACAGAGAAATTAAAAATTTTTGTGCATTAATTTCGCCATCATTCCTATGGCAGCTATAGGATATAGTGGTCCGATTTCGGCCGTTCCGACATATACTGCGTGCTAAAGAAATAAGACTATGCTGAAAATTTCAGCCCGATAGCTCAAAACTGAGAGACTAGTTCGCGTAGAAACCGACAGACAGACAGACGGACAGACAGACAGACGGACAGACAGACGGACAGACAGACAGACGGACATGGCTAGATCGACTCGGCTGGTGCTGATCAAGAATATATATACTTTATGGGGTCTGAGATGCCTCCTTCACTGCGTTGCAAATATCATGGCAAAATTATAATACCCTCTGCAAGGGTATAAAAATTATTAATTTGTAAACTAAAGTAATTAAACAACAATTAGCTCGTGTAAATCAATAACACGAAATTTCACAATTAAATAAATAGATACTTCGGATAATAAATAAAATAAATACTTTAGAGTAATTAAATAAATAAATTCAATAAATATTTAAAACTAAATGTTAGGTCTAGCTTACTGGGGCGGTCTCAAGTTTTATTTTTTTTCTTCGGAATTTTTACGGCCACGCTGTCGGCCACGCAGATGGTACGGGCACGGGGAGCGGGGATTTGGTTTCCCCGGCCCAGGCGAAAAGGTTCTCGGGGGCGGGGACGAGGTTTGATCCTCTAAAACCCATATTTTTTTTTTAATTCAATCTAGAGTTCCATTTGGAACGGACTCACATTAAAAATTTCTCCCTCCTGTCTGACTGTAAATAAAACCTCGGTGGCTTATAGCAATGAATTAACACAAAAACAAAGCGCAAACAAAATCGCGACCGTTCACTTTAAAAGAGAAACGAATTGTAATCCAATTGCAGACTACGAGGGTAAACTTCGGCTTGCAAATGTAGGCTCTCTTTCTTGTTTTTTTTTTACCTACCTACACATTTTACCTGTAGAATTTAACATTTTCATATGAATAGATTATACCGCTTCCATGGCAGCCATATGATATAGTTGTCTGATCTTAATGACATTAAAACCGTAATTCTGGAACAGTAAAAAACCGCTATATCTCGGAATTTTAAGAAATATGTTAAAAAACAGAGAAGTTATAATTTTTTTAACATTAATTTCGCCATCATTTCTATGGCAACTATGGGATATAGTATTCCGTTTTCGGCCGTAACTACATATAAATTGCTTGACCGATAGCTCAAAACTGGAAGACTACTTCGCGTAGAAACCGACAGACAGATAGACACACAGACAGACAGACGAACATGGCTAGATCGAGTCGGCTAGTGATGCTGATCAAGAATATATATCCTTTATGGTGTCGGAGATGCCTTCTTCACTGCGTTGCAAATATCATGGAAAAATTATAATACCCTCTGCAAGGGTATAAAAAAACGACCATGGGCAGAAATTGAACCAAGGGTTTCCAAACTCCAGTTCCCAGTGTTCCGGCTAAGCTATTCGTTTGGTTGAAAACGGCTGGCCAAAGCTGGCTTAAGTACTTTAAAATTTTGGGAAAATTCTAGTTTTCCGGACTTTCTAGTAGGCCGATCGGAAAATCCTTTATTAGCGTGCATCTTTAACCAAGAACGAAGAATTAAAAACAAATAAATCAAGTCGATAGGTCCAACCGTATGTCCGAGTCGATCTATACTAAAAAAAAAAGCCTTACGCATCTATAAGTATAGATTACAAAAGAAAGTTAGAAAGAAAATACATTTGAGCTTTCAAGAAAACGTAAAATTTTTGGTATCAGCACCCTAAAATACTTTTGATTATATAACTGGAAAGTTTCAATAATATTGGACTCTGGATCTTAGTGGAAACTTATTACTACTTTGCTCACCTGCTTATATTAAGTCCAATAATGTCATCTATTACATATAAATCATAGTATATGTTACTGGCGTTTTTAAAAATCTCATAACTGTAACTATTTTGAGATAAGGATTCTGTTCTCCTGGTGCTTTCTGATATCGGAACAAACCAACTATATCGACCCGTTGGTACAGAAGCCCCAGCATATGACACATTTTCAGGTATAGGATGAGAGCACGCCATCAAAACGTGTAAATTGATCATACCAATGTTGGGAAATTGTTGGTTACGCCTGAAAGAATTTTTTCAAAAATGTCTTTATTAAATATTAGTCAACTTGCAAGATAAAAAATAAAAAATTTCCTTATTATATAGGCTATCCTATAGCTTTGGATTGCCCTTATCTTTTGAAAGATGTATTTTAGCGACCTTTCTTCATTATACCCTTTCAGAGGGTATTATAATTTTGACATGATATTTGCAACGCAGTGAAGGAGGCATCTCCCCATAAAGTATATATATTCTTGATCAGCATCACCAGCCGAGTCGAGAACTAGTCTCAGTTGTTGAGCTATCGGGTTGAAACTTTCAGCATAGTCTTATTTCTTTAGCACGCAGTATTTATGTCGTAACGGCCGAAATTGGACCACTATATCTTATATAAAAACATTTTTAACTTTTTTTGTTTTTCAACGTATATCAGTCAATTTCAAGATAAGCAGTTTTTTACGGTTTTAGAATTACTGTTTAAATTTCATTAAGATCGGACAACTATATCATATAGCTTCAATAGAAACGATCGGTCGATTGTAATGAAAATGTAAAATTCTACATGAAAAATGTAAATTTCTACATGTAAGATGTAAAATGTTTACAAACTAAGATATTTTTTCAACTGTAACCAAAATGAATAGATTTTGAATAATCCAATTGCAGACTGCAAGGGTATAAAAATATCGGCTTACCGAAGAAAGCTTTCTTTCTTGTTTTATTTTCCATTAGGATAAGTTATTACCCGATAAAATTCTGTCAGCACTAGTTATTATCCACCGTTGCGTAATACAAAATTTCCATGCGTAAGAGCGAGATAGCAAGCTATAAAAGTTATTTGCAAGCAAAAGCTGTGAGCGGTGGTGGGGCCTAAAGAAGTTTCACTTCAATAATACAAATTATAAGAAGAAAACCCAAAAATCGCCTCTTAAAAAGTAAAAAGAAAACTTTAATGGCATAACATAAGATTTAGTGTATATTTTTATTATTTTAGCAGAAGTAAATTCATAATTGAATTAATTCTTCCAAAAACTTGAAAGTGAACGCAAGAAATTATTATTTTAAAATTAGAAAATCAATCAAGAAAATGAAAATAAATTTGTATTCAAATTTTTCGTGACCTGTATTTTCATTATTCGTAACTTGCGCCAACTCGAGGTCTATAGTCAACCTAATCTTGATATAGAGAAACCAGATTTGTTGACTATTAATTGCCAGATACACAGATCGTTTTTGTCAGAAGACAAATGCAGCAGGTTCGTTCATACAGCACAGAACTTTAATGCCGATCGAACTTCAATATTAAATGCGTCGTTATATACTAGTGCCTTGCAGAACCCGGTCTTGGGAGTCTGTAAGACCCTATGCATTAACTTCGGCCGCGGTTAATGTTGGAGTTCATTAGTTATAATGAATTTTACAAAATTTGTTACAAATTTTTGGTATGTTGTAGCCCTGATATTTCGAACATATTTGTTAGAGACTGCTTTGGGTTCGGAACATTGATATTTCCTCAAACTAACCAAGAATTAATTGGTATTAAGTTGAATACTTTAAGAATAAATTCAACTTTGTATATAAATATGATAATCAAAAATGTCCAGAGAATGTGTTGATGGCCCGTAAAACGTTTGGTTTGTGTACTTAAGTTATAATCCCAAACCAATGTTTCTAACCAAAGCCAAGACTCTCACCAGATTTGTTAAGTTTCAGGGCTACAACATAGCAAAAATTTGTGAAAAATTTAAGTTTGTATAATGCGTTATAACTAAAGAACGAGAGGTTTCCCATTGGATATTATTGTTTAATATTGAAGTTGAAAGGCCAAAGCTCTTTTTAATCTGAATACCCGCTCTGGGCAACGTAAGGTTTGGGAGTTATTAAGCCTTGAAAAGTGCCGATTCAAGCAGTGCATGATACTTTGACCGCGATTTTCTCAAAATTGGTGGGTGATGGAAGCTTTTCAGTTTCGGACTAGTAATGTACCGGTTCAGATCTATCAGAATCAATGGCTTTTATTCGCCGGCAAAAAAAAAGGTCGATTTTTGTTGACCTGTGTTATCAACTTGTAGCATTAGGAAAACTTTATAAAATAAAATTGAAACTGAAATTAATCTCCACTTGGAACACAATACAACAGTCAGGAAGGCGGTATGAGGGCCAAGTTGCAAGGTCACCGGAGGAGAACACTGATCCAGCTAATTTTTCAGTCTTCAATCCGTCCGTGTGGATTGAAAACTCGTTCTACCTTAAGGGAGTTTCTAGTTCCCTTTCTGAACTTTCGAAGAATTCAGCTGTGAGTCTGTCATTATTTTTCTAGGTTTAAGGAGGTGTTAGGGGTGCAGCCAAATCGATCTCCTTGCTGCCATGTGCTTGAGACGATGAAAACCAATGAATGATATACGGTTGCAGGCCCCATCGATTACCAAAACTCTTTTTGCATACAAAGAGGGCTTGCAATGCCTTTTTCATCCTCTCCTCTGAGTTTCTCTTCCAGGAATGTTTATATTCGAGGATTACTCTGAGATATTTGGCCCCCTTTAATTGATTAAGCAGTGTTCCTTCCAGTGTTGGAAGTGTAAAGCTCGGAATATTGTATCTTTGGGTGAACAGAACTAACTCTGTATTATGTTAGTTGGCCCCAAGACCGTTCAGCTCTGCCCATCCCAGAGTTTGGCTCAATGCGCCGTACAAGAGAATCTTTTCTTTATTCACAATCTCTTCTATTAGGGCCTCACTCCCCAATTCCATTTCGTTTTCCGAGTGCCCGCTGATATTGGCGCTGGAGTTCTCACCTTCGTTCTCAGTTTCCGCCGAAAAATTCTTGTCCATGAGGAGCTGCAGAGATTTTCGGCTATTTTTAACGAAGGCAAGATCTAATGAAGGCATTCCGACTCCATACAGTATATTTATTCTTGATCAGCATCAACAGATGTCAGGGACTATAAGAGCTTGAGCTACCAGACTTGGTGACAACATTCTTATGAGTTTAGATTATAATGGAATACTCTAATTTAACTATCAACGGTCGACGCGTTGCATTTAACTTTCATGCTCTGTGTTTTCGATTGAGCTTTTGCGCGTTTTGATTTATATCTACTTGAGTAATTGTGTATTCGCGCAGTGAAAAGAGATGCAGCGGATTCTACCGTTCGCTACTGCGTTTTTTACGTTAATTAAAAGATAGCTAGCAAAGTTCACGCCTTCTCTGTTCTTCCGCCGTGCACTGCGTCCGCTTTTTCCTCAACTTGTGTGATATCGCCGATTGTAAATGCAGTGAACGCGGCCAGTTAATTCAATTTGATTCGATTCACATCACAGCTTCTAGATGGATATGAAGTTCCTAATGATTCTTATCTTGAGCTTCGGCTTCATGTTCGTCTTTACGGCCTTCCAGACCATGTATAAATTGGAGAAAACTATTCTGGACATCATTGCCAAGAAGGATGAGAAGTTTAAGGGCGTGGTCTTTTACGGGTCATCGCGTGGCCATGGTCGTGGGAGCGTTGACCTATAAGGCCCTCATGACGGTGCTGATGTACGTGGGCAGCGCTGGGGCTTGGGGCATCAATCAATTGGACCAGCCAATGAACCTACTTGGCGTGCAGCAGCAAATCATCCTCCATCTCACTATAGGGAATTTGACCACTTTTTCTGGCCAAAACCCATTTTCTGAAAGTTGGATTATTAAAACAAATTTCAGTGAAACGCATTCACAATATACCAATCTTCAGTGTTGCATAACAACAATTTTCATAGAGGACGCCACAACAAAGAAATCAGCTGATAAACACAGCTGTTTCATTTGCAAAAAACAGGCGTCTGCAATATTAACTTTTGTTTGCAAAGCTTAAATGATCAGAAGTGATAAACTAAACAATATTACTAAGATTTTTGAAATTATTTCCAGTTTGTGTGGTATGTATTATGTGTTTGTGAACTTTATTTGTAGAAAAAAATCGTGTTGTCCCCTTAATACAGGAAAAATGTAGAAGTAGCCTTGCAAATGCATATTTTAAACAAAGTCTCTTGTTTCATAAGGGATTTAAAATGAGTCCAGAAGAGTCCACCCACGAGATGTATTGTATGTTGAAGTGTATTAAATTCTTGTTCAAATGAATGTTATTAAAAATACCACTTTTTCCGATTTTGCAAAAATTTTTAATTTTTAGGACATTACCTTTTGTATGGCACCGGTGCTGGCTGCACAAGTGTACTCAAAGTTAGGTGAGTATAATGGTCCCCCGCAGTTGGCAGGACAGGTACTTGTCTTCGGAATATCTTTTTGTTTGGGCGGAGTGGTTACATTATTTTGTTTTGCAATGTTTTTTATTGCAGAGTAAGTGTATGTGTGCGCAGTTGATTTTTTGTTTTTGTGCGTGGACAATAATTCTTTTATCTGTTCCACTTTGGCAAGCACTTTTACTGATTGGTCCCAGCATAAATCAGTACCGGTATTTAATAGTTTTAGCAGTTGAGCTTTTCTTGCTCTTAACCGTTTTACTACGCCGCTGCGCTTCGCACACATACCACTCTACTTACTGCGTTTATTATTTATTTCGTTGTTGTTCCTCCGCCATGTAGTTAGTTTCTTCTGTTTGTTCCAGGTTTGTATGCCATGTAGTTAGTTTGTCCTCCAGTGACAACTTGTCACGGTCGCCATGTAGTTAGTTTGGTGGATTCCGTTTTATCATCAAGACAAAATATAATAGGAAACTCTTTTGTAAGGAAGTTAAGAAGGAGAGCAACAGTTATAATCGCTACTCCTGACTTTATTGAAATGATTTTTATATTCAGTTTTACTTATTACCAAACCTAAGGCTGAGAAGTCCTCAGGGGCAGCGCTGCCTTTTGTATATAAGTTTATTTATATCTTACTTATAAAACGAGTATATATATATTGTGTATAAGCAGCGAAAACGTCGCTGGTGGGACAGAGCGCACATATGCAAGCGGTCAATGCATGGGGCTAATGCTGACGCGGCTCGTTTGTAGTCAAGGCATTCTGTGCCCATCATATTTCGGGCACTTGGACTGCACTTGAACATGGCATGTGTTTATGCAACACAGACTAAGTGTCTTTGCCTTCTATGAAGTATATACTGGACATATTGCTGAGTACAGTGAGCTCTCGATATGTGCATACTACAATTGCTTACCAGATGGAAAGCAATTTTTTGTTACTTTTTTTTATGAAAATTATAGGAAAACGAGATCCGGTCTTGACAAAATTATCTATATCACCAGTTTACAAAATAAAAAAAAATGCTCAAGCCTGTTGATGAAATTTCGTTAGTCCCCAGATCGAAAATGGCTTTAATTTTTTTCTATGGATACGTTTTTAAAGATTTTTTTAGTGTTTACATAAAAATTCTGCTCATTTTACGTTTCAGAGAAGCTCGAGTTGCAATCAATTAGCTCGGATGTTTTATTTTACAAGTAACAAACTAACCTTTCGATTTCATCTTTATATTATTGAAAGCATTAGGTGCTGGAGGTCGATAAACTTGAAAAGTGGAATGTTAATCATTAACTCAAATGTTGTTGCTAGCATCCTTAAAACTAAAATCCGTTAAATCAAGACGTGTTTTTCTAAAGTTGATCGTCTAAAGTATCAAACAGGCCTACAACCCCAGAAATCTGTTGCAAATGGATTTATCGTGGATTTTCGTGATAAAATGAGAACTTTTAAAAGTTTTGGCCAGATGTCTACTAGATTAAAGGTACAGTGTTTGACCCCGCCTTTAGATGGTCTGTTAACTTTGCTAGATGTGATGAACAGTCGGACTAACTTTGCTAGTTGTGATGAACAGTCGGATTTAGCTATGAAAAAATAGCTAAGCTTTGTTAAATAAACAAAAATTTACAAAACTAAGTTGAAGTAAGATAAAATTAAATAATCGCCTTTATATACATACATAGACAATGTATTAATTTGATTTGGGTCATTGGTACCATTAAGGGTTATGCAGCCTCACGTCCTTAAAACGTGGTATAAAAACTATTGGAGATTGACTAAACAAAACAGGAGACTCAGCACTCCCAGCAGACACTAAAACAGAACACTTGTGTTTTATATTCCAGTTGATAAATTTGTCTTTTAATTAATAGCTCTTTTCGTCGCACACGTACGCCACAGTCAAAAGTCAAAAGGAAAAGGAAAGAGGGAACTTAAGTGTGACCAGATCCATGATCTCAAAAAATACTTTTCCAGTATTGCGTAATGTTATTTTTGATTACAGAATAGGGATATTCGACAAAAACAAACATTTTTTTCTGCGGAAAAAATATAGGTTAAGATCTTGACCACATCTCAACTAAAATTCAGGAGTAATATCGATTTGAAGGGTGCGCTCTTGTACAGAATACTGCTGCTATATTTTTTCTGCAGAAAAAAATGTTTGTTTTTATACCACGTTTTAAGGACGTGAGGCCGCATAACCCTTAATGGTACCAATGACCCAAATCAAATTAATACATTGTCTATGTATGTATATAAAGGCGATTATTTAATTTTTATCTTACTTCAACTTAGTTTTGTAAATTTTTGTTTATTTAACAAAGCTTAGCTATTTTTTCATAGCTAAATCCGACTGTTCATCACAACTAGCAAAGTTAACAGACCATCTAAAGGCGGGGTCCAACACTGTACCTTTAATCTAGTAGACATCTGGCCAAAAACTTTAAAAAATTTCTCATTTTACTTAACTTTGAAAATCCACGATAAATCCATTTTGCAACAGATTTCTGAAGTTGTAGGCCTGTTTGATACTTTATGATCAACTTTAGAAAACACGTCTTGATTTTTCAACGGATTTTTCGAGTTTTTAGGATGCTAGCAGCATGTTAACATTTGAGTTAACAGATTAACATTTCCACTTTTTCAAGTTTATCGACCTCCAGCACAAAAAGTACTTATCCAATATACAAAATCGAAAGGTTAGTTCATTACCTGTAAAATAAAACATCCGACGGCTAAATTGGTTGCCTACAACTCGAGCTATAAATTGATAAACGTAAAATGAGCAGAATTTTTTTGTGTAAAACTTTAAAAAATCTTTAAAAAAAACGTATCCATAGAAAAAAAAAATAAAGCCATTTTCGTGATCTGGGGACTCAACTCTACCAGAATTTCGTATCAACAGGCTTGGAGCATTTTGAGTGTAAACTAGTGTATTCTGTTAAGAGAGTATAAATTTTAAGTTTACAAAATTTATCCTAATTTACCTATCAAAGCTATAGGATATAGTTGTCTGATCCGGATAATTTTCATTCAGATTTTTTCTATATATATATAACTACGATTGGTGAAGATTCATGTTGATATCTAATAAACTGAGCGAGTTATTAATTTTGTTTAAAAAAATCGGTAAAATTCCCCATAGTGAATCTCCCGCAACTCGGCGTCCTTTGGGCTCGGCTGCAGTGCAGCATGTTTATTGGCAACATGTTCGTATACTATAAAATTCAGTAAAAAACCGTCATCGACAAGGAGACTCGTAATCGTCTTTCTGGCCGCCCTTCTATTTGTTGCCGGCAATACCGACACGACAACGAGCTGTAGCAGGAGCACACGGGATGCGGACAGGCCGTGTATGCCCTGAAGTGGACCGGACAACTGCACCAAGAAAAGTCTGCTCCTCAAGCTTGCTTGCGTAATTGGATTCACAACGAATATAGCCCAGGGCAACAAGAAAACGCGATATCGACGAGACCCCATCGTCATTGCCGGCTACGTGATGCACATGGCGGCCTTCTTCACGACGGTAATCAATCTGCCCAACAGCGCACCGTTCAAAGATACCAAAAATTTATCCTACCTTTTATGGTCTGTGCCTTTCTGCTGGGCCTGGGAGACGCCTGCTTTAATAGCCAGATATACTCGAACGATGGGCGGAGAGTACATAAACAACAGTGGAGGCTTTTGCCCTGTTTAAGTTTAGCCAGTCCGTGGTGACGACCATCAACTTTTTTTACACCTCGCATTTGGGGCTGTAGGTGCAGCTGTGCATTCTGGTGATAACCTAAGCGATTGGCACCATCGCCTTCGTGTTCGTCGACTGGGTCTTCAAGCAGCAGCATCGGGAGCATGAGACGCTGCATAAGTTATCAGTAATCCCACAAATTAGGACAAGCCGCTATTGTCCACGATTGTGTCATTGAACATGAATTAAAGCGACAGCTTTGTAGTATTATTGAGATTATTTTGCAAGTGATTCAGAAACAAAGTAGATGACGTTTAAACCTATCTATTATTTTGGTAGCAGTGTGAATCAGATGGATACAGAAAGAAGAGAAAGCATAATTACGCAATAATTAAGGCAAATTGAGAGACTTGAAATCAGTGCTTAAAAAATTTTTTTTATTTACTGTGCTTTTACTTCTGCTCCTGCTTCTGAAGAAATCAATAGTCACAGAAAAAGCAAAAAATTAAAAGTTTTTTAAAAGCTAGCGAAGCAACATTCGTTGATTTAATTATTCTGCTTCTGCTATTGCTATTGCCTTCTATCAAACATTAAGTCGAAGCATCAGCACAGTCGTCAGTTTCGTTTTCGTGCTTCTGCTGCTGCTTTTGCTTTCGATAATAAATTAAGTCAAAGCAGAAAAGCAGTAGTCAGTTAAGTTTTCTGCTTTTGCTTCTACTGCTGCTATTGCTATGGAAGGAAAAATAGGTTAAATCAGCAGAGCAGTCGTCCTTTCATGGAAGGAAAAATAAGTTAAAGGAACAGCGCAGTCGTGCTTTTCTCATTCCTTGGAGGACATAGGGCTGAGTGAATGGTCGCCCGGATAGCAGATTTGTGAAGCTGATTTGATGTTGGTTCTTCGGACGCCACTCACCTCCCCAAGCGTAATCAGAACATTTATTCACGTGCCTGAAAAAAAATAAATACCATTCGTCAGTCTGCCATTTTGTTCACATCGCCCGCAAGCTACGCGTTAGCTTCGCTGAAATCCGATCGAAATCCTCTGGCTGCTCTATATGAGCCGATAATGTATTGAATCATCAGTGAAAAGTCTTTTAATTTTCTTGACCCAGTCTTCCATTTGTTCCAATGCCCCCTTTTTATAATGGGTTTCTACCAAATGCATTTTTGTTGATTAAAGTTCATATTCCAAATTTATTATGGAGGTCGGGTGTATTGAACTTTGAAGTGTATTAAAGTGTGTTCTTGAATAGTAAATGATAATCTAAATTAATTTAAAAGGTGTAAATAATATTTAAGTTTATGTGAATGTAAGTGTATGTGTATCTGTAATATTTTACCGCATGGTAAGGGGGTGTTTAATATGTGTGGGACATGATCATATATATATATATATATATATGTCGTAGATTAGTTGGCCAATTCAAATTATAACAACTGTTAGCTTTGGTTTGTCTTTCGCTTCCCATTCGTTTTCATGTACTTCTGTGCTGTTCCTTCGGCTGTTCAAATGGAGGCAACAGTTTCTGTTGTCAACGTTAGTCTGTGCACTGGAGAGCGAGACAGAAGGATGCAGATGTCCGCATCAAAAAGGAATTGCAGAAAGTTCTTAGTAGCGTTGTGCATTGGAATGGGAGAGCGAGAGTAGAATAAAGTAGAGAGCGACACTGGCAAAAAGGGACGCAAGCAGTAAGAGAGAGCATTCGTATTTGAAGAGCCAAACTGAAAAGATGCTACGCGCCAGAAAACGTTTCCGTTCGGACCAGCACGAGGAGCAGCCTGAAGCAGAGGATGATTCTAGTGACTCCTCGACATCAGAAGTGGGATTGCCCAGGATTCAAACCGAAAGCGAAAATAATCTGAAGATGCTTTTGGAATCACAAAATTTTCTCGGAACTTATAAAAGCAGTACAGCGAGCCCCGAATGACGCAGTTACTGTTGTATTGCCGAACTTTAATCCTGATCGTGCAAGCGCGGATGCAGTATCATGGAGTGCAACGGTGGATTACATTCTTTCCGAAAATAGTCTAGAAGGCAGCGCTCTCGTGATGGATCTCAGTCGGTCCTTGCAAGGAAGCGCGTCTCATTGGCTTGCACAAACGGTCTACCCTGGGATCACATGGACGCAGTTCAGAGAACTATTTTTGCAGTATTTCGCCGGAACGGAGACCTTGGCTGCAACTGTGTTGAATCTGCTAATGGTCGCCCAACAGAGGAAGAATCTATGTCGCTGTATGGATGCAGAGTTGTAACATCCCTGATGTCCAGGTGGAAGTCCTTCACGGGAGAGCAAATTGCCGTTTCTGTTGCCTTGGCACACGTGGCTGGGTTGGACAAGCGATTGCGACGCTAGGCTTTTACTACAGAAGTCAATTCTCGGAACGAGTTGCAACAGGAGTTGAAAGCCTTTTCTTTTGATGCTGGACCGAGCCGCGGTACTGGCGACGTCTTGTCGGCCCCGACTAATAAGAAAACAAGACCATTCTTCAATATCAGATGTCACAAATGCGGAAAAGAGGGTCACAAGTCACAAGTACTCAAAGCGCGTAACTACGGGGCAGCCAGAGATTCGCCTGATTGATCCAAACAAGACAGCTCAGAGACGACCTTACAGATTGAGCGTGGAAGAAAATTGTTGTCTGTAAAGTCGGTTTACTGTTGAACGTGACAACGTCTTAAGAAAATACTGATGGAATGGTAGCATTTACTTAAGACGTTGTCACGTTCAACTATCGTCAGTAAACCGACTTTACAGACAACCAATTTTTGAATACAATTTATGCTCAAGGAAAGTGTAAAATTTACTTAATTTAAGACCGAATAATTTTCAATTTAATACACAAAAGTTCTTAGTTTAACAACGAATCATTCTCAATTATTTGATATTTTGACACTGGGTAAAAAAGTTATGTAAAATTGAGAGAGGTAGGCTGTAAATGGCCAGTTTCTGGAGAAGATCAGGCAGTGCCGGCTGCAAATAGCCAGTTTCTGGAGAGGATCAGGCAGTGCCGGCTGTAAAATGGCCAGTTTCAGGAGAGGATCAGGCAGTGCCGGCTGCAAATGGCCAGTTTCTGGAGAGGATCAGGCAGTACCGGCTGTAAATGGCCAGTTTCAGGAGAGGATCAGGCAGTGCCGGCTGTAAATGGCCAGTTTCTGGAGAGGATCAGGCAGTGCCGGCTGTAAATGGCCAGTTTCTGGAGAGGATCAGGCAGTGCCGGGCTGCAAATAGCCAGTTTCTGGAGAGGATCAGGCTGTGCCGGCTGAAATGGCCAGTTTTAGGAGAGGATCAGGCAGTGCCGGCAGCAAATGGCCAGTTTCTGGAGAGGATCACGCTGTGCCGGCTGTAAATGGCCAGTTTCTGGAGAGGATCAGGCAGTGCCGGCAGCAAATGGCCAGTTTCTGGAGAGGATCAGGCTGTGCCGGCTGTAAATGGCCAGTTTTAGGAGAGGATCAGGCAGTGCCGGCAGCAAATGGCCAGTTTCTGGAAAGGATCAGGCAGTGCCGGCAGCAAATGGCCAGTTTCTGGAGAGGATCAGGCAGTGCCGGCTGTAAATGGCCAGTTTTAGGAGAGGATCAGGCGGTGCCGGCAGCAAATGCCAGTTTCTGGAGAGGATCAGGCTGTGCCGGCTGTAAATGGCCAGTTTCTGGAGAGGATCAGGCAGTGCCGGCTGTAAATGGCCAGTTTCTGGGAGAGGATCAGGCAGTGCCGGCTGTAAATGGCCAGTTTCTGGAGAGATCAGGCAGTGCCGGCTGTAAATGGCCAGTTTCTGGGAGAGGATCAGGCAGTGCCGGCTGTAAATGGCCAGTTTCTGGAGAGGATCAGGCAGTGCCGGCTGTAAATGGCCAGTTTCTGGAAAAGTATCACGCAGTGGCCGACTGTAAATGATTTCTGGATAGAATTAGGGAGTGCCGGCTGTTTGTTGATATGTTAAAATGGATATAAATATTAAGAAAGTCTATAAAGCCAACTTATATTTTTGAAAACACAATTGCTGCGGCTGGTACTCGAACCCGCGATCGTTAGATTAAGACTCGAACACTCTAAGCTCTGCACCACGCATGCAAACAAGAGGGCGACGTCAAAGACTGAAATACACACATACGCCTGCGTCAGTGCTCGAGCTATAAATAGACAAAGCGGGAGAGCGAGCGATGGAAAAACACCGTCGCAAACGGGCGGTGAGAGCGAGATTGGAGAAACACCGCTTTGCCCTTGCGGTTACAGAAGAGTGCAAAGCATTAAATTTGAACCACTCTCTCTCATTCTCTCTCTTCTCTGCTGCTGCTGGTCAAGTCACGTTTGCTCTGCCTGTGTCGCGGCAGAGGTAACGACACATGAGTCATGCTTTTTCGAGCGTGCATGCAGCCTGCTCTATCGATTTATACGGCGTTATCACGTCAAAAACAACAACTGCGAATGTCTATTAAACAGCTGTTGGATGCGAACATTATAAGACCAAGTTCCTCCCCCTTTGCAAGCCCGATGCTACTTGTTAAGAAGAAAAATGGAACTGACCGTCTCTGCGTTGATTATAGGGAACACTATTTCTGACAAGTAGCCGTTGCCACTTATTTCGGACCAGATAGGTAGACTAAGTGGTGCTAAGTTTTTCACCTGCATAGATATGTCAAGCGGATTTCACCAAATCCCAATTCATCCTAATTCGATCGAACGAACAGCGTTCGTTACTCCAGACGGACAGTATGAGTTTGTTACCATGCCATTTGGGTTAAAGAATGCCCCTTCCATATTTCAACGAGCTATTAATTGTGCTTTAGGTGATCTTGTTCATTCGTATGTAGTCGTTTACATGGACGACGTTATGGTAGTAGCAGGTGCCAAAGACGAAGCTTTAGAAAACTTGAGGTAGTTTTGCAAACCCTAACTAAAGCCGGATTTTCTTTAATATCACCAAATGCTCATTTCATAAATCCTGTGTTGAATATTTGGGGTTTGAAGTTAAGGCAGGTGAAATAAGACCCAATCCAAGGAAAATAAAGCTTTGACTGATTTGCCACCCCACAGCCTGTGACCCAGCTGAGACAGTTTATTGGTCTCATTTTATTTTAGGCAATTTGTCCCTAAGTTCTCACAATTGTTGAAACCTCAGTATGCTTTAACTTCCAAAGCATATCGTTTGAGTGGAACCCGGAGCACGAGCAAGTACAACAAAGAGTAATTTTTATCTTGACCAATGAACCCGTGCTCACTATATTCGACCCACTTTTTCCGATTGAGCTTCACACCGACGCAAGTGCTGATGGTTACGGGGCCATTTTATTGCATAGGATCGAGAATGCTTCCTCGAGTGATCGAATATTTCAGCAAAAGGACTTCCGCCGAATCACGCTACCACTCATACGAGTTGGAAACGCTCGCAGTATATGTCGCCATGAAGTATTTCCACACATTTGCATGGTCGTCAATTTACGGTGTATACGGACTGTAATTCGCTCCAAGCTTCCAAAACCAAAGCCGAGTTAACTCCTAGAGTGCAAAGGTGGTGGTCGTATATGCAGGTTTTTAAGTTCGATATTGAGTATAGACCAGGTGATCGAATGGCTCATGTAGACTTTCTCTCGAAACCCAGTGTTGGAAGATCGTATAAACTCAAAAGGTATAACCGAAAGCGTATAAACTTGACAGAGATTACCGACAACTGGTTGCTGGAAGAGCAGCAAAGAGATGAAGAAACACATTCATCGTGTCCAAATTGCGCAATGGAGAACTTCCTGAGGATATAGCAAAAACCTTTGAGTTACGTGGTTGTACTCTACATAGGAAAATTCAAAGACATGGGAAAACTCACTGTCTTCCTATTATTCCAAAGCCCTTTAGGTGGTCTGCTGTTAACAACGTTCAATTATGCAATCTCAGTTGGGAAAATACCCTTGCAAAAATGTACGAGTACTATTGGTTTGAATAAATGTCAAAGTATGTCCGTAAATTCGTTGACAATTGCATTACCTGTAGGTTATCTAAGCCTCCGACTGGCAAGGTACAAGCTGAATTGCATCCCATTCCGAAAGTGAGAGTCCCGTTTCATACAGTTCATATTGATATCGGGAAGCTTACTGGTAAAATGACCAAAAGGAATATATAATCGTTCTAATAGATGCATTTTTCTAAGTTCGTCCATTTGTTTCACCACTAGACTAGATTCTGGAAGCTTTCACTCGTCAGTGAGGTCTTTAGTATCGATTTTGGGGTTCCTTCCGTTTGATAGCTGATCAGGGACGTAGCTTTGCTAGTACTGTGTTTCTGACTTTGCTCAGCACAAAAATAGATTTACATTTGATCGCAACTGGCGCCAGCCGAAGCAATTCTCGGTCGAACGAGTGATGAGTACTCTTAAATCTATGCTAACTGCGGTTGGAAACAGGCAAGGGATCTTGGCAGGACGCTTTGTATGAAATCAAACTGGCTCTTAATTGCACTCCCAATCGGGTAACGAACGTAAGTCCCATAGAGTTACTTATTGGAAAGAAGCTAGACCATTTGGTCTTTATGCCGTTGCTGAAAACGAGAATGGTTGATGTAAATCTACTCAGAAATATAGCTAAGCACAATATGGAACAAAATTCCAAGAATGACAAATTAAGATTCGATCGGGGGGGCTAAGGCTCTGGTAGCGAAGCGTGTGTGCCTGACGCCGCGCCAAGCTAACTCAGCCAGTGGAAGTTGGCAGTCACATGCCGACTACTGAAGACCGACCATACGTGGTGAAGAACCACATCCTGCTCGAGGTGCCCCTGCTCTAGACTAAATATGGCGGATCTAGAGAGGAAACTCGAAAAAACCCGTAATCACCGGTGTTACCGTACCGTGCCTCTGTGATGAATGGCACTACGTTAGTGTGTCTTCTAACGGTGGCTTCCGGATACCTGGCACCTCCGGTCGTATAAGTGCCCGATCCGGGGTATGAGGCTCTACCCCGGGGGATACTTCCTTCCTCATTACTCGTGGGACCAATACATGGAAACTAATGAAAATGAAAATACCCCCCAAGAAGCAGGGTGCTCAAGCAGCCCCAAATCGAGTCAAATCGAACCCACCCGGGGCCCGAAGATGCTATGGACAACTGTTCACAAAGCTCTGGCACCGACAGCATCACTAAGGAAGAGGAAGAAACCCTACTCGCCTCCCCAAAGATGATAAACCCAAGCGGATCGCACTATCGGGCGCCGCAAGGAAGAGGTTGCGCAGACACCTTGCGAACGGCGTACCCATGGAGGAGGCCAAAAGGCTCGCCCAGAAGCCTATGGACCCTCCAAGGGAAATGCAAAGCAGGAGTGGTGAAACCACCAACAAAAGAGGTAGATCGGCCAACACGACCATAGAAGAGGCGTCGAAAAAGAGGGCCATGTACAAAACCGCGGCACCTAGTGCCCAGACGAAGGGCGATCCTGCGAATGTTTTGCCGGCCACGGAGGCTCCAGCAGCCACCACAACCGCAGCAGCGGACGGGCAGGCAACACAAGCGCAGTCGCCTCAAGTCGGTGTCATGGCCTCTTACAGGGACGTCGCCAGCTCGGTGAAGATGGCTATACTCCCTGCGGCCTACCCTGAGCATCTCCTCGACGGAGCAACTGAATACCATTCAGTCCGCCATCCTATCGAGTGATGGCCTGAGACACGGCTCTGTGAAGCCGCTGTTCTCTGGCTGTACCTTTCGACCAGGGTGGATGGCCGTAACATGTGGGAATGCGGAGACAGCCGAGTGGCTATGCACAGAGGTGCCAAAGCTACGGCTGTGGAAAACATTAAGGTGGTCCCTGAGCCAGAGGCTCCACGTGCCGCTGTCTTCATTGGGTACTTTCCGCTTCCAAACGCGGAAATGAAGACGGACGAGATCCTGAAACTCGTCGAGGGCCAGAACAGCGGCCTGCGAGTGGGAGACTGGCGCGTCTTCCACCGTGAGATGAGGCAGAACATGGCCATCATCACGATTGCGCTGGACCAGTTTCGGCCAATCGACTGAAGTCGCTGTCGTACCAACTGTCCTTTGCGTGGGGCATGGCTACCGCCAAGCCAAAGGCCAGCGCGCAGCCAAAGACGCAGGCGGTGGCTCCTGCTCTCGCAGCGGAGAAGCCCACCTGCTCCAAGGCAACAAAGGGCACGGCTGCGACAGCAACAAAGAATGCCGCTGATGGCACATCCCGCAGGCACAGAGGCTAGCGGCACCACAGTTGCCCAGAGCCCATGCCACCGAGGAAAATTATGCGCCCTCCCTGTACGGGCGCATCACGCGCGGAACAGGGCGCGTAAACAAGGTGTGAGGCGCACACCTTCTGCGCTGAACCGAGGCCGGAAGATGGCGGCCAGGGGCCGCAAGGGCGGACTAATGTCCCGTCCTCCTCCCCACCCTCCCAACACCCGGAGACACCTCAGATGTCTCAAGCGAACCTCCACCATGCAAAGGCCGTCTGACGTCCTTTGCAAGAGGTTTGCTACGATGGACATAGCATTTATCCAGAATGCCGGACGTCATCCTGGGGCTTAGCACCCCATCTGGTAAGCTGCTATATGCAAACGGCCAACCTCGCCCTAGAGCGGCTTTGTTTATAAACAAAATCTAACATTTGTTCCCCTTTCACAGTTCATAACTGAGGACCTGGTGGCGGTCTGGGTTAAAATACCCACTGCCCATGGCGAGCAGGAGGCAGTGCTGGCCTCTGCCTATCTACCCGGCGACACTGACGATGTGCCTCCGGCGGCTACCTGTGCCCTGGTAGAGCACTGCCAGAGAAACCGGCTTCGGTGGATAATTGCTTGCGATGCCAATGCGCATCACACGGTCTGGGGCAGCAACATCAACAAAAGAGGTGAGTACCTTCTTGAGTACATAATTAGTAATAACATAGGTTTACTAAAGCAGGGCAGCGAACCCACATTTATCAATGCAATTAGAGAGGAAGTCCTCGACCTAACTCTCTGTAGTCTGAATATGTTGTCCGCTGTCTCAAACTGGCACGTTGCGAATGAGATCACTATGTCAGATCACCAGCACATCAGATTTGATATAGGAGGTGCCTTGCAATGTAGCCTAGTTACTAGAAATCCCAAAACACAAACTGGGATCTTTTCTGTTTTGAACTTGAGCAATCCAGAGACTGTTCCACCCGTCCGATACTAACAACAGACGAGTTAGAGCGTGAGGCTACTGTGCTTCATACAAACATTGAATCGGCATATCACGTCAGCTGCGAACAAAAGTTCGTAAGATCAGTCGGGCTGTTCCTGGTGGAACAAGAGCCTTGACGATCTTAAACAAGCTGCGCGAAGGCTCTTCAATAAGGCGAGAAAAGGAAGGCCACTTGGGATTCCTACAAATCCGCCTTAACGCTATATAACAAAGAGCTGAAAAGGTCAAAACGGGCTACGTGGCGCCAACACTGCGGGCAGATTTCAACTCTCCCGGAAGCTGTCAGGCTACAAAAAGCCCTCTCAAGGACCACTCAAACGGCATTTGTACGCTGAAAAAGCCAGATGGAACCCACACAAACAACCCAAAGGAAACGAGTAGTCTACTCCTATCTACTCACTTTCCTGGGTGCGTGGCCATGGAGCAACCCATCTCAGAAAGTGAGGCACCAACCTACCTCTCTGAGATTGGAGTGCCCACACCTGCGCGTGGCTATTGTGGCAGACTCCAATGGGGCTGAAAGAAGGAACTCCTATCTATCAGAACGTACTGGAAACATGCCCTTTAGACTGTTTCATCAAAATAGCGTACAATGGGCCATACAAAGTTTTAGCCCATACAAATCCCCCTGGACCAGATGGAATTTATCCATGCCTATTGCAGCGGGGACTGCACCAATTTGCACTCCCCCTGGTCCGTCTATTCCGAGCTAGTCTCGTGCTTGGACACATACCAAGCAAATGGGCTAAAGTAAAAGTTGTGTTTATTCCAAAGGTAGGAAGAAAGATTCCCAACTGCCTAATTCCTATAGACCAGTTAGTCTTAGCTCCTTCCTTCTTAAAACTATGGAAAGATAATTGACCAGCACATCAGGAAGTGAACCTCAAGCATTTCCCACATAAGTACCAATATGCGTACCAAACTGGTAAATCAACTGAGACTGCCATCCATTGCCTTACAACAGTCATTGAAAAGGCCATTGGCTCTCAACAAATAGCACTAGGTGCCTTTCTAGACATCTCAGGAGCTTTTGACAACACGTCATACGAGGCAATCCGTGCCTCTCTTGTACGTAACAATGTCGCCACAGTGGGCAAATAGGCTAGGAACCATGACCTCAATCACAGCCACAAGGGATGCCCTCAAGGGGAGTACTCTCTCCTCTCTTGTGGACTCTGGTCATAGACGAGCTACTGTTTGAGCTCAACAACCTAGGGTTCCCCACTTAGGGCTACGCTGACGATCTAGTCATCTATATAGTGGGCTGCCATGAGCAAACCATCTCGGATCGTATGCAGCAAGCCCTCAATATAGCCAATAGATGGTGTCAGGATAAAGGACTATCCATAAACTCGTCTAAAACTGTTCTAGTTCCATTTACCAGGAAAAGGTCTCTCTCTGACAAGACCATCCCTAAATGGATCAACCATTGACTTTTCGGTTGAAGCTAACTACCTGGGAGTTATACTTGACTCCAAGCTCAACTGGAACTCACACCTTGAAAGACCATTAACAAAGCCACTCGAGCATATTTTGCTTGCAATAGGCTTTTCGGTAGAACATGGGGCCTAAGTCCCAAAATGATCTACTGGTCTTATAACACTGTGGTAAAACCGATCTTAACCTATGCATCTCTTGCTTGGTGGACGAAATCTACCCAGAAGACAGCTGCGGCTGCACTTACCAAAAATACAACGACTGGTCTGCATAGGCATCACTGGAGCCATCCGGACATGCCCCACTGCAGCACTTGGAGTTATAACTGGCATTCCCCTCTACCCATCGCCCTGAAAAGGAGGCCTGCCTAGGGGCACTTCGCCTCCAAAACATCACCGATATAAAAGTGGTGATCTAACTGGGCATCTACGGGTACTCGAACCCCTAATAAAGGAACCCATTCTGCGTATAACTGACGAGCAGAAACCAAAACTTGTTTTCCACAGAAACTTCTCTGTAGTCCAAAATCAATATCTCTGCCCAGTGGATCACAAACGTGGTACACTGATGGATCGAAATTGGAAAACGGCGACACCGGGGCTGGTATTTTTGGACCAAGGTTCAACAAATCCATAGCCATGGGAAAGTCCCCAACCATCTTCCAAGCAGAGATACACGCCATAGAAATCTGTGCTCGTGAATGTCTTCGCAGGAATATGCAAGGCGCACGGATTTACATCTTCTCTGACAGTCAGGCGGCGCTCATAGCGCTGAGATCTTTTACGATCACCTCCAGACTTGTAGAAAACTGTTTCCAGCAGCTGAACGCCCTTGCCTCCAAAAACACCTTAACGGTGGGCTGGGTGCCAGGGCATGAAGGCCATATAGGAAACGAGGTGGCAGACTCCCTAGCAAAACGCGGGGCGATGACACCGCTAATCGGCCCTGAACCATTCTGTGGACTTTCGAAAGGACACAAAAGGGAACTTCTCAGGAAATGGGAGGAAAAGGAGATAAGTCGTCACTGGACCGACAGTGCAGGGCTGAGACAAGCCAAACAATTCCTCGTCCCCAGATGTCGCGATCCAAACGCATCATCAATCTTAAAAGAGTGAGATTCGCACTCTAACAGGCTACCTAACAGGTCAGTGCAACCTAAGGTATCACCTTAAGAAATTAAAACTTTCAGAAATCGACACATGTAGATTCTGTGAGCTGGAGCCAGAAACATCAGAACATGTTCTATGTGAATGCCCTCACTAATCAGACGTCGACTTCAACAACTAGGAGGTGAACTTATCCCCTACAGGATTTGGGAAGAGATAGACCTCGCCAAAGTGCTCTCCTTTATCAGAAGCCTAGGAATAGAGGCTCTACCTTAATCCTACAGGCCGGCACAAAAGACCTAACATCTGGTCGCGGTGCAATAAGGCCCTAGTAATAATAATAATAATAAGATTCGATCAGAATAAAGCCACTTTTGTTAAGCATAAAGTTGGGGATCATTTCTTACTCAAGAATGAGGAGCGACACCAGACAAAACTAGACCCCAAGTTTAAAGGCCCATTTTTAGTTGTTGAGCTATTACCAGGTGATCGATATAAATTAAATGCAAATATTTACAAATATTTCCACGAATTTTTACGAAGAATGCCTGAGGAGGGGATTACCACAGAGCATGACGAGGCGGTCATGGATGAAGATGATGTTGATCGAGTCGGTGATGGCTGCGATGATTTATAAAATAAGAAAATGTAAATGATAACTGTGTGCTATGTTGGCCGGTTGGTCGGGACAAGACTTAAATTGTTAAGTAAAATGAAAACTGTTAGAGATAGTGATTGACGATGTAACAATGTGATTGCTTATTGGAGAAGCAAATAAAAATGGAAAATGAATATTGTTTGAATTGATGGTAGTCCGGATCTCAAGGCTTAATATAATAAAAGTATTGTCCTTTGTTTACGTATGAGGAAGTGTAAGTTCGATCTGCTAGTTAAGAATTAAGAATTCTGTAGACCTTTTGAATTTAAAAAAAATAATGTTATTGAGGAAAAATGTTAAGAAAGGAAAAATGATAAGTTTGATTTGTTATTCATAGATAAATAGATTAAAAGGCTTCTGATTAATGAAAATATAGTTCTTTTTGCTTTAACTTCAAGGTACATATCTAGTTCTATTTATTATTGAGATAATATTTTGTAATGTTTTAAGTTGGAAACACACGAGGATCGTGTGAAAGTCAGGATAATGTGTCGTAGATTAGTTGGCCAATTCAAATTATAACAACTGTTAGCTTTGGTTTGTCTTTCGCTTCCCATTCGTTTTCATGTACTTCTGTGCTGTTCCTTCGGCTGTTCAAATGGAGGCAACAGTTTCTGTTGTCAACGTTAGTCTGTGCACTGGTGAGCGAGACAGAAGGATGCAGGTGTCCGCATCAAAAAGGAATTGCAGAAAGTTCTTAGTAGCGTTGTGCATTGGAGAGTAGAATAAAGTAGAGAGCGACGCTGGCAAAAAGGGACGCAAGCAGTAAGAGAGAGCATTCGTATTTGAAGAGCCAAACTGAAAAGATGCCACGCGCCAGAAAACGTTTCCGTTCGGACCAGCACGAGGAGAAGCCTGAAGCAGAGGATGATTCTAGTGACTCTTCGACATATATATATATGATATGATATGATATAATATATATATATACAGTTAGCAACATAATAAACAAAAATAAAAAGCCGCAACCACTCTTTAAGGTCGAGCTGGAGCCTGACAGCAGAGCCTTGAAAAAAAAGAAGTGCACCCCATTTATAACCTGCAATTACTATTGCACCGAAGAATTACGGTAGAAGAGCCACATAAAAGAAACGGCCCAGTGCAGTGCACAAATTGCCAGTAGTATGGACATACCAGGACATACTGCACACTTCGATCAGTCTGTGTAGTTTGCGGAGACTTCCACAATTCCGCAAGCTGCCCTGCTAACAGGGAAGACCCCCAAAAGGAAAAATGTGGAAACTGCGGTGGAAACCATACGGCAAACTACAGGGGCTGTATGGTCAACAAGGAACTGAAGAATCGCGTGCGTCAGCAACTCGCCATCAGAATACACAAAACGTGTTCACTAATTCACAAACGACACCGGACGTATTTTCCGCTAAGGCCGCAAGATCCTCATTTGGTCCGCAGAATGCCGAGAAGGGCTTCTCCTACGCCGATGCCCTTCGAACAGGTATGGAAAACTCACAGCAGTCTAATCTGGAAAACGTTCAACAAGCCCCAGGACAGCCACAAAGCACAATGGAAGCTATGATGCTTACCATGCAAAAAAGTCTAACGGAATTAATGTCCTTAATGAAAACGACCATGCAATCACTTGTTCAAAACCAGAACACGGTGATACAGTTGCTTGTAGCTCAGCAGTCCAAATAACTGATGTCTAGTCTACGAATAACCATGTGGAACGCCAATGGCGTCTCACGGCATACATTTGAAATAACACAGTTCCTGAATGAATATCATATCGACGTTATGCTGCTTGGAGAGACACACCTCACAAGCAAATACAACTTTCAAATAAAAGGTTACGCCTTCTACCGCACAGATCATCCAGATGGTAAAGCCCACGGCGAAACCGGCGTCCTAATCAGAGAACGCATCAAGCACCACTTTCACCAAAGGTACTCAACTAATTACTTGAGGGCGACGTCTTTTAAAGTGCAGTCAGGTAGCGGCAACCTTTCCATAGCCGCTGTCTACTGCCCGCCTCGCTTTACAATTTCTGAAGGTCAATTCATTGATTTTTACAACTAACTTGGAGATCGCTTCATAGCTGCAGGAGACTATAATGCCAAGCATACGCACTGGGGATCGCGTCTCGTGACCCGCAAAGGAAGGCAATTATATAATGCAATCATTAACTTTAGAAACGAATTGGACTATGTTTCCCCTGGTAGACCCCAGAAAGATGCCAGACTTAATAGACTATGCAGTGACAAAAAATATTTCACGCAACATAATAAGTGCCAAAGCGATTTCGGATCTTTCATCAGACCATTCGTCAGTGCTTATAACTCTTCTTCAAAGCCCAGAAGTACAACCAATACCGAGCCGAAACATTTGCTTTACATCTCCGAAGCGTCTTCGAGTCGAACCCGGCCACTAGTCCACATGTCCTACCGCAAACTTAAACTAATTTCTTGTCTTTACCAACATTGTTTCAGCCAAATGAGATAGCAAAAGTCATTGGGAGCCTGAAACCAAAAAAGACTCCGGGCGATGACTTAATAACTCCAAAAATGATAATTCAACTTCCAAACTCTGCTATAGAGGTTATTTGTAAAATCTTCAATGGGATTATATGTCTTGGCTACTACCCAAGGAAATGGAAAAAATCGGTCATCATAGTTATACCGATGCCCGGAAAAGACCACACAGTCTCGTCATCCTACAGACCAAAAAGTTTATTATCGTGTCTGTCCAAACTGTTCGAGAAATGCCTGCTAACACGCATAATACCATACCTGGAAGAACACAATGTTATCCCGGCTCATCAATTTGGCTTCCGTCAAAACCATGGAACCATCGAACAAGTCAACCGAATAACATCAGAGATACGCACAGCCTTCGAGCATCGGGAATAATGCAGCGCAATATTCCTCGATGTATCTCAAGCTTTCGATCGAGTCTGGCTAAATGGCCTCATGCATAAAATCAATATTCACTTGCCTACATATGTATACTCATAAGATACTTGAGTCGTATCTTTACAACAGAGTTTTCGCAGTAAGGTGCAACGGAAAAACATCTGGCGACTACACTATCGAAGCTGGAGTTCCACAAGGAAGTGCCTTGGGCCTATTCTGTTTGTCCTTTATACAGCGGATATCCCTACTTGGAGGCCAAGGCTCTGGTAGCGAAGCGTGTGTGCCTGACGCCGCGCCAAGCTAACTCAGCCAGTGGGAGTTGGCATGCCGACTACTGAAGACCGACCATACGTGGTGAAGAACCACATCCTACTCGAGGTCCCCTGCTCTAGACTAAAAATGGCGGATCTAGAGGAAAACTCGAAAAACCTGTTATCACCGGTGTTACCGTACCGTGCCTCTGTGATGAATGGCACTACGTTAGTGTGTCTTCTAACGGTGGCTTCCGGATACCTGGCACCTCCGGTCGTATAAGTGCCCGATCCGGGGTATGAGGCTCTACCCGGGGATACTTCCTTCCTCATTACTCGTGGGACCAATTTATGGAATCGTAAATACACCCCAAGAAACAGGGTGCTCTAGCAGCCCCAAATCGATTCAAATCGAACCCATCCGGGAGCCCGAATATGCTATGGACATATGTTCACAAAGCTCTGGCACCGACAGCATCACCAAGGAAGAGGAAGAAACTCTGCTCGCCTTCCCTAAGGATGGCAAACCAAAGCGGATCGCACTATCGGGCGCCGCAAGGAAGAGGTTGCGCAGACACCTTGCGAACGGCGTACCCATGGAGAGCCAAAAGGCTCGCCCAGAAGCCTATGGACCCTCCAAGGGAAATACAAAGCAGGAGTGGTGAAACCACCAACAAAAGAGTAGATCGGCCAACACGACCATAGAAGAGGCGTCGAAAAAGAGGGCCATGTACAAAGCCGCGGCACCTAGTGCCCAGACGAAGGGCGATCCTGCAAATGTTTTGCCGGCCACGGAGGCTCTAGCAGCCACCACAACCGCAGCAGCAGATGGGCAGGCAACACAGGCGCAGTCGCCCCAAGTCGGTGTCATGGCCTCTTACAGGGACGTTGCCACCTCGGTGAAGATGGCTATACTACCTGCGGCCTACCCTGAGCATCTCCTCACGACGGAGCAACTGAATACCATTCAGTCCGCCATCCTATCGAGTGATGGCCCTGAGACACGGCTCTGTGAAGCCGCTGTTCTCTGGCTGTACCTTTCGACCAGGGTGGATGGCCGTAACATGTGGGAATGCGGAGACAGCCGAGTGGCTATGCACAGAGGTGCCAAAGCTACGGCTGTGGAAGGACGCCCACATCAAGGTGGTCCCTGAGGCAGAGGCTCCACGTGCCGCTGTCTTCATTGGGTACTCTCCGCTTCCAAACGCGGAAATGAAGACGGACGAGATCCTGAAGCTCGTCGAGGGCCAGAACAGCGGCCTGCGAGTGGGAGACTGGCGCGTCTTCCACCGTGAGATGAGGCAGAACATGGCCATCATCACGATTGCGCTGGATCCAGTTTCGGCCAATCGACTTAAGTCGCTGACGTACCAACTGTCCCTTGCGTGGGGCACGGCTATACTTAAGCCAAAGGCCAGCGCGCATCCAAAGACGCAGGCGGTGGCTCCTGCTCTCGCAGCAGAAGCCCACACTAAGGCAACAAAGGGCACGGCTGCGACAACAACAAAGAATGCCGCTAATGGCATCCCACGCAGGCACAGAGGCTAGCGGCACCATAGTTGCCCAAGAGCCCATGCCACCGAGGAAAATTATGCGCCCTCCCTGTACGGTCGCATCACGCGCGGAACAGGGCGCATAAACAAGGGTGTGAGACGCACACCTGAGGAGGGAGGCCCTTGCGCACGAACCGAGGCCGGAAGATGGCGGCCAGGAGCCGCAGAGGGCGGACTAATCCCGTCCTCCTCCCCACCCTCCCCAACACCCGGAGACACCTCAGATGTCTCCAAGCGAACCACCACCATGCAAAGGCCGCGTCTGACGTCCTTTGCGAGAGGTTTGCTACGATGGACATAGCATTTATCCAGGAGCCATGGATAAATGCCGGACGTCTCCTGGGGCTTAGCACCCCATCTGGTAAGCTGCTATACGCAAACGGCCAACCTCGCCCCAGAGCGGCTTTGTTAATAAACAAAAATCTAACATTTGTTCCCCTTTCACAGTTCATAACTGAGGACCTGGTGGCGGTCTGGGTTAAAATACCCACTGCCCATGGCGAGCAGGAGGCAGTGCTGGCCTCTGCTTATCTACCCGGCGACACTGACGATGTGCCTCCGGCGGCTACCTGTGCCCTGGTAGAGCACTGCCAGAGAAACCGGCTCCGGTGGATAATTGCTTGCGATGCCAATGCGCATCACACGGTCTGGGGGAGCAGCAACATCAACAAAAGAGGTACATTATTAGTAATAACATAGGTTTACTAAATCAGGGCAGCGAGCCTACATTTATCAATGGAATTAGAGAGGAAGTCCTCGAATGAGATCACTATGTCAGATCACCAGCACATCAGATTTGATATAGGAGGTGTTTTGCAATGTAGCCTAGTTACTAGAAATCCCAAAAACACAAACTGGGATCTTTTCTGTTTTGAACTTGAGCAATCCAGAGACTGCTCCACCCGTCCGATACTAACAATAGACGAGTTAGAGCGTGAGGCTACTGTATACAAACATTGAATCAGCATATCACGTCAGCTGCGAACAAAAAGTTCGTAAGATCAGTCGGGCTGTTCCTGGTGGAACAAGAGCCTTGACGATCTTAAACAAGCTGCGCGAAGGCTCTTCAATAAGGCGAGAAAAGGAAGGTCACTTGGGATTCCTACAAATCCGCCTTAACGCTGTATAACAAAGAGCTGAGAAGGTCAAAACGGGCTACGTGGCGCCAACACTGCGGGCAGATTTCAACTCTCCCGCAAGCTGTCAGGCTACAAAAAGCCCTCTCCAAGGACCACTCAAACGGCATCTGTACGTTGAAAAGCCAGATGGAACCCACACAAACAACCCAAAGGAAACGAGTAGCCTACTCCTAACTCACTTTCCTGGGTGCGTGGCCATGAGCAACCCATCTCAGAAAGTGAGGCACCAACCTACCTCTCTGGGATTGGAGAGTGCCCACACCTGCGCGTGGCTATTGTGGCAGACTCCGATGGGGCTGAAAGAAGGGAACCCCCTATCTATCAGAACGTACTGGAAACATGCCCTTTAGACTGTTTCATCAAAATAGCGTACATTGGGCCATACAAAGTTTTAGCCCATACAAATCCCCTGGACCAGATGGAATTTATCCATGCCTATTGCAGCGGGGACTGCACCAATTTGCACTCCCCTGGTCCGTCTATTCCGAGCTAGTCTCGTGCTTGGACACATACCAAGCAAATGGGCTAAAGTAAAAGTTGTGTTTATTCCAAAGGTAGGAAGAAAGATTCCCAACTGCCTAAATCCTATAGACCAATTAGTCTTAGCTCCTTCCTTCTTAAACTATGGAAAAGATAATTGACCAGCACATCAGGAGTGAACCTCAAGCATCTTCCCTACATAAGTACCAATATGCGTACCAAACTGGTAAATCAACTGAGACTGCCATCCATTGCCTTACAACAGTCATTGAAAAGGCCATTGGCTCTCAACAAATAGCACTAGGTGCCTTTCTAGACATCTCAGGAGCTTTTGACAACACGTCATACGAGGCAATCCGTGCCTCTCTTGTACGTAAAAATGTCGCCATCATAACTGTAGACCTAGGAGGAACCATGACCTCAATCACAGCCACAAGGGGATGCCCTCAAGGGGGAGTACTCTCTCCTCTCCTGTGGACTCTGGTCATAGACGAGCTATTTGAGCTCAACAGCCTACGGTTCCCCACTCAGGGCTACGCTGACGATCTAGTCATCTATATAGTGGGCTGGCATGAGCAAACCATCTCGGACTGCATGCAAGCCCTCAATATAGCCAATAGAAGGTGTCAGGATAAAGGACTATCCATAAACCCGTCTAAAACTGTTCTAGTTCCATTTACCAGGAAAAGGTCTCTCTCCCTGACAAGACCATCCCTAAATGGATCAACCATTGACTTTTCGGTTGAAGCTAACTACCTGGGAGTTATACTTGACTCCAAGCTCAACTGGAACTCACACCTTGAAAGACCATTAACAAAGCCACTCGAGCATACTTTGCGTGCAATAGGCTTTTCGGTAGAATATGGGGCCTGAGTCCCAAAATGATCTACTGGTCTTATAACACTGTGGTAAAACCGATCATAACCTATGCATCTCTTGCTTGGTGGACGAAATCTACCAGAAGACAGCTGCGGCTGCGCACCAAAATACAATGACTGGTCTGCATAGGCATCGCTGGAGCCATCCGGACATGCCCCACTGCAGCACTTGGAGTTATAACTGGCATTCCCCCTCTACCCATCGCCCTGAAAGGAGGCCTGCCTAGGGGCACTTCGCCTCAAAACATCACCGATATAAAAGTGGTGATCTAACTGGGCATCTACGGGTACTCGAACCCCTAATAAAGGAACCCATTCTGCGTATAACTGACGAGCAGAAACCAAAACTTGTTTTCCACAGAAACTTCTCTGTAGTCCAAAATCAATATCTCTGCCCAGTGGATCACAAACGTGGTACACTGACGGATCGAAATTGGAAAACGGCGACACCGGGGCTGGTATTTTCGGACCAAGGTTCAACAAATCCATAGCCATGGGAAAGTCCCCAACCATCTTCCAAGCAGAGATACACGCCATAGAAATCTGTGCTCGTGAATGCCTTCGCAGGAATATGCAAGGCGCACGGATTTACATCTTCTCTGACAGTCAGGCGGCGCTCATAGCGCTGAGATCTTTACGATCACCTCCAGACTTGTAGAAAACTGTTTCCAGCAGCTGAACGCCCTTGCCTCCAGAAACACCTTAACGGTGGGCTGGGTGCCAGGGCATGAAGGCCATATAGGAAACGAGGTGGCAGACTCCCTAGCAAAACGCGGGGCGATGACACCACTAATCGGCCCTGAACCATTCTGTGGACTTTCGAAAGGACACAAAGGGAACTGGTCAGGAAATGGGAGGAAAAGGAGATAAGTCGTCACTAGACCGACAGTGCAGGGCTGAGACAAGCCAAACAATTCCTCGTCCCCCAGATGTCGCGATCCAAACGCATCATCAATCTAAAAAGAGTGAGATTCGCACTCTAACAGGCTACCTAACAGGTCACTGCAACCTAAGGTATCACCTTAAGAAATAAAACTTTCAGAAATCGACACATGTAGATTCTGTGAGCTGGAGCCAGAAACATCAGAACATGTTCTATGTGAATGCCCCTCACTAATCAGACGTCGACTTCAACAACTAGGAGGTGAACTTATCCCCCTACAGGATTTGGGAAGAGATAGACCTCGCCAAAGTGCTCTCCTTTATCAGAAGCCTAGGAATAGAGGCTCTACCTTAATCCTACAGGCCGGCACAAAAGACCTAACATCTGGTCGCGGTGCTATAAGGCCCTAGTAATAATAATAATAATAATAATAATAATAATATCGTGCTCTGGTTTGGTGTTATAAATTCCCTAAATTTTTAAATTTTTCATCTTATACTTTTTAAAAACATTAATAACGAGAAAGAAAGCTAACTTCGGTAAACCGAAATTTGTATACCCTTGCAGTCTGAAATTGGATCATTAAAAATCGCTCCATTTTGGTAATGTTAAAAAAAAAAAATGTCAAATTATGTAAATTTTGTACATTTGACATATTACATGTAGAATTTTAAATTTTCACATAAATCGACCGATAGCTTTTGTGGCAGCTATATGATATAGTTGTCCGATCTTAATGAAATTAAAACCGTAATTCTAGAACTATAAAAAACGACTACATCTCGTTTATAAAAGTTCGTTGAAAAACAGAGAAGTTAAAATTTTGTTTACATTAATTTCGCCATCATTCCTATGACAGCTATAGGATATAGTGGTCCGATTTCGGCCGTTCCGACATATATACTGCGTGCTAAAGAAATAAGACTATGCTAAAAATTTCAGCCCGATAGCTCAAAAACTGAGAGACTAGTTCGCGTAGAAACCGACAGACGGGCGCGCGCGCCATCGATCGTGCAGAAGGACTGGTAACACATATATATAATATACTATTGGATCTGCTTAACGTATCTACATATTGCATTTGACTGCCTGATCTGTGATTTAATTCGTAATCGAACTCCTGCAGCGTTAAGGTAAAGGAGTTTCTGCTTGTTACCATTCTAAACCGTTTGCCAAGTAAATATATTCTAAACCTGCTTAACGCGAAAATTATGGCTAGGGTCTCTAACTCAAAGCTGTGATATTTTGTTTCCGTTGCCGTCGACGTCTTTGAGAAATAGAAAATAGGATGCAACTTGCAGTCTTCTTTTTTCTGAAGAAGCACAGCCCCGAACCCTAAAGCACTTGCATCACAGTGAAGCTCGACATCATTCCTGTAATCGTATGCATATCGCCAGAACTGGCGCTTCCATTAATTTCGCTTTTAAAAGCGAAAAACAACTAAATTCTTCTTCTTCAAACTTAAACAGCCTATCCTTTCTCAATTAGTCAAACAAAGGTTTCGCTAATATCGAAAAATCTTTAATGAATCGTTGAAAATACGAGGAAAGACAAAAAAAAACTTTGAACTGCTTGCACCTTGCTTAGAATCGAAAAATTGTGTATAGCTTCTAAGCCCCTACTGTCAGCTTTAATTCCATTTTTCGAAATCAGAAACCCTAAATATTTAACCTTGTCTTGTGAAAATTAGCATTTGTTCATTCTCAATTCTAATTTATTTTCTACTAACCTCCCAAATACTTCAACTAATACCTCGAAATGCTTTTCTAAACTAAAATGTGCCATAAACGAAAATATGCCATTAACGAATCTTTGGAAAACTAGTGGAGCTGTTAGAGCTATCCATCCGGAAGAGCTCAAATTTACATAAAGAAGTGGTAAAAGATGTACACGGTGTGTTCAAAAAGTATCGCGAATTTTAAATTTTCGCGGGTTACGTATATTAAAACTTCGATTTTTTTGTTATGTTGGTACTCATGTCTCTCACTTATGCCGACAAGCTCGGCAATTTTGAATGTTCACTTAATTGTAGACAGCTGCTTTGCCGGCACGTGTTTTGGATCGTCTTCCATTTTTACCTATTCAAATAAAATGAACCAATAAACCTTTTGTGTGAAAAACGAAATTAAGTGCGCGGATGCATTCCGAATGTTGACTGTGGCATACGGAGAAGCTATCTTGGACCGACACAACGTTTATCGGTGGTACGAAATGTCTTAGAAGGCCGAAATGATTGGCCTTTTGGCCAAAAATTGGCTTTTGCACCACGATAACGCCCCTGCTCACACATCGTTGCATGTGCGCGACTTTTTGGCCATTAAAGTTCAGCAAAGAATTCCTCAATAGGCCACCCACTCTAAGAAGTCCGAACTGATCTATGAGAGGCGAAAGCGATGCGATTGAGCTAGATGAGTGTACCACTCCCTTCGGCTGCAATGATTTTATGTCGTCCCATAAATGAGAGAACTGAGCAAGGCTAAGTAAAAGCAGAGTACCTCTTTGAAGATCCAAAACCGTGAGTCCAGGTCGACGTATGCGATTACTTAACTAAAAGATGTATCCGAAAGTTCTTTGAAACGGAGCAAAGGAGTTCGCAAATTGTAAACTGGCTACTACGTCTACGTATGGAGATTTTATGAGTTGAACCATTCGGCGAAGTTCAAGTGTTGGATTCTTAACAAGGATTGGCGGAGGCCAGTTAGCCTTGGATCCAGAAAGGAATGTCGGTCCATTAGCCCACAAGGGAGACTCGTTCACCTCATTGGGAAGAGCACCCCGGGACAGAATGTCAGCGGGATTTAAAGAAGTAGGAACGAAACGCCACTCCATTGACTCAGTTACCTCTTGAACTCGGCTTGCTCAAAAATATTACATTTTGACGGCTCGTCTCGGATCCAGGAAAGCGCAACAGCAGAGTCGCTCAAACAATAAAACAGTCCCTCGAATACATTCGTGCCAGCAATTTCTGCGATAAGCCTAGCCAGGAGTTCAGCTCCACAAAGGTCTAGCTTAGACACAGTGAGCGTTTTCAGAGACGCTACCCTCGATTTGGAACAAATGTGTTCGATTTCGTGATCACATGGCCAACCAACCAGAGACAATCGTAAAATAGTGCATTTGCAGACAATACAGATCGCCTAAGGGGGTTTAAGCAGACGGTAAGGCGTTTTGGTGAAATCAGTGCAATTGTCAAACTTTTAATAAGACTCCTTCTCATTATTAGCAACTCCATAAAAGAAAGCTGACACGTTCGAGGTTAAAATTTCCCCTGGACAGAATTTTAGATGTCTGATCCATGATGATGACGGCTTCTTCCTTTGGTTTGGCTCCAGATATCAGGTCGTCCACATAAAAATCGCGACGAAAAACCTCAGCCACAAGTGGGAATTTTGCCTGCTCGTCTTTTAATAATTTAGGCATAGCCCGCACAGCCAAAAATGATGCAAGCTTAGTGCCATAAGTAACGGTGTCCAGCTTGTACACCTGTAATTGGCATTGACGGGAATTACACCATAAAATGCATTACAAGTAGCTGTCCTCCTTCCGAACTCTTGCACACCCGTACATTTTGTAAATGTCTCCCTTGATTGCTACCGGTTGTGAACGAAACCGCACAAAAATCAGAAATAGTTTATGCTGAATTACGGGGCCCGCCATAAGGACATCGTGAACAGAATGGCCTGATGAACTGGCTGCAGATTCATCGAAAGCTACACGAAGCTTTGTGGTGGAGCTGTATTTCTTTCAGACGCAATAATGAGGTAAAAAATATCGGCACGAACCAATGTCAGCGGCCGAAACTAATGATCGTGGTATTTCTTTAAGAACGATGCATATTGAGCCTTCAACGTTGGCCGACGATCCAGCTTTCTCTCTAGGGACAGAAATCTACGATAAGCTTGCTGGTAGGACCCTCCCAATAGATCAAGAATTAGTTTGGCAGGAAAACGAACTGAGTAATCACCATCTGGCAAGCTAACGATATATTTTCAAAATGCACGGATAATTGGCTCGGTGCGGCATTCCACTTCACAAAATCGTCTAAGAAGATCATCTAGCCGATCCATATTATTTTCCTTATTGGTGAGGATTTTGGAGGGGCCATAAACTCCAGAAACAACCCAACCCAGGCGACTCTTTTGAAGAAGTGGTAATGCAGGTGGGAGCTTGATTTTCCCAATGCACTCTCGTAAAATTGGCTGGCTCCAATTAAGAGATCAACACGCCCTGGTTTATAAAACGGGGGGTCAGTTTGGGGTATATTCCAGATGACGATGTTGATATTGAAGCTATGCTGCCGTTAGGTTATATTTGAGGCAATCACTGCGGTAATGTTAACTGAGTATTCAGAGTTCGGGACTCTATGGTAAAATAAACCGAGTGACCATCCTTCAAAAAGCTAGAATCTCATATCCCTGTAACACATGCTGAAGACTTAACCTTTTTTGTTTAGAGCTGGTCTGCGAATCGGGATGTTATTAAGTGTAGTTTAGAGCCCTAATCCAGTAGAGCTCGACAAGGAACGAAAACCCCAAAACGGTTTTTTACTAAAACGGTGGCAGTTGCTAACAGCACAATATTATTATTGAAATCCTGGCTCTATGACACGATTAAGTGAGACAGCTACGAGTGCTTCTGGAAGTAGTGAATGTTCTTGCAAAGAAAGAGAAGTTGAGTTTCCTAGGTGAAGAATGTGGTTCTTAGATCCGCATGCACGGCAATAACTAGAGTTGCATTGTCTTGTTAGATGCCCAATATTAGGGAAATTTATGCAAAGAGCGAGCTTCTTTGCTTCTTGAAGTCGATTTGCAGAAGAAATGTTTTTTAAATTCAGACAATAATGAAAGAAGTGCCCAGCAGCATTACAGAAAGCACAGGTCCAAGGGTTATGATTTGTGGCAACAAATGCAGATCTAAACATGCCAGACATTCTATTACCTCACACCTGATTGCCCGGCGCATAGTCTTCCATGGTGAAGTCCAACGCTCTGCATCGCTCCTCCAGAAATTATGCCATAGATTTTAACGACGGAATTAAATTGATGAACGCTGGTTCTTCCAAACTCCCCTCCCATTTTGCCTGACTCGCTGGATCAATTTTTGACGAAGCACTTGAACGATGATGCATCCTGCAACTTGTTCCGTCGTGCCCAATCCTTTAAAAGCGCGAATATAACCGTGGAACTTATCCGACAGTTCACGAAGCATCGAGACCGAACCACTCTGCACCGCTTTCAGCCTCAGAATCTCAGTAATTTCTGCCTGAAAAACCAAACGACTATTATGAATTCTGTTTTGCAATAACTCCAAAGCAATAGCATAGTTGCCATCAGAAATTTCCAGCGAGCGAATGGTTTCCAACGCAGAGTCCTCAGATCGTAGATGCTGCAGCTTTTCTATATTTGTGAGGTCAGAATGGCTATTTCGTAGTAAACGTAAAATAAGAGAATTTCGGAAGTTCAAGAGGGGGAAGTGCAATAGCCCTATGCCGAGGCTGACGCTGCTGAGGACCGAAAGCACCGGGAGTGATTCCGTCAGCAAATCTTGAGTGCTGAAGCAATTGCGAGGCGCTTTGAAATTTCCGCTCGAACCGACTATTTAAGCTTTATGAGAACGTCATCGAATTTCAAGTCACTTTCAATTTCCTCGAAATCCAATTTTAAATGAACCTTGAAGCTCCTCGATCAGCTCCAACCTCACAAACGAATTTAAAGCCGCAGCGGGAATTTAACAAACTCTCCACTCTATTAAATAATGCCGTTGCCTTGCCCTTTAAAAGTGTCACCCTTTTTCCAGCACCGGTAACGTTTTCAACATCTGAAGGCATTTCAACAACTATAATAAACCAGCAGACCGCGTTAACGAAATTTTGTTTCAGCGGGAAGATGAGCGCAAAGAGAATTTGCGATAGCGGTCTGTTACGCACTTATGTATACCGAAACCTAGCGCCCTATGTATATGCAAGTTCCATTGCGCGCTTAGGTATTTCGAAAACAAGCGCCTAATGTATCAAGCTCCAGAAATTAAAACTGAATTTAAATTAATTAGATCTCAGGGACTATAAGAGCTAGAGTTCCCAAATTTGGTGACAACATTGGAATCTGTTGCACTCAGATCAAGTTTGTTTTAAAATTTGGACACGCCCAATTCCGCCCCCTTAAATCATAAAAAACTTTTATTTAAGCTATAGTCGTAATATTCAATTCAAGGTAAATAAATAAACTAAATAGGATTGTGCGGTCGTTTTCTGAAAATTTGAAAAATAAATATTTAAATCGGATAATAAACTTGGGAGTTATTAGGCAATTAAGTGGGAATTTGAACATTGGGTCTACCTTTGCTTGTTGCAAAGCTGCATGTAGCCGACCGGGTCGATTGTTCGATCCCAGGCGCAGACGAACTTTTCTTACTTCTTTATCTTCAATATTTCTATGTTATTATAATTTTTCTATTTTCTTTTTAACAAAAATTGCTAAAGAGACCAAAATTTCAAGCTAAAGAATAAAAATGAAAAAAAAAATAATTTTGTTTTATTCGAACTGAGCTCGGGCCGATCTTGCAAAACATAAATGCATCGTCCGCTTAGACAACTGGGCCATTACCGATATTACATATGGATCGACCGTTTTCATAATTAATATGCTCCGACAACTGTTGACAAAAAATGCCGCTAAAACAGAAGGAACAGAAGGAGCGTGAGCAAGAAATGACAAAAACTTTGTACAATTTCGTTGCATTACCCAACTTTGATAAAACTAAAATTAAATGTATTAACTAAATAAAAAAAGAAAAAACTAAATATAAATGTATTAACTAAATAAAAAAAGATAAAACTAAATATAAATGTATTAACTAAATAAAAAAAGAAAAAACTAAATATAAAAGTAAAAAAAAACCTTATTTTTTTGGAATGAGCGGGACTTGAACTGTTGCTGTTCTTGCCAAAAACAATACAAACCCGGCACTTAGAACTCTGGCTATACCATATATTTTATATTTCAGTACAAATGTATTACCGAATATCTTCAACACTTTTGCTCTACAAAGCGACATTAATTTAAGGAGAGCCATTCTGGGCCGCGTTGTTCATTGTTACTTTTAATGCTGTTGTTAGTTTCTCATTTCTCAGCATTACCCCACTTCGGTAAAACCTAAATGATAATGAAATAAAAAAAAGAAAAAAACTAAATATAAAAGTAAAAAAAAAAAAAAAACGAAAATTTTTTTTTTTTTCGAATAATCGGGATTTGAACTCTTGCTGTTCTTGTCAAAAACAACCCAAGCCCGGTATTTAGACTTTTAGGCTACACCCTATATTATAAAATTCACGGCAAATGTCGTACCAAATATCTCCAAAATTTTTCCTCAAAAAATCGACATTATTTTAGGAGAGTCAATCGCTTTACAATTGGCAGTCGCCTAAAAATATTATTTGATGGCTGCGATCAAGCGAGTGTAGGTGCGTCGTCGAATTTTTGGATGTGAAGCTTTTTATAGTTTAAAAAGCGTAATTTTCGATGCGATTACTTTTAATTAACGATTATTCTAATTCGACAAAGTGTTTTTTCGGGAAGTAAAAGTTTGGGTACCGGGTATCTCACAGACGAGCACGCTCGACTGTAGCTTTCTTACTTGTTTAAATTTGTACTAAGTATTGTTTATGCACAAATCACGTCGGGGTCACCAAATGTTGAGCTAATAACGTTTTTCTTAGCTATTGTTAAAGTAAGAAAATTCGGTTGGTTAATGTGCGAAAGTAACAAAGTGTATTTATTTCTAGTGCGAGAACAAATAGAGCGATTTATGCAGTGAGGGTATGCAATAGCGAGATCAAAATCTAAATACTTTTAAAGGGTTTTTCGCACTCGAACTCAAAATTTGAATTCATTGAGTTGGGCTTCAATATTCTCAACAGAAATCATTTTTAAAGTTTCTAAAAAACGCATTGCAGTTATAGCAATGCGTCTCCTTGCTCGCCGAACCACTCTTCCCTGTCGGTATCTTATTTCCTGCAGGAGCCCTTGCCGGCAGCATTATGTCAGCAAACGCTCTCGTCTCTTCAACTCTGCACCACCCACTTCCAAGTTCAGTATTTCTTGCTCCTCCTTCAACTGGTTGATAACTGAAACGCTGCCTCGGCTTTCAGGTGGAACTGCACATAATCGGGAGTACAGATCGGCTTTGGACCCTTTGGTTGGAAAGTTTAGACACTGGAACCATTTTTTTCCCCAGATCTAACCCCCTGTGACTTTTTCTTGTTCCCTAAACTGAAGAGGCCCAGAAAGTATGACATTACACTACGCTTGACAAGATAAAGACGGCATCGAAGGAGGAGCTAAACAAGATAAAAAAAAAATTATTTTTTGAAGTGCTTCGAAGATTGGAAAAACCGTTGGCACAAGTGAAATTCTCAATACTTTTTGAACACACCTCGTATTCTCTTGCGTTCTCGATTCAAACTGACTTGCTGCTAGCAGGCAGTGCACTTTTAACACCCGTTTTACCCAAGAGAGGCTTTGCTTGCGGTGGATAATTTGGCGTGTAGATATATCTGTATATTTGGCGGCTAGCTGTGCATATCCGTATATCGCTGATTCTCAATTATTTTAAAGCTGGAATTCTTATGTAGAAGTTCTACAGTATTTAATAAATTTAAATGTCAATTAAATTATATAATTTTGTGTTATTAAGATATACTTTCTTTCCACTTTCAGTTTTTTCTGAAACTAAAATGAATCTCCATTTTCACACCACCCGTAGGTAGGGGATACGGTGCGTATTTTTTTAATGTGTTTTCCCCCACATAGGCCTAGTCCATTTTCAGTTTCATAAATAGATGACTCCCCCTTTCACTTTTCCATAACCCAGTGGTAGGGAATTTGAAGCTTTGGCGGAGTTTATTTGTGTGTGTGCTTTGATATAATTCAATTTCATTTATGTCCAACTTAAAAAAATTAATTCTTAAGTTTTAAAAAGAAAAAAATCAGAAATAGCCTTAATTATGCGGCGACCGGCTTGAACAGCGAGGTACACAGAGGGAGAGAGAGAGATAGCAAAGCGATCTTAAGGTATAATTTTAATGATTTAATATTTTGACTTTAGGCAGTTATAATTTTTTAATACTCGGTTTCCATAGGGAACAAGGGTATTATAAGTTAGTGCCAACCGATAATGTATGTAACAGGCAGAAGGAAAATCTCCGACCCTATAGAGTATATATTACAAATGTGTTTATTGAGAGTAATTTTTTGGGAATATAAATATACAAAAGATGAAACGAGACCACACGCGGCGGAGTACAAAATCAGAGAGATGAGCTTAGGTACTATCGATACACGATTTGAAGTTGCTGGCAGACAATTATCGATATCAGCTGAGAGACGGCGTTGCCATGTTAATCTTTATTTCCAACAGTATATATATTCTTAATCAGCGTCACCAGCCGAGTCGATTTAGCCATGTCCATCTGTCCGTCCGTCCGTGTGTCTGTCCCACTATTGGGCAAAAATGGCAAAGCAGCGACTTAAGTCTGCAGAGCCCTGAAGCAAAAAAAACTTGTATGAGGTATTGTTAGATGTAAAAAAGTTAGTAAAAAAACATTATAAGATAAAATTATTTAGCGGAATTTTTTTTTTAGATAAAAAATATATATGTTTAAAATATATATATATATAAATTTTTTTTGGTCATAATTAAATTATTTATTCGAATATCAAGTTCTAACTTTGACATTAATTTTATTTTAATTTAATTTAATTAAAAAAAACAACTTCAAAATCGGACAACTATATCCAATAGCTCCCATTGGAATGATAAAAAAATTAAAAAAAAAAAATTAGAGGTTGAGCTTCTCCTCCAGGAACGCAACATTGACATCCTGCTGATCTCTGAAACACATTTTACCAGCCGTTCTTTCTTCCGTGTTCATGGATATGCAGTACTGTGCCAACCACCCCGATGATCGACATCGTGGAGGTGCTGCAATCATCATTAAATCCTCCTTGGACTATAACCTGAGTGCCTCAATATCGGAACCCCACCTGCAAGCAATTTCCATAAATTTGGTCACCACACTTGGAAGAATTTCGTTTGGTGCTGTTTACTGTCCTCCTGGTCACCGTCACTCTTGGTCAGCTGAGCAATATCTTCGCCTGTTTGGCTCAATGGGCAGTCGCTTTGTAATTGGAGGATTGGAATGCGCACCACAGCTTCTGGGGATGCAGACGCTCCTGCCCTCGGGAAATACTCTGATGTCCGTTGTCTCTAGCTCAACCATGCAGATTCTGGCTACCGGGGACCTACGCACTTTCCTTGGAATAATGATCATCTACCGACAGCCATTGACTTTGCAGTGTATAGAGGCATTCCGTGCAGCCACCTTGCCATTTCGGAGTGCTCGGGCCTTTCCTCTGACCACATTCCGCTCTGATATATTTCTGCGTTGCTGCCTATCAGGTCGTTCCTAAAACCAGGCTTTTGCCTCGGGGAGCAGACACAAGAAGTTTTAGTGCCAGACTTTCTGCACTGACTGAAGATAACCCATCACTTGTAACGGAGGATGACATTGATTCTTTTGCTCAGGACTTAGTAGACAAAATTCATCAAGCTGCCTCTCCTGCTAGATGTATATCTATTCCTCCGCCATCCTGGACATCATCAAAGCCAGAAATTGCAGCCTTGGCCAGGAAGGGTCATGCACTCCGTCGTACCTGGAAGAAGACAAGGCATACTATCGATTTAGCTAGGTGGAAGGCATCTGTCTCAGAACTTAGGAAAGTTCTCCGCTTGGCTAAGTCGGAATTTTTCGTAAATCATCTCAATGCCATCGATCCTAACCAGGATCATGGGTTTGCTTTATGGAAATGCACCCGAAACCTAAAAAGGCAGCCACTTCCCAGGTTTTCTCTTAAACGAAGCGATGGTACTTGGGCTCACAGCGATTCCGCTATTGCTGAAGTATTTGCAGGCGATCTGGAGAGACGCTTTACTCCGTTTGATTTTGCAACAAGCCAGGAGACCCAAACAACAATCTCTAGGTTTGGGCTCTCCTTTGGTTCTCCTGTTGCTGTGCGGCCTGTGGATCAAGATGAGGTACGTGATCATATTAAGCGACTGGTTCCCACTAAGGCTCCTGGCATGGATGCAATTGATGGTAGAGTAGCAAAGGCACTTCCTAGCTCAGTTATTGCACAGCTCTGCCTTCTCTTTAATGCTTCCCTTAACCTTGGCCATTTTCCATCCCCTGGAAACGTGCACTTGTCACAATGGTCCATAAGAAGGGAAAGACCCGTGCACACCAGAATCTTACAGGCCGATAAGTCTCCTGTCCACTTTCTCCAAGATATTCGAGCGGATCGTGCTTGCTCGGTTGCTGAATATTGACGCCTTCATGGACGCTCTGCCGGGCCACCAATTTGGCTTCCGAAGTCGCCATAGCGCTATTGAGCAAGTTCACAGAGTGGTTAACCACATTCTGAGTGCTTTAGAAGATCGCAAATACTGTTCAGCTGTATTTCTAGACGTACGGCAGGCCTTTGACAGGGTTTGGCATGAAGGTCTATTTTACAAATGAATGCCGCTTTTACCTGAGGGACTCTGGAAGCTTATTGTGTCATTTCTGGATAACAGGAAGTTTTCCGTTGAGATCCGTGGACATCGTTCGGAACTACGCCCAATTCATGCTGGTGTACCTCAGGGCAGTGTTCTTGGCCCGGTACTGTACACACTTTACATCGGATCTTCCAAGCCCCATTGCTCGTGGTACTCTTCTAGCAACCTACGCAGATGACACTGCTTTTCTAGCTGCTGGAAGCACCCCATATCGGCTTCCAATCGTGTCCAGACATTCTTGGACGAATTCGAATGTTGGGCATCTCGATGGAACATAGCGCTTAACATTGAAAAGACACAGCACGCCACTTTCGCCCTTCGGCCTGGCCGCTCACGTGCCCTTTATATGGATGGGAAAAGACTAAAGCATGAGGATAAGGTTACGTACCTTGGCGTAACCCTAGACCGCCGACTTTGCTGGAAGGGCAGATTGACCGAGTCTGCGGATCAGCAAGGACAAAGCTTGAAAAATGGATTGGCTCCTTCGTTCTGATAGCGGGCTATCACTCCATGCCAAGGTGCGATTATTTAAAGCCATTGTCCTTCCGACACTGAACTGGGGATTACATGCTGGGGCACCGCTTGTGACTCTTCACTTAAAAGGGTGCAAACATGCATAACGAAGGCTCTGAGAAGGATGCTGGGAGTTAAGTGGCACCACTACGTACACAATGACACGCTATTTCAAGACACAGGAATACCAACTGTAACAGAAACAATTTCATCATTTGCAAACCGATACAGAGACCGCCTGCTAGCGCATACCAACCGTTTGGCAAGACACCTTGCCACCCCGTTAGGCCGACGACGTCTGCGCAGAAGACACCCTGCGGACCTATGGATACTCGGCCGAGACAGACATGGACGATTACTTTAACACCATATAATCACACATAAAATGCCCCAAAGTGCCGCTCTTTCCCACCCGCAGTTTCCGGGATCTATAGTTACTATTAATCAAACACGAAAACAAGAGCTACTCTTGTGAAGCGTGATAATTAAACTTACAAAAAAAATTCATTCGTTGCTGCTCAACACATTTACATCAACACGGAGATATTGCCTTTTCTTATTTTAGAATTATTGTTTTAATTTGATTAGGATCGGACAACTATATAATATAGCTGTCATAGGAACAATAGGGGTAAACTGCCATGTTTTTAACTTTTATCAATACAATTTTCCTGAATCTTGCAAAAGTTTGCAATATTAGGAGAATGTTTTAAGTTCTAATAAAATTCTAGGTCATTTAGCCAATAACATTATATAATAATATTATACACTTAATATTATTAAATATATTTATTCATAATAATTATCTTCACTATCACTCTCAGAACAATCAAACTATTTTCATACTCGTGCTATTCTATAGGCATTTGTCACACACACATATGTAAATGTAGTATGCAATATACACATATATGTGCGTATATGGATAAATTGGTCAGGTGCCTGCCAAGCGGGTGGGTAGCGCTGATTATATTGTATAAAACGTATTGTCGTAATTAGAAAATACTCTGCTGTCTTCGTTAGTTCGCTCTCGACTGCTTTTCGCACTCTCTCATGACTCTGATCGTGCATTTTCCAACACCCCATTTGTGTAAGAAGGATGCCACCGGTTTGAGCTCTTGCAAGAAGGAATTACGAACTGGTTCGTGACAGCTCGGCCAATCCTGTATTCGGATCGTCCTCGGTTCGGTCATCTTCGTCTTCAGATACGTCCAGCTCAGGAATACTTGAACACCACGGTTTCATCTTGTCGGAGGAAAACACAGAACAGTATTTTTGTCCGGTAATCTGCGTTCCACGAATATCTTCGATGACATAGCGATCGTTTCCAAGGACCTTAACAATTTGGTAGGGACCTCGGTAACGTGGTTCTAGCTTGCGGGACTCGCCTGTTGCAGCCGGTTCATTTTCAATGACTACAAGATCACCTGTGGAATAGATAGAAGGGTTAGAATGTTTAGAGTCGAATCTTTGCTTCCATTTGGCTCGATGTTAGCGACAGCTTGGTTTCGATTGTCAATGACAGAGTTCTTCTTATCATTATGACCCAGATCTGCGTGTATGGCTGCCGTTAAATGATTCTGCACGACATCGACAGCATTGAAGTTGAAGACGAGATCAATGGGACTAAGTCCTGACTTGTCATTCTTTTGTGAGTTTACACTCCATTGAAGAGTGGGCAATGTTAAATCCCAATCCTTCGGGCTGTCATTCATGGTTCGTAGATAGTTAAGGATGGTTTGGTTTGCTCGCTCTACTTGACCATTTGCGCGAGGTGTGCGTACAGCATTCTTAATATGTTGAATATGGTTAAGTTTACAGTAATCTTTAAGTTGTTTTGAGGTAAACGCTGTTCCACGGTCAGATATAATATTGCTAGGCGAACCGAAATAACTTGATACTTCATTGAGAATGTTCAGTACTGGTGAGGTTTTTGTGCTTTTGACTGCCTTTACGATTAGAAACTTGCTGAATGGGTCGAATATAGCTAGTATATGAGTATTTCCTCGTTTGCTGCGAATGAAGGGTCCCAGGTGGCCCACGTTAAGTTTGCGAAATGGTATTGGATCCGAGTCTTTTTAATGCATACATCCTTCGGGTTTTCCTTCTTTTGACTTGTAATAACAGCATTCAATACAGGAAGATATATATCTTTAACATATTTTCGCATTTTTGGAAACCAGAAACGTTGTTTAATTCGTCCGATAGTCTTTTCTAAGCCAAAATCGTCGTGACATGTCCTTACTATGCGCCACCTTACTGCCTTTGGCACGACAAACGCTTTCCCATTTTCCACCGTACGATATAAGCGGTGATTTTCAATGACGCTATCAGCTTGAAGCTGTTTTAATGAATCTGTATGAATTTGGCCTTTCAGAACTGCGATAATCTCGGCGAGTGCTTGGTCCTGTAGTTGCATAGTTAAAAGCCAGTCGTCAATGTCAGTTTTTATGGTGCGTACTATCTCATCTAAGGGTGTTTGTGTAGGTAAATCAGGGGCACGACTCAACACATCAACGTGAGACATTTTGCTGCCATCCCGATGAATACATTCACAGTCGTAGTCAAAAATCTTGATCCACCAACGTGCTACTTGCAGTATTAACTCTTTGTTTACTTTAACCTTGGCAATGGCAAAGCAAACGGTAACGAGTCGGAAGGGCTTTCCTAGAATGTACACTCTGAATCTTAGAAGCGTCTCAACTACGGCTAATGTCTCGAGTTCGTAGCTGTGGCTCAATGCCGACTAAAATAGCATACTGGTCGCCAATCCTTTTTATCGGAAGACTGTAAAAGAACTGCTGCTATGCCCACAGCACTAGCGTCGGTGTGGACCTCGTGGTACTCTGAAAAATCGTATAATTCGAGAACTGGTACGGAACACAATTTTTCGATAAGCCCGTTGAGGGCTACTTGTTGAACGTCCGCCCAGTTAAAGGTTGCTTTTTCGGTTTTACGCAAGAGAAGGGTAACAGGCCTAGAAATTGGGGAATAATTTTCTACAAATTTTCGAAAGAATCCCGTGATGCCTAAAAATCGTCTGACCTCTCTTACATTTGTCGGAACCTTAAAATTTCGAATGGCACTAACTTTATTTTCCCCAGGAGTTATTCCATTTTTATTTATGATGTGACCAAGGAAAGTTATCTCCGATTAAAGAAACTTAAAGTTAGGCCGCTTTCCTTAAGAATTTTAAAGAATTTTTCAAGTCGTCAAAAAGCTCCATTGAAAGTTTTACTTGGAATTATTACATCATCCAAATAGGCGAGTACTTCACCTGGTTCCATACGCTTGATGATTTTATTCATAACGGCTTGAAAGACTGCTGGAGCATTGACCAGACCAAATTTCAAATGTACTTGTAGTGGCCATCGGAAGTAACGAATGCAGTGTACTGCTTGGATGACTCACTTAACTCTATTTGATGATACCCCATGCGTAAATCCAATTGAAGTTTGCGTTCCCTGCTAGCTGGGTAAACTGTTCTTCTAAGTTTGGAAATGGAATTTTAAGCGTGATACTGTTGAGGCGACGGTAGTCAACGCAAAGACGATGTTCTCCATTGTAATTGTCGGCGATGACGATTCCTGAGGCATATGGCGAATTCGAGGGGCAAATAATATTACACTCAAGCAGTTCAGATACCATATTGGTGACTACAGGTCTGAGTGCGAAGGGTGTACGATATGGTTTGGTATAACATGGAATGTCCGACGTTAAAGTATTTACCATTTTTGTTAATGAGCATTTACCGAGTTCATTTACTAAGTCCGCAAAGCAAGAAGAATTATCCGATATGACGCTTTCTACTATTTTCTATTTAGTCGATGGGTCTTCTGTAGATTGAATTTGCAGAGAACTTTTTCGCCACTGAAGCCGTTTAATGTAACCGTTCAACGTTGGGATACACCTATAGTTTCTGCGAATGATTGACGTATTAAGGTACGTGTACTTCCGGGGTCCACAAATGCATTGGTACAGTTCCCGTTAACCGAAATTGTTTTGCAAATGTCCGAGTAAACATCAGTATCGATTTTATTAACCTTCGGTTTTTCGGGACAATTGGCTGAGTCGTGTGTGGTGCGATTGCAGTGACTGCAACGCGGCTTACGCTGAGGCTCAGGACATTTTGACGAATAGTGTCCATTCTCTTGGCAATTATAACATTTAACTGAGACTTTGACTTTATCGTTAAAAGGACGTTGTGTAAATGCTTGCACGTTCTGTTTTTGAGCTTTCGAATCACGTTTGCTATGCATATGAAAATTATTGTGTTTAATTTCGTTATGTGCGGAATAGGCAAGAATATCTCTTAAAAGGTCGTTACATGATGCATAATTATTGGATATCTTCCTTTTAAGATCGTAGTCGTTGATGCCGTTAATGATGTGAGTAGAGATTGCTGAATCGGATAACTCACCCGTTTTACCAATGACTAGCATTTTATAGAAATATTCTTGCGGCAATTCAGAGATGTCCCTGCGGATTTTTGATATTTTAAGATGAACGTCTGCAAGATTATTGAGGCATGGACAATTTTTGAGGAACTTTGATGTAAACTCTGGCCATGTATGAAAGACTTGTTGCGTTGAGTCAGCCCAGTAGTGCGCTGCACCGAGCATCTTTTGTTGAACTGCAAATATAAGTTTTCGATCATCCCAACAATAAGCGGCTCGAAGAGAGTTGACACGTCTGATAAATTGATGTGAACTTAAGGACTTGGCGGATGATGGGTTAAATTCCGGAAGTAAAGATACGATTTCGTACCGAAAGACGTAGTTGCATAGCCGTGTCCCAGATGAGCGTTTTAAAAGAGGAGCGTTTACATTTTGCTGTGCCGAAGAAATGTGTACGTGCGGATTAATAAAATTCTGCGGTATCGATGAGAAGCTTACGTGCTGCGGGACGATAGTATGTTGCTGACATGTAGCAACATTACCAGATCCCGTTGAGACACGTTTGGCAAGCAATTGCTCACATGCTCGCGATGTTGGTGCACGTTGTTTTCGTCATTCTCACTACACTCTAACATTATTTCATTTGTCTTTTGAGGATTTTCGATTGGTGATAAAAGTCCACTCGGATGAAAAGATCTCTCGCGTAGATCGCGTAATGATTTTTCTAATTCGTCAATTTTTTTCTGCATCGACTGATTCTCAGCACTCGCGTATATATCGTCACTGTTTTGAGTATTTAGTCTTTTTAATAAGTCTTCGCGATTTCCCGAGGTCGATAGTAGTAGAGCTCTGAACTTATTTTGTAGTTCTTTCTTTGTGATATAGTTCTTCGGTGGCATTGTCGCTGTTTTCGTTAAATTTTGATTTCACTTATTGCGCACTATATCCCACTTCTGAGAATGTCACACACACTTATGTAAATGTGGTATGCAATATACACGTATATGTGCGTATATGAATAAATTTGTCAGGAGTCTGTCAGGCGGGTGGGTAGCGCGGATTATGGTGAATAAAACGTATTGTCGTAATTATTAATGCTGATGATATTAATGCTGAAGTTTCCGAGGACAGGCCTGCGGCGCTGGAGAGCTTTCGCTCTTAAATATAATTTTCCTCTTTTATTTAAGTTAAATATATTATTAGATAAATGTCCCTTATTTAATAGTTCTTTTTTGTTAGTCATTATAGTTTTTTTTGCTGAGTATGCGTGCCTAAAATATTATTTTTTAAACCATGCAGGATGATATAGGAGGTTCCACGGCTGGTAGTATTATTAAGATATTAAGCGATTACAAAAAGGGTATGAAGGTGGGGCATATAAATGCCCAGAGTTTATTGAAGAAGATTGATGAGTTTAGGTATATGTTTAAACAATCGAATGTAGATGTGATATGTGTTTATGTCCGATATGTCTGATTTGTTAGTAGCTTGTGATGGTTATGTATTGTATCGCTCGGATCGTGTTAGTCATGCTGGTGGTGTAGCCGTTTATGTAAGTAGTAAGCTTAAATGTAAAGTTAAATGTAAACATCCGGATGACAGTTTAATTGAATATTTATTCATAGAAGTGGACAGCAAATTTCAAAATAAGAAAGCTCTTATTGGATGTATATACCGTCCAAACCGCCTAGTGGACTTTACGCCTCTAGTTGGCGTCATGAGCGAGTTGACAGTTTCCTACGCGGATATTATAGTTGCTGGTGACTTCAACAGTAATATTCTTAGCGAAAGTCGAAAAATGTTATTATATGACCAGGTTATAGTACCAGTATTTTCAAAACATGACCTCATTTTTTTAACATATGACATACGACTTGACTATACTGAAGAATCGTTTAATTATAGAGATTACAATAGCATTAATTACAATAAGCTACTGGAGGAATATAATGCTTGTGACTGGTGTCCTATTTATCAAAGTCCTTATGTTGAATGTCAGTTGAGTGTCTTAAATAATAATTTGCAATATTTGTTTAATAAATGTGTGCCTCTTAAACGAAAAGTCCTAAAACCTAGACAAAATCAGTGGTTTAGCTCTGAAATTAAGAGCCTCATATATGAGCGTGATCAAGCCTACAAAAGTGGAAGCGCTATAAAACTGAAACTCACAGAGGACTGTACAAATTGGCTAGAGCTAAGGTTTCGAAACGAATAAAATATGCAAAATGTGAACATTTTAAAAATAAGTTTGAACACGTTGCATCCACAAAACAAACTTGGAGGGAAATTAAGCAGGGAAATCTAGACGAATGGCTGTGTTGATGTAGAGGAACTATGCCGAGCATTCTCTCATCTTGATGTACCTGAGGATAGATGCAATAATTATTTGACATATCAACCATACTGTGATAATAGTTTTAGCTTTGTATGCGTCAATGATTGTGATGTCTTAGAGAGTATCCTTAAAATAAAATCAACTGCCGAAGGTATAGACGCTATTAACCCTAAATTTGTAAAACTTTTGTTACCACTACTTCTTCGTCATATAACTTATATTTTAATACAGCCATTACAACGTCCACTTTCCCTTCAATTTGGAAAAAGGCTAAAATTATTCCGATAATGAAACCTAATAAGGATTACAGGCCCATTGCAATTTTACCCTTCCTAGGCAAAGTTCTTGAAAATTTAATATCTGTCCAAATGCAGACTTTCCTCGAGCGTAACTCGTTACTTTCGCAGAAACAATCAGGGTTTAGAAAGAAAAGGAGCTGTATAAGTGCAATAACAGACATTGTTGAGGACATTCGTCGCCAACTAGACAATAACTGTGCAACGTTTCTAACTCTCCTTGACCACAGCAAAGCATTTGACTCAGTGAATCACAACATACTTAGTACCAAACTAAAAAATCTTTACAATTTTACAAATAGTGCTGTTGGTTTCATCTCGTCGTATCTCGCTGGCAGGCAGCAAGCAGTAGTTTCTGGAAACTGTATATCAAGTTTCAGCGAATTAAGTAGGGGAGTTCCTCAGGGATCTGTTTTCGGACCATTATTGTTTTCTATATATGTTAATGATTTGCCTAGTGTCTTGTCCTGTTGTGAAGTACACTTATATGCAGACGATGTTCAGGTTTATGTTAGTAGTCCGGTTAATCAATTAAATGTTTGTGTAAGTAAAAGTAATGATGTCCTTTATCTTATTGACAACTGGGCGAGGGATAATGGCCTAAGCATAAATCCTTCGAAATCTAAATGCATCGTAATTAGTAAAAAACCAATAGAAAGCAGATGTTTGGAAAGCATTGCAATTAGTAGCAAGCCTATAAAATATGAGGATTCGGCAACCAATCTTGGTATTACTTTTAATAATACCTTGAGCTGGAGTCAACATATATCCAAAGCAACTGGTCTAACATATGGCTTGTTGCGTCAGCTTTCTCCATCTAAAGACTTTTACCACAGCAAATCAGGATGCTTATATCAAAAGCCATTCTAATTCCCACTCTTTTTATGGTGTTGAGATATTTGGTCACTGCGACACTAGAGATATGCACAAGTTGACAGTAGCTTTAAATTCTATAGATAGATATGTGTTTAAACTGAATCGACTTGACCATGTATCCCACTTGACCAGTAAACTACTTGACTTAAACTTGACCTCGTGGATAGATTAGGGCTCTTATATATTTCCATAATTTTGTGACAACTCGGCAACCACAGTATCTCTACAATAAGCTCTGCTCTGCAACATCGACAAGGACTAATAATTTCATATGCCCAAGATATAAATCTCTAATCTCAAGCAGACAATTTTTACCAATGCTATCCGCCTCAGGAACAACCTCCCACATAACTTAAAGACTATTAGGTGCGCAACTCAGTTTAAATTAAAAATTAAAGAATATTTAAAATAGAATAAACAAAAATAGTAAACGAAATAAAGATAATATAAGTATAAAACAAAAATACAAAATCAATAAAAACAAAACAAAATAATATAGAAATAAGTAACGAAATCAAAATGTCAATAAAATATTTATAAGTAAATTGTAAGATTAAGAAATATTATTTAAAACAAACTCGCAATATGTATGTATCCATTTTGACTAGAGCTATAAATATAAGTTTACCCTCGTCGCACTAGGATATTAAGAAATAAATAAATAAATAAATTAGAAAATACTTTCATTAATTAATTGAACGTTAAGAAATACAAAGTTGATTATTTAATAATGGTTTTGGGTGTAAAACGTTATTTTAAAAGTAGACGCGTTCTCGTTGTTGTCGTTCGTTGCAACCGCAGTCTGCTGTCTTCGTTAGTTCGCTCTCGACTGCTTTTCGCACTCTCTCATCACTCTGATCGTGCATTTTCCAACACCCCATTTGTGTAAGAAGGATGCCACCGGGTTGAACTTTTGCATGAAGAAATTACGAACTGGTTCGTGACACATTCTATGTAATTTCTTTTTTAGGACTCTTAAAAAGCTTGAATTTAAGGGATCTGAGTTAATCAGCAATCTATTTAAAACATCTCTATTTGAGTTGTTTTCTCAACTGCAGTTTCCTAAAAAATCTTTGAAGTCTTTGTTTCGTGCTTTCTGGACTTCCTCGGTCTAATGTCCAGTTGGTGGAAGTGCGTATTAAATTATATCTGGGCCAAAAACTAAGAATTTGATAAGAAAACTTAACCAAAAGCTCATGCCGCCAACCAAAACAAAATTATTTAAAAACACCTCATAAGCCACCTGTACTAGAGATTCATGACGAGATCTTAATTGTGCCAAGTATTTTCGCTGACTAAAAGAGGATTTTCTCAGAAAAGGCACAAAAGGGCAATCTAATTTTTTACGACTTTAAGTTTAATATTTAAAGTTTTTTTTTTAAGTAGTTTAACAATGGAACTCGACGGGGTTCACTACTTTATGTCCAACAATAACAAAGGAAAAAAAGTAGATAATATAATGCAATATAGTTCTTATTTTTATTAAAATAAAGATAGGTCCAGTTTTGTAGTTTTAGTCACTTTACTTGAATTTAAGAGTGCGTTTATAAAAAAACTTATTTTAAAAATGCATAAAAATTGATATATTCTATTCAAAAATTCATTCCAAAGCTTCTACTTTAAAAGCGTGTTGTGGGAGACCTAATCAACGCATATTCGTTTTCTTTCAGATTTATATGCAGAATTTATTTATCTTTAAAATGGCACTTACGTAATTTTGAATATCTAAATAAAAAATGTTCATTTTGTTGCGATTTTTGTACTAGACGCCCCAGAGTGCGTCCGTGTGAAACAACAGATCTCAGAGACTATGAGAGCTAGAGTTACCAAATTTGGTGACAACATAGGAATCTGTTGCTGGCAGATTAAGTTTGTTTTAAAATTTTGCCACGCCCACTTCCGCCTCATTAAAAACTTGATTTAAGCTATATTCGTAATTTTTGGCCTAAAATAAATGGATAAAATAAGTAAGAAGGCTTGAGCGGACGTTTGAGTAAAATCGGATAATAAACATGGAAGTTATTAAACAATAAAATATCTGTGTATACTTTTTCTTCTTCTATGTTGAGAATGCCAGTGCGTGTTTCTCAACATGTCCCCAGCAACATTTGTCTTTTTCTGGTTTTGTTCAATATGTTTCTAGCAACATTTGAACAACATTTTCTCTATTCCATGTCCATGTTCTGTCTAATTTTACCCGCAAGGCTTTGGGTACCGGGTATCTCACTGTCGGTCACACTCGACTGTAGCTTTCGTACTTGTTTTAGAATAGACCTAGAGCTTTGGGGAAGCCACCAAATGAATCCTTGAAATGTCAGAAATCAATCAATGAAATTTCGTGTTACTTATTGACCCAGATCAGTGTTTTTTGCAATCGAAAAAAATGCGGGAAATTTTTGTCAGTGATAGAAAATGGGCGCATGTTTGGAGCCAAAATAAATCTTAGCAAACCAGTTTAGTGTTATTAGAATTTAGATTACTTATTGGTGAGAAATTTTAATAGGAGCATTGCAGTCGGTTAGGCTCTGCGTTGATTTTTAGATTTAATTAATTTAATTTATATATGTATGTGGATCAATAATTAATATAGGTTATAATGTTTGAGTATTAATAAGGTTTAAGTAATTATAAGGTTATATAGACAGTGGATTTTACGGCAGCACAAAGTTAAGTAATCATAAGGTTGTATAGACAGCGGATTTTACGTCAGCACGAAGTTAAGGTAAGCTAGCGACGACTTTAGAACGACTGGACTACGACGAGTTTACGGCTTCTGCGACTGATATCGACTTCAACTGTTGAGTGCGGCTTTCTTTAACTACTGACTGCTTTCTGCAACTGCTGACGGCTTTCTGCAACTGCTGTCAGCTTTTTCTGTAACTGCTACGGCTTTACTTCTGCTTAATTTCACCACACGACTGCTGCTCTGATTCGGCTCTGACGACTCGCTACTTCTGACTCTGCTCCGGAACCACTGCCTTTGCTAGCTCACGCGCAAACCAGTACTGCCAACTCCTCTATATATCGCCTGCTTACATATATAGATATATTTAATTATTTAATCGAGTTAATATGAACCCACAGGTATCTCTACGACTTTGTTTCCAACTAGCGGCCCCGTACGTGCTACGTATAAAATATATCTTATTAATATCTTCGTGTCTCTGTGGGTATCGGGCATTCCCTCTCCTGTGCGATAATCAGTTCAATTACTTTGTGCTGCAGGCCGATGACTTCCTCCTGCAGTTGGCCATCCTCGTCGTCATTTCTTCATTCGCCATAAATAATGTCGAGTGCATACGCTCTACTCGGCTCTCAGTGTTTTTATATGTATATTGGTTGCCCTAACTTAAGAAGTTTCCCTCTAACAGTTCGGAATCATCCATGAGCGTCATCAAGGTCCATTGGGAAGACATTTTCGCGATACAATTTTATTTATTTATTTATTTATTTATCTTCCTAGCGCGACAAGCATGTTGCATACTTATAAATTATGGCACTAGTCACAACAGTAAAGAAAAGGAAAATTAAAAGATATACATTCAGATGAACTTACATATATAATAATAAATTAACCTTAAATACTAACATTTTATGGTTTTTATATTTTAAAGACAAACATTGAACATTGAATTTAGTTATTATAAGGAAATTTGAAAATTTTATATAATTGAATTGAAATTAAATTTAATGTTTTTGCTTATTCTTATTTATAAATGTCTTTTTGGTATCTCACCCTCTCTCTCATCCCTCTTATGTTTATAACTTTTTAAAGTTTATTATTTTTAAAATTTTGAATTTTATGCAATGCGCAGATATTTTTTGAAGTGCGATTTTAAAATGCGTAGCGCTGCTAACTGCCTTGATGGCATGGGACGGCGATACAAAGAATTAATAATTGTGATGCTGTTTGTGGCAGGCATTATGGCATGATGCGGACCCATGTCATTCCTTTCCATTCCATTTCCTTCCATTCCTTCCATTCCTTCCTTCATTCCTTCCATTCACTTCCTTCCATCTTTGTCAATTCCTTGCTGCCCCCATTTCAGTTTCTTCAAAGTTCCTATTTATGTCCATTAATTTCTTTCCAGATTCCATTTACTACTCATCTACTTTTTCATTCATTTATCTAATTAAAACATAAAACACAAATACATTAACTATATTAACAGTAATATCAGAAAAAGCTAAACAATGAATCGTATGTTTACTTTTGTCAATGCCTTTTTTCCGTTCTTTGTAACTAACTTTAAAAGTTTATGTTGAATAAAAATTTTGTTTGGCTTTCTTACTATAATTAAATTTGATACTAGACTGCAACCCTACTTTTCCTTTTAAATTCATAAAACTGGTTAAAACAAAAAAAATGTATAAAGTTGTATGAATATAGACTTTAGCCCGTTACTGTATTTTTTTTTGAAGGTATTGAAATTTTTTTAATTGATTTTGTAAGTCAATCCATACAGTATAGGACTTGGGAGGACTATTGATGAATTAGACATATCTCCAACAATTCGCTTTTTCAAGATATAACCCATCACAATTAGTAGCAATGATCCCATATAGTTAGTTGTTAAATATAATATGCAAGCATATATGTATGTGGGATTATTTTATTAGTTTGAGTCGGTAAATGGTTGGTTTTAATAAATAACATATAGTGATTATGAAATAGTACGAGCTGTTTAATAAAATAAAGGACTCTAAGACAAAAAATCGACAGACCCACAGACAAATAACAGGACAAACGTTCTCATTTTGGAAAGGCCGTTAAAGTCTTGTTTATTGAATATCTTTTGAACGTAGAATCAGATCGGTATGATTAGGTGTCATTCGACGCGTATTTGAGGCTACATCACAACAATTGGATTTGTGGATTTTTCTTCCACCGGCCCCATGGATACCGGGTATAAAAATCGACAGACAGGCCCACAACAACAGGACAAACGTTCTGAAAATATCTTTCGATCTTTAAAATATCAAAATGTATAGCAATTCAATTCAATTCAATTGAAAATAACTGTTATTTATCAATTTTTATCGACAAATATCTTAAACTTTTCAAAATAAAAATTGAAAATAATTTTTATTTGTAACTTTTATTTTAAAAATTATAAATAAGATATATGATTGAGCTTTCATATAAAATAAAGAAAAAAAAATGATTTTTCTTTTTTATTAAAAAAAAAAACAGTTCAAAATAATAAGTGGGAAAGCTACAGTCGAGTGTGACCGACTGTGAGATACCCGGTACCCAAAGCATTGTGGGGGAAATTAGGTAGCAAATTGACATAAAACAACAAAAGAAAGCTATCTTCGGTAAACCGAAATTTGTATACCCTTGCAGTCTGCAATTGGATTATTTAAAATCGATTCATTTTGGTTACAGTTGAAAAAATATCTTAGTTTGTAAACATTTGACATCTTACATATAGAATTTTACATTTTTCATGTAGAATTTTACATTTTCATTTAAATCGACCGATCGTTTCTATGGCAGCTATATGATATAGTTGTCTGATCTTAATGAAATTAAAACCGTAATTCTATAACCGTAAGAAATTGAAATTGATTGATATACGTTGAATAACAAAAAAGTTAAAAAATTTCTTACATTAATTTCGCCATCATTTCTATGGTAGCTAAAGGATATAGAAGTCCGATTTAGGTTTCGACATATATACTGCGTGCTATAGAAATAAGACTATGCTGAAAATTTCACCCCGATAGCTCAAAAACTGAGAAACTAGTTCGCGTAGAAACCGACAGACGGACAGACAGACGGACAGATGGACAGACGGACAGACAGACAGACAGACGGACAGACGGACAGACAGACGGACAGTTCTAGATCAACTCCGGCTGGTGATGCTAATCAAGAATATATAAACTTTATGGGGTCGGAGATGCCTCCTGCACTGCGTTGCAAATATCATGGCAAATTATAAAACCCTCTGCAAGGGTATAAAAAGAAAATTATTCGATGTGGTATTTATTTGTGACTAAATATACAGAACAAGAATGATCTCCATCAAAGGCAGATGGAGTGCAAAATACAAAAGAGAGTCGTGAGAGCGCCGCTTCACTGCGACCAATACATACCGAGTACTTATTCGGGATAATGACAGAATTAAGAAAGAGAGAACTTCATTGCGGGACAATGCAGAACAGAAAGAAAAATAGAAGACACAGTGCATTTAAGTTTACATATTCAACACTTCTTCTCAAAGCACTATGTCTGATATTACAGATATTCTCTAAATTACAACTAACATAATCACATTAACTTTATACATTTCTCATTAGCAACTTTAGACAAATTTTGGTTAGTACATCAGATATCATTTCATCAGTGGGAACATATTCAATTTCAATTACATTTTTCTTAAACATTTCCCTAACATGGTGATATTTAATATCAATGTTTGCTTCTTGCATGGAATGTCGCATTCTTAACGAGATGTTGAGCACTCTGATTATCGCTGAAGATCTTTACTGGACGGAGATTTCCAACGCCAACACCCAATTCGTCAACCAGTTTGATGATATACACCGCTTCTTTAGATGCCATGGAGAGTGCAACATATTCCGCCTCCGTGCTGCTTAGAGCAACCACACTCTGCTTCTTGGATTCGAATGAGAATGCAGCCCCTGCAGCAAAAATGCCCAACCGCTGTACGATTTGCGATCCGTGTTATCGCTGGCCCAATCAGCGTCCACATAGCAGTATATTGGACGACCAGTGCGATGGTAATGTAGCAGCTGGCGATCAGCAGTGCTCTTAGGTATCGAAGCACTCTGCTTTTGCAGCGACTTCATGTTCAGTGTGGGGATCAGCATTCTGTTGCGCCAATTTCGCCACAGAATGGAGAATATCGGGGCGCGTGGTGATGGCCAGATACATCAGAGAACCAATCAATGATTGATAGGCCACCTGATTCACACGTTTGCAGCTAGGGTTGTCGCACTTAACTTGATGACCTGCCTCTAGTGGAGTAGCATTTGGCTTGCAGCACTGCATTGAGTAGTCTCGGAGCAGATCCTCAATATACTGCTTGTGGCCAATCTTCACGCTTCCGGTTTCGCCATCTCTCCACTTCCATGCCCAGAAATGTTTTAGCTGGCCTCCATCGACCACTTGAAACTCATCAGCAATAGCACCTTTGACGCTTTCGAGATATCCTCTGTCGGAACTGGCTATTAAAGAGATCGTCTACGTATACAACAATAATACATATATTAGTAGAAACTTTAATAGTATACAAACACGGCTCGCGGGACATGGCTGAAAGCCAAGCCAATGAGTGTAGAATTGAGCTTTCGTTCCATTCCGCCGCTCTGCTTCAGCCCATACAATGACTTGTGCAACTTCCTTTTACGCTAGGATATTGATGATCAATGAATCCTTCCGGCTGACGCATGTAGATGACATCATGTAACTCGCTATTAAGATATGCTGAAGAAACGTCCATTTGGTGCATATACCACCCATATTCTGCAGCCAACGCCATGACCAATCTGATTGTTGAGTATCTGGCAACAGGGGAAAAAGTTTCGGTGAAGTTGACTCCGTATCGCTGAGCACAACCCTTGGCAACAAGTCGGGCTTTGAAGCGATCAATATTGCCATCCCTGTCACGCTTCAGTGCATACACCCACATCCGATCGGTTTTTCACCCTTTGGTAGATCGACCAGTGACCAAGTCCTATTTTTGTAGAAGACTATTGTCTCTGTCTTCAATACACGCCAGGCCTTACATGTTTGCTTGACAAAGCCTCTTTGCATTAGCAGGAACACTTATGTCTTCAGGCGATATGGTGTTCAACATGTGATATTCCTTGCGGGGCGTCCTGGTCGACCCGTATAACCTTTTTAGGTCTCCCGCGACCTCTACGTGCTCCTTCTGAAGAGTTGGCTGTGCAATTATTGAATTTTCGTCGACACCAACTCCAACAGGTCTTCTGGCTCCGTGTGTTGCTCATATCGCGTCAACTGGGATTCGTTCTCCACAGCGTTCAGGGCCTGTTCGTCCGCAACAGAGGTTGCATATGCTCGAATTCACTAGGATTTGGGGTACACAGATTCAACATCACTCGCCGTAGCCATGTTATTTCTATACAGGGTGTTTCGATAAAACAACATCTCGAGCTTCGATCACTTTCTGTTTCTCGGGTTAAATAGCCTGTATGCCTTCGCTGTGTCAGAATAACCAACCAAATAATGTTCTTCGCCTTGAAAACTTCTTGTGCGTTTTATTCAAAACAATTGCCTTTGCTTAAAGATTCGCAGATGGCGACAGGGCTTTCTTCTGTCCACTTCCCACAAACGGTGTAACGCCCGGTAAAGTAGACGATTCTGCACGGTTACAAATATGCAGCAGTTTGATTACCTCTGCCCAGAACCGCTCGTCCAATCCTGCATGAATCATGCTGCGCGCCATTTCTACCAATGTACGGTTTGCTCGTTCCGCGACGCCATTTTGTTGAGGGGTATGAGGCACTGTTAATTGTCTTTAACACCGTTGCCAACAAGAAATGACCAAACGCGTCACTTAAATACTCGCGATCGTCGCTTCTCAAATGTGTCAATTTCTACCCGATTGATTTTCCGCAAATAATTTGAATTCTTTAAACTTGGCCAAGATTTCGTCTCTTGTCTTCAGAAAGTCAACAAACACATAGCGCGATTTGTCATCAATGAATGTTACGAAATACCGAGCCCACCTAGGAGTTTTATTCATTGGTCCGCATATGTCAGTGTGCAATCCAAGAACATTGGTTGCCCGGTTCGCACTTGCTTTTGGAAATGGCTTAACTTATTTTGCATTTTGCGCAGGTCTCGCAGACCTGATCGTTCATGTTCTTTATTTCAGATGTTGTTATACCGTGGACCATTTCACATATCATCTTTTAGGCTTCCATAATTAAGTGTCCGAAACGATCGTGCCACGTTTACCGAATTTGTTTGCACACTTAAACATTTATTTTCTTGGTCTGGAAACAAAACAAATCGTGTTGCTTTTGTGCAATCATTACGACGATGCCCTTTTTGTTTTTCATACGCGCTTCAGTCTTTGTAAATTCCACAGAGAAACCATTTTCGATGGCCTTCGACACTGATATAAAATTGCATTGCAGATCCTCTACATACAAAACGTTGACAAGTCTGATGTGGCTATTTTGCCAAATCAAATCCACTGTGCCGCGTCCTACAGCTTCTATGTAGCTGTTTCCTGCCAAACCAATTCGCTCTTTGTGCTCTCTTAACTCGAAAATCGAGATCGCTCACAACACAAGTGTGAGCGGTGGCACCACTGTCGACACACCACATACTCTTTGGGAAGAGTCTTTGCACCGCACGCAAAACGGAATACGATTTCTCTCTCTCGGTTTCGTTGTTTCCCTTTGGTTTTCTTGATTGTTCTTTGCTCTACATTTTGACGCCTTGTGCCCACGACGACCACAAGACCAGCAAGTTATGCCACCCGAACCGTTAGTTTTCTTATGTCCGTTTTCGTTATATGTCTTTTGCTTGGCCGACGACCAAGTTTTAGGACCCCAAACCAAATCCGAACGCACGTTGTTCATTTTTCTCTGTGCATTCCTTATTTGCCTTGCGCCTATCTCCTTCTTCGTGAAGCTTTACTTTGAGAGAGTTTAAATTTGGTAGGCAATCACGTGCCCATTGCTACTACAAAATTTTCATACGCCTCAGGCAAGCTCGATAGCAACAGAATAGACAAGATTTCCTCAGGAACAGTTAAGTCAATTTCTTTGAGTTTTCCACGATCGCGCAAAATTGTTTACGTGATTTGTTACCGATTCATTTTCGCTCATTTTCATGAACAACAACTGCTTTAACAGGCTTATACGACGCGCGGGGCCAGATGGCATATGGATACTCGCTAGAACTTTCCATGCTTCATTTGCAGATGTACAGTTTTTCACGTAGTTTATCTGGGATGGCTTGATACATAGCATAATGCTCGCAAGAGCCTTCTCGTCTTTTAAATCAAACTGCGCCTTTGCGCTTCATTATCGTTTATTTTTTTACTTCTCGACCGCACACCACCGACCACAACTCGGAGTGTATTAGCACGCTTTTCATTTGGATCACCCACGCACTAAAGTTCTCGTTGTCGAGTTTATCAATTGAATGGAAAGACGAACCCATTTTCACAATCGATCGAGTCAAAGTTCAGAAAGTCAGAAAAATCACTTTCAACCGCCGCAGTCAGAAATCCTGGGCCCATAACCTATTCGATGTGGTATTTATTTGTGACTAAATATACAGAACAAGAATGATCTCCATCAAAGGCAGATGGAGTGCAAAATACAAAAGAGAGTCGTGAGAGCGCCGCTTCACTGCGACCAATACATACTTATTCGGGATAATGACAGAATTAAGAAAGAGAACACCGCTTCATTGCGGGACAATGCAGAACAGAAAAGAAAAATAGAGAAGACACAGTGCATTGTTTAAGTTTACATATTCAACAAAAATGATGACAAATGTTGCAAGAAACATATTCAGTAACACTCAAAAAAGACAAATGTTGCTAGGAACATGTTGAGCAACACGCACGTGTGCTCTCTCTCTCTTAAGAAGAAAAAGAAGTACACACAGAAACTTTTTTGTTTAATAACTTTTATGTTTATCATCCGATATTACTTAAAGTTTCAGAAAACGTGCACGAAAGCCTACTTATTTATTTTTTCTACTTACTTTAAGCCTAAAATTACGACTATAGCTTATATAAAGTTTTTTATGATTTTCGGGGGCGGAAGTGGACGTGGCCAAATCTTGAAACAAACTTGATCTGCGTGCAACAGATTCTAATGTTGTCACCAAATTTGGAAACTCTAGTTCGGACTCGGCTGGTGACGCTGATCAAGAATATATATACTTTATAGAGTCGGAGATTTCTCCTTCTGCCTGTTACATATATTCCATTCTCGGTTGGCAGGGAGAGTTGAGTTTGAGCCTTTGTCGCTGGGCCAAAACGATGAGAGAGTTTAAATTTCTTATTTCAAAACTTAAGTAACATCTTTTGCTTTTGTGGGAAAATTCGCTTGCTTGAAATGTTACTCATAAAAATTAAAAGCAAAGATCCCATATACCGAACCTTTTACATGCACTATACATACGATTGCAAAAAACTAAAACTAAAAACCAAAACGAAAAATATTTGAAATTTGGAACAATTTTAAAATGTTTGTTTTTAATTTGATCCACTTTTTGCTTACCCCGCTACTTTGGCGGGAAAACGGGAAAAAATCGATTTCTTTGGCCCATAACTTCGGAACGACTAAAGTTACTGAAACGTGTATAACGTTGGAAAGGAATTTTAAAATGATAATTACTTTCCCTTTACAAATTTGTAATATTTTAATTAACAATTTATAATTAAAACAAAAATTTTTTTTTTATTTTAAAAATTTTCTTTTAAATGGCTCTAACGATTTTGATACTCACTTCAGGTCGTATAGGCCTTGAGAATGCTGTTGACTTTTTGGGGTACAACTCATATCTCCGAAAATAAGCTTTCTCATAAAAATTAGTACCAATGATCCCATATAGCTAACTTCTTCATATGGTTTTTTTTTTTAATTTTTTTTCCATTTGAATTTTAAAGAAATACTTCTGCTATCATTCAAAAACACCATCTTAACGAGTTACTACATTTTGTGACGATAACCGGCATTTAGCCAATATCAGGGGTCAAAACTATGGTTTGTATGTAACAGGCAGAAGGAGAAACCTCCGACCCTATAAAGTATATATGTTCATGATCAGCGTCACTAGCCGAATCGATTTAGCCATGTCCGTCTGTCCGTCCGTGTGAAACAACAGATCTCAGAGACAATATGAGCTAGAGTTACCAAATTAGGTGACATTATTGGAATTTGTTGTACGCAGATTAAGTTTGTTTTTAAATTTAGCCACGCTCACTTCCGCCCCGAAAATCATTAAAAACGTTATATTAGCTATATGCGTGATTTTCGGCTTAAAATAAATAGATAGTAAATAGATAGAATTAATAAGTAGGCAATTGCAGACGTGTTCTGAAAATTTGAGTAAAATCGGATGATAAGCATGGAAGTTATTAAACAATAAAGTTCCTGTGTATGTTGAAGCTATGTACGTATGCTTTCACACTATCGCTCTATCGCACTGCTTAGGAACAATTTCGCGTGTCTGAGCACTTAGCTTTTGAGAGAGAGAGAGAGAGAGATGTTGAGAGTTCCTAGCAACATTTGTGTTTTTTGGGTGTGGCTCAACATGTTCCTAGCAGCATTTGTCTCTTTTGAGTGTTGTTCAACATGTTTCTAGCAACATTTGTCTTCATTATGCTATTCAATTTCACCCACAATGCTTTGGGTACCGGGTATCTCACAGTCGATCACACTCGACTGTAGCTTTCAAACTTGTTTAATAATAGCTAAGTCATATAGGAACGACCTCTGGACATGGTATTGAGCTATACTAATTAGCACTAACAATTGGAAACCTTCATACATATGGGACATTCCATATGTTATTTTTCGCTCTGAAAAAATAAATGCATTCCCACATTTTAAAGTGCTCTGTGTTTATATAATGACCCTAAAATATTTTTTCGTTGCCATCAATACTTTTCTAGATAATCGCTGTTGGACAAAAAACTTCAAAAACATTTTGGTTTTATGATCAGACTCAAAATTCAACACTGAATATTATTTAGGGAGACAGCGTGTATTTTGGTATTTAAAGTGCAAGCGCACTTTCCCAAAAAAAAAAACGCTAAAATTTACATAGCCTGATGATTATAAAACCAATATACCCCTTGAAAATTAATTTATTTTTCCTAGCAAACACATTTGTACCATTCTAAGATTTATTGTTTCTTATGTATCTGAACCTCCTCTACCTGGCAAAAACAAATTTAAGCTAATATCGACTGGCCCTAAGACGAAAAAAAATTAAAAACAGTTTTTTTTTAAATTAGAAACCCGCTTAATATTATACCTAGATTAGTCTAGTATTTTTTATGAAAAATATGTTTAAAAAAGGATAGCCGTATTTTTTGTCTTTCAATTTGCATGCACCATTTGAATGTTATGATTTTTTAAAGTTTTTTGTCCAACAGCGATTATCTCGAAAAGTATTCATGGTAACGAAAAAATAAAGTGAAAATGGCACATTCAACTCAAAAAATTTCTGATACCAAATTTTGTGACAATTAATAATTATTTAAAGAAAAATATAAAAAAATTGTTTAATTAGTTTTAAAATCGGCAATTAGCTAAAAAATTTAAACAGGCAAAACGGGCAGTGTGCCGATTTAGAAACAAATGAGTTGAATGTGCCATCGTCTCTTTTTTTTTATACCCTTACAGAGGGTATTATAATTTTGCCATGATATTTGCAACGCAGTAAAGGAGGCATCTCCGAGCCCATAATCTGTCCCTCCCATTTTTCCTGAACTAATTTTAGTATGCAGTTTCAAAAAGGTTTACAATACCTTTCGATCAAGATATAAATGGTTCTGATCGGACTATCGTAGCTCATCGTCACCACGTGGACTACCGTCCACAAGCACCACTGCAAGGGTATAAAAAGGATGCGTGTAGTCGGACACGAAGATCCTTACGCTTGTATGTTTTAGAAGTCGTTAAGGTAAATATGGGCAAATAATAATAAAAGAACGCTTTATCATATAAAATATAAAAACTATTTAATTATTTATTTATTAGGCAATTTTTACAATTGGATCATTCAATAATTGTCTTGATGTATAATGGCCTCGGGCTGTGCACAATTGATTTCTTGTCGATATGGGGCTTTAAATTCCACATTTTCGGCTACTCCTTGAACGAGAAAATTTAGAAATCTTAGCCTTTTTTAATATTTTTCGCCAACTTCAGTATTCAATAATTGCATAATTGATCTTTTTTTATCACCTGCTTGTTGCGGTATTATCTCAACGCTGTAAATTTTATGTAAAGAATTACAAAATTATGTTGTTTTTTTTTCAGCTTACGTTTATTGAAGTCGATTCTGAGGCAGAATCCTGCTTCTCTTCTTTAGTTGAATTATAAAATATTGCTTCTCTGATCTTGATGTTCGCCCAGCCCTGCCGCGAGACGCGCGGTAAGAAACTTCGTTCCAAAAACATCTTATTTGTTGAACTTGTTTATTTTTTTTTCAGGTTACGTGATTATGTTTATTGAAGACGAGACTGGAACCTGTTTTTGTAATTTATTATTTTAAAATGTGAAAGTTTTAGCCAAGCCAACTGCACTTCCATAAGTTTTATTTGATTACACATTACGCTTTCCATTAAGGACGAAATTTTTGTTTAAGCCCCGGTGCGAGACGCGCAATAAGTAACTTAATTTAAAAAAAAAAAAATTTACTTAGTTTTCAAATAGTCACTTAACTGAAAAAATGTAAACATAGAAATTAATGGAAAAATTTGAAGAAGCGCGCTGATATCTTTAAAGACAACGAAACGATCTTTCATATGGTAGCTAAATGTGTGGGATTATTTAATTAGTTTAAGTCAGTATATGTTGGGTTTTATTTAATTTAATGATTATAAAGTATGTTTAAGTTTGAAATAAAGAAAAAAGAATTAATCTTCGAATCGGACCACTATATCTCATAGCTGCCATAGGATAGGTAGGGCCAAAATGTCATATTTTAGCCATTTAGCCTCTAAATTGCGTCGTTGGAAAGATTTCGGATTAAAAGAGATATATATAAGATTTCTGTTTTATTTTATTTATTATCGGCTTGCCGAAGCTTCGTTTCTTGATTTGCTTTACTTTTTAAAAATAAAAGGATAGGTTAAAAAGCATTTTATGCATTAAAATTTTGGCCGAAAATCTTAGCTTTTTTGAAAGAAGGACAAGCTTTCCATGCTGCTTTTTTATACAGGCTGCCGGTACAAGGGTATTATAAGTTAGTGGCAGAAGGAGGCATCTCCGACCGCATAAAGTATATATATTCTTGATCAATTATCACCAGCCGAGTCGATTTAGCCATGTCGCAATCACCATCCGTCTGTCTGTCCGTCCTGTCAGTCTGTCCGTCCCTCCGCATATTGAAACAACGGATCTCAGAGACTATAAGAGCTAGAGTTGCAAATTTTGTGACAGCATTGAAATCCCTATAGCATAGTTTTTTTAAGTGTCGGTCGTTGCGGTGAATGCTTAATAATTGTCGTCTCCTTAATTCATTAATTGCTAATAGTTGCAAAAACATATTTTTTCAATATAAGCGCAAAAAAAAATAATTTGTGGCGGGCAAAACAAAATATTTTAAACTTTGTTTTTGTGGCCGCAAATGCTTGTAACCTAAATTTTATGCATTACATTAATGCACCAGGAATTTCCATAGTTGACGGACGAGAGAGCGCCAAAATTTGAACAGCCCCTCATTAGCAAAACTCAGAGAAAGCAAATTCGTATGGAAAGAGTGACCAGCTGAAATCATTTGGGAATAAATGGAATTATTTTCAAATGATTTCATCTGGTCCCTCTTTTCAAAGGGAAATTTTTTACAATGGAAATCCGTGTATGTTGAAGGGAAATACGTGTATGTTATCAAGTTCACTTCCGAGTGAAAACTGGAACAGGCCTGTATATTTAAAAAAACAAAATCACAAAGTTGGCTTCTTCCCTTAGAAAACAATTTTATAGCATAACTTCAATATGATATTTTCATTTAATTCGCCATAACTTCTAGAATTTTTATTGGATTTGCATATATTAAACCTTAACTCTTTAAGGACAAAGGTATCTGCAGATCTGTTTACTCAAATAATTAAACAATATTATTTTTTTTTTGTAAATTTTTAAAAAATAAATGAAAACTAGCTATAAATAAGATTTCCAAAAGTATTGCATGAAAGTAAAAATACTTTCAGCGCCTCTATCTTCACTAAGAATACTCTGACCACAAAGAGCGGTATGTTTTCACTGAATAAATATATTTTTTGATATTGTGGTTGGTCACACTACACGTACAAATCTTAAAATCTTAAATTTAATTTTCTTGAAATTAATCTTAAAAATGAAACGAAGTCTTTTAAGTTTATTCTTGCATCCTTACTAAAACTTTTAACCTTAAGATCTTTGTTCTTTAATGGAAGAAGCTAAAATAATGTTACAAATATATGTAATTTTTCGAGAAAATTTAAATTTAAGCAATGATGCTTAAAAAAAATGAAATGAAGTCTTTTAAGTTCTTTCTTGTATCCTTACTTAACCTATTCAACCTTAAGATCTAGTTTTTTTAATGGAAAAAAGTTTATTGTTTTATTTTTAATTAATAAAGAGCTCAAAAAAATTATAATGCATATAAAGTTAATGTTATTTTGGGGGGCTAAAGATTCTTATAATGAAATATAAAAATATCAAAAATATCGGATATATTAATAAATTTTGGTGATAAATATTGCAAAAACCTGATGATTTTTTTAAAAAATGACAATCATCGATACGATATTCTTAACATATTTTCACAACCCTAGTTTTTAGAAAGGTGTATCTGTTGCCTATTGGATAGTACTAATATCAAATTTATTGGTCAAACGGTTTTCAATATTTTTAGCGTAATATGAAAATTCTGAATAGCTGTCATAGGAATGACGGCGAAATTTAATATTGATAAAATGTGAAATCCACTAGATGAAACAATCGCGGCCTATTACGTAATATAGAGGATAGCCCTGGGGTCTAAGTGCTGGGCAATCGTTCCTTTATTCAGGAAGAGTCTGGGTTCAAATCCCGCAAAATCCATGGAAACTTTTTTTTTTAATTTTTGTTTTACTAGCTTTTTCAGTTTTTTTTCTGTTTATTCGATGAATACATTTTATTTCAGTTCTGCCAAAATAGGGTAATGCTGAAAAATGGAGTTATTTATCGTAAGTTCTAGTTTACAATCTTTCTGATGTGGTTTTGCGGCATTTTTGGGTCAACAGTTGTCGAAGCTGAACTGGTATGAAAATCGTAGCTTCTTATGTAATATCGGTAATGGCTCAGTTGTATAAGCGGCCAATGCACTTAAATTTTGCAGAATTGGCCCGAACTCAAATCTGACACAAAACCAAAACATGTTCTAGTTGTTTTCCGGGTATAATAACAAATAAAATAAAAAACACAAAAGAAAATTTTGGCCCTGTCAGGGCTCGAACCCACGACCTAGACGGCTACAGGGGGTGTGTTAAAATTCTAACCTCCTAACCTAATACCTCCTATGTTTATCATCCAATTTTACAGAAACTTTCAAAAAGCGTCTGCGAATGCCTATTTATATTTTTTAACCTGTTTACTTTAAGCCTAAAATAGCGACTATAGCTTATATAACGTTTTCTGAAACAAACTTGATCTGCGTGCAACACGCATGCGTGTCAATAAATTTGGAAACTCTCGCTCTTATAGTCTCTCAGATCTGTTTACCAACACGGACAGACAGACAGACGGACAGATCGACATGGCTAAATCGACTCGGCTCGTGATGCTGATTAAGAATACATATACTTTATGGGGTCGGAGATGTCTCCTTCTGCCTGTTTCATACATTCTCGGTTGGCACTACCTTGAAATACCCTTGTACCGTAAGGGTGGGTACCGGGTATAAAAATGTAAAATTCTACATGTAATATGTTCAATGTGTAGGTAAATTTTTTACAAATTTACCAAATTCGATATTATTCAATTTTATCAAAATGGATCGGTTTTCAATGATCCAACTGCAGACTGCAAGGGTATACAAACTTCGGCTTACCGAAGCTAGCTTTCTTTCTTGTTGTTAATTAAAACAATTTTTTTTGAGTATTATTATTTGTTATACCCGGTACTCATAAGCAACAAGGGTATTAGTTAGTTAGTTAGTTAGTATAACCTATATATTCATTATTAGCGCCACCAAGCGGAGTCTGTGAGCTGGAGCCAGAAACATCAGAACATGTTCTACGCGAATGCCAATCGCTAATCAGACGTCGACTTCAACAACTAGGAGGTGAACTTATCCCTCCCTACAGGATTTGGGAACCGATAGACCCCGCCAAAGTACTCTCCTTTATCAGAAGCGTAGGAGTAGAGCCTCTGCCTTAATCCTACAGGCCGGCACAAAAGACCTAACATCTCGTCGCGGTGCATCAAGGTCCATGCAATAATAATAATATTCTGGTGACAAGTTTCTGATCAAGTTTGTTTTAAATTTGGCCGCCCACTCTTTAACGGCATAGCTAAATCCGACTACATCACATCTAGCAGACCATTTAAAGGCGTGGCCAGCACAGTACCTTTAATCTAGTAGACATCTGGCCAAAACTTTAAAATTCTATTTTACTTAACTTTGAAAATCCACGATCCATTTTTCAACGGATTTCTGGAGTTGAAGGCCTGTTTGATACTTTGGGGATTAAATTTAGAAAAACATTTTGATTTTTCAACGGATTTTCGAGTTTAGGATTCTAGCAGCATGTTAACATTTGTTAACAGATTAACATTTCACTTTTCAAGTTTATCGACCTCCAGCACACAAAGTACTATAATATAAATAAAATGTAAAAAATCAAAAGTTAGTTCATTACCTGTAAATAAACATTCGACGGCTAAATTGATTGGCTACACTGAGCTATAAAATGAGAAACGTAAAATAGGCAGAGTTTTGTGTAAACTAAAAATCTAAAAAACGTATCCATAGAAAAAAATTAAAGCCATTTCGTGATCTGGGGACTCAACTCTACCAGAATTTCGCATCAATAGCTTGGGCATTTTGAGTAAACTAGTGTTATCTATGCTTATGTTTTGTAGTGATTTATCTTTTTTGTGTTTGGAGGAGATTATGACCTTTTGATGACCTTTCTGTCATCCCAAACCACTTCTGCCTTGAATCGTTGTTTTTTGGTTTTATTTGTTTATTAGCGACATACACTGTGTCACCCAGTTCATAAGAAATTAAGTCGCTCCTATTTTATTACGCCCGTTGTTGGTAATATTCCTTGGGGCGGGGTTCAATGATGGAAGATGGCAAAGCCTTTGGGTTTTGGAAGGAATTCAAGTTAGAATTGGCGCTCGGACTTTTGATGCCACCGGCCTCTCCTTGACGCTAGTAAAATCTTTGGCCTGATAGGTTCGACTCGTGTTTAATCTGGCCCCTGTACGCTGTTTGGACCGTAGTTGTATCCTGAACCTGTTTGTGCCCTATGGTTGAATTGAATTGAAAGTGTGTCTGAACACTGAACTTAGGGTTTGTCGGCCCAGTTTTCTGTAACTTAATAGTACGCTTCGTGGACGTCCCCAGGTTTACGGGTGATTAGACCCTGGAAGTGTCGCCTTTCAGCCCCTAATAAATGCATTAAAAGCCATGTCTTTTTGTCCAGCAAGGATAGCATTTGTTATCTCCGAATAGTAGTTCATGCTTTTTACGATTCATGATTAGAGAAACGTGGTTATTAACCCGAAGGTAAAATCCTCTAATTTTTATTATCCGGGTCATTTGGGTCAGTTCGTATTCTAGCGTGCTGACGTCCTTTTTAACGGAGATGCAAATGCCCGCTACCGTCCGATGTTGTTCTTGTGCCGGCATCCTGTTGCGGGCTGGCATTTCAAGTGTGGTTGTCGCTGGCCAGCGACGGCGCTGATACAGCGATCTTCAAATCCGCCGCAATACTTCTGTAAGGGCGTGGGACAACAGCCAACGACAGCAGGTCTGAAGCTGGCGACGGCCGATGCAGTGCCGTTCATCACGAGGGATGGGGCAGGGAGGAATGTCTGCACCATTAACTTTTATAATAAAATTTTAATCTGCCTCTAACAAATTAAATTAGTTAGAAAATAGCATTAAATTTAATTTAATTTAAAAATGAAAGACCAAATTCGTACCAAAATTTATTAAAAACAAGTGAAAGCTACAGTCGAGTGACCGACTGTGAGATATCGGTACCTAAAGAACTGTGCGAGAAATTAAATTTTAAAACAAACTTGATCTGCGTGCAACAGATTCCAATGTTGTCACCAAATTTGATAACTCTAGCTCTTATAGTCTCTGAGATCTGTTGTCTCACACGGACAGACAGACGGACAGACAGACAGGCGGACAGACGGACAGACGGATGGCTAGATCGACTCCGCTAGTGCCGCTGATCAAGAATATATATACTTTATGGGGTCGGAGATGATTCCTTCTGCCGGTTACATACATTCTCGATTTGCACTAACTTATAATACCCTTGTACCCTATACGGGTATAAAAAGAGGACCAGGCCACCCTGGTGGAACAAGGACCTATCGAAACAAAGAAATAAGCTTAGGGAATTCTTTACAATAGCCAAGCAGGCAAAGAAGCTCGTGGAGAAACTTCTGCTTCATTATCACGACGGTCCCAGAAACGGCTAGACTCGGAAGTTGCTGCTGGACCTACTCATCAGGAATTATGTAGGAGACTTATGCCGACAAACCAGCATGCCTACACCAAGGGAAATCAGTAGCATTCGTTAGTACCCACTATAGAGAGAGCCCTACATAACAAGGAATATGCTCTCGGAGTGTTTGTGGACCTATCCGAAGCATTTGACAACGTCATGACAGAAGCAATAATGGAACGCCTAGAAGCGACCAGCACGCATACTGTCATCAACCTCTGGATAAGGAACCTTCAAAGTTGTAGGCGGCTACAATCCGATTGGGGCACCGCTTCTGTTCTGTCGCCCCGCCTATGGAATATGGTGGTGGACGATCTAATCAAGAGATTCGAAAGGAAAGCCCCAAAATAACAGCTTATGCTGTTGACATAAGCATTATTATTAAGGAGTCTGCCCATCGACTCTCAGCTCTATCATGGAATTAACGCTCAGGAGATATGTGAGTTGGCGAAGGTTGGACTCAGTATCAACGCGGACAAGACGGACCTCAATCTCTTTACCAAAAGTTACAAGGTACCGGTATGGATCCTCCAAAGTCAACTCATCCAGGCTGACCCCGAAAACACAAGTCAAATACCTTGCATTGTACTAAACTGCCAGCTAGCATGGAAACCCAATGTAATGGAGAGGGTGAAAAAGGCCACCATGATGCATTGGATTTATGTCGGTCTGCTGTATGGATTCTTAGTGTGGTGGCAGGCCACGGAGAGGAGGACGTACAACAGCCGTACGGAGAAAACTTAGCTGCAGGCTAAGGGCGAGATCTACCCCACAAAAGATCTCGAGACCTTACTCGAAATCGACCCCATAGATATCCACGCGCAACTTACTGCAGGAAAGGCAGCGCAACGCCTAGTTGCAGGGAAATATGTCGCTACAAGGATTCGGCAGTTTGGACAGAAACAATAATAGACTTATTGGTCTGTAGGATGACGGGACTGTGTGGTCTTTTCCGGGCTTCGGTATCATTATGATGACAAATTTTTGCCATTTCCTTGGGTAGTAGCCGAGACATATAATTCCATAGAAGATTTTAGAAAATCTTCAGCGTCTTGTTTCAGAGCTCGATTTAGTAAGCGAGTGGCTTCCTTAAAACCTTGTTTTGAAGATGGCGATCTGTTGAATTGCCAAACGCACGACGCCTCTTTCCAGGATGTTCAATATCTTGATTAGTTTAAATTTGTTGCGTATTACGTCCTCTGCTTGTGGTGTTGAAATAGTGGCTGCTGCAGTGAGTACGTCTTCAAGAGCATCAGTAGAGCAGTCGATATCCGCTTCGATGTTGAGCTGTGGGGTTAGTTCAATGTGGGAACTTACATATTTTATATAAGCCAGTTAGTTCTGTGCGACGTCAGCCTGTGGGGATGTTTGATAATTTCTGGGCTTTGAAGAAGAGTTATAAGCACTGATAATATAATCGGAATAAATCTATTTTTAAAAGTATGCCAATTTTCGATTTTTAATTTTAATGTGTTAAGAATTGATCAAGCTGTTATGAAACATACTGCAATGTTAACTTAACAGTCTAGTATTTAAATACCAACTGTTAAAGTCAGCTGTTGCAAACACATTGTGTGTTTACATTTTGCTTAAATTTGAAGGCACATTCAAATCAATATCTCTGCAACAGTAGAACGTAAAACACTAAAATTTGAAATGAATATTAATTGTTAAGGTATGTACTTTTGTAATTACTAATATGTTGCTTGACATGTGAGTCCACTTCTAACATTTTTTAAATGTAGCAGGTGATGTTTCGTTTGGGTTTTGGAAAAAAGTTCAACTTTCAATAGAGTTTTAAAAATGTTCCACTTTGTTTAGTGAGTGTCTATATCCATGTTGTAGAGAGTCATTTATGGTGAATTCAGGACATATTGTCTCATAGTGCACTTTGTGACTTCTCGTGTAATTTCATTTTTAGATCATTACCTTTTGTATGGCAACTGTATTGCTTACCAGATGGAAAGCAGTTTCTGGTGAGATTGTTTATATGAAAATTATAGGAAATCGTGATCCGATCTCGACAAAATTTTCTATTGTGTTAAAAGAGTATAAATTTTAAGTTTACAAATTTTTATGCAGATATCTTTTCTTTTACCCGATCTCTTTATGAAAGCTATAGGATATAGTTGTCTGATCCGGTTAATTTTCATTCAGAATTTTCGTATATATATATAGTTACGATTGGTAAAGTTTCATGCTGATATCTAATAAACTAAGCGAGTTATTAATATTTTCCAAAATTGGTCAAATTCCCCATAGTGGAATGGTCTGATGAAAGATCCGAAATCGCTTTGGCACTTATTATGTTGCGTGAAATATTTTTTGTCCCTGCAAAGTCTATTAAGTCTGGCATCTTTCTGGGGTCTGCTGGCCAATATGTGGGAATACCAGGTGAAACATAGTCCAATTTGTTGCTCAAGTTTATGATTGATTTTGTATAATTGCTTTTCTTTGGGGCCACGAGACGCGATCCCAGTGCGTATGCTTGGCATTCTAGTCTCCTGCAGCTATGAAGCGATCTCAAAGTGAGTTGTAAAAATCCATGAATTGATATTCAGAAATTTTAAAGCGAGGCGGGCAGTAGACAGCGACTATGGAAAGGTTGCCGCTACCTGACTGCACTTTAAAAGACATCGCCTGCAAGTAATTAGTTGAATACTGTTGGTGAAAATGGTGCTTGATGCGTTCTCTGATTAGACGCCGGTTCCGCCGTGGGCTTTACCATCTAGATGATCTGTGCGGTAGAAGGCGTAACCTTCTATTTGAAAGTTGTATTTGCTTTGCTCTCCAAGGAGCATAACGTCGATATGATGTTCATTCAGGAACTGTGTTGAGTTGAAGGCCTGTTTGATACTTTGGGCGATTAAATTTAGAAAAAAACACGTTTTGATTTTTCAACGGATTTTTTTCGAGTTTTTAGGATTCTAGCAGCATGTTAACATTTGAGTTAACAGATTAACGTTTCCACTTTTTTCAAGTTTATCGACCTCCAGCACACAAAGTACTTATCCAATATAAATAAAATGTAAAAAAATCAAAAGGTTAGTTCATTACCTGTAAAATAAAACATTCGACGGCTAAATTGATTGGCTACAACTCGAGCTATAAAATGAGAAACGTAAAATGAGCAGAGTTTTTTTGTGTAAAACTTTAAAAAATCTTAAAAAAAAAACGTATCCATAGAAAAAAAAATTAAAGCCATTTTCGTGATCTGGGGACTCAACTCTACCAGAATTTCGCATCAACAGGCTTGGAGCATTTTGAGTGTAAACTAGTGTTATCTATGCTTATGTTTTGTAGTGATTTATCTTTTTTTTTTTTTTTTGTGTTTGGAGGAGATTATGACCTTTTTTTGACAGTGACCTTTCTGTTATCCCAAACCACTTCTGCCTTGAATCGTTGTTTTTTTTTTTGGTTTTTATTTGTTTATTAGCGACATACACTGTGTCACCCAGTTCATAAGAAATTAAGTCGCTCCTATTTTTATTACGCCCGTTGTTGGTAATATTCCTTGGGAGCGGGGTTCAATGATGGAAGATGGCAAAGCCTTTGGGTTTTACGGAAGGAATTCAAGTTAGAATTGGCGCTCGGACTTTGCTTGATGCCACCGGCCTCTCCTTGACGCTAGTAAAATCTTTGGCCTGATAGGTTCGACTCGTGTTTAATCTGGCCCCTGTACGCTACCGTTTGGACCGTAGTTGTATCCTGAACCTGTTTGTGCCCTATGGTTGAATTGAATTGAAAGTGTGTCTGAACACTGAACTTAGGGTTTGTCGGCCCAGTTTTCTGTAACTCTTAATAGTACGCTTCGTGGACGTCCCCAGGTTTACGGGTGATTAGACCCTGGAAGTGTCGCCTTTCAGCCCCTAATAAATGCATTAAAAGCCATGTCTTTTTGTCCAGCAAGGATAGCATTTGTTATCTCCGAATAGTAGTTCATGCTTTTTACGATTCATGATTAGAGAAACGTGGTTATTAACCCGAAGGTAAAATCCTCTAATTTTTATTATCCTTGGGTCATTTGGGTCAGTTCGTATTCTAGCGCTGACGTCCTTTTAACGGAGATGCAAATGCCCGCTACCGTCCGATGTTGTTCTTGTGCCGGCATCCGGTTGCGGGCTGGCATTTCAAGTGGTTGTCCTGCTGGCCAGCGACGGCGCTGATACAGCGATCTTCAAATCCGCCGCAATACTTCTGTAAGGGGCGTGGGACAACAGCCAACGACAGCAGGTCTGAAGCTGGCGACGGCCGATGCAGTGCCGTTCATCACGAGGGATGGGGGCAGGGAGGAATGTCACCATTAACTTTTATAATAAAATTTTAATCTGCCTCTAACAAATTAAATTAGTTAGAAAATAGCATTAAATTTAATTTAATTTAAAATGTAGAAAGACCAAATTCGTACCAAAATTTATTAAAAACAAGTGAGAAAGCTACAGTCGAGTGACCGACTGTGAGATATCGGTACCTAAAGAACTGTGCGAGAAATTAAATTTTAAAACAAACTTGATCTGCGTGCAACAGATTCCAATGTTGTCACCAAATTTGATAACTCTAGCTCTTATAGTCTCTGAGATCTGTTGTCTCACACGGACAGACAGACGGACAGACGGACAGACAGACAGGCGGACAGACGGACAGACGGATATGGCTAGATCGACTCCGCTAGTGCCGCTGATCAAGAATATATATACTTTATGGGGTCGGAGATGATTCCTTCTGCCGGTTACATACATTCTCGATTTGCTAACTTATAATACCCTTGTACCCTATGGGTACCGGGTATAAAAAGAGGACCAGGCCACCCTGGTGGAACAAGGACCTATCGAAACAAAGAAATAAGCTTAGGGAATTCTTTACAATAGCCAAGCAGGCAAAGAAGCTCGTGGAGAAACTTCTGCTTCATTATCAAGACGGTCCCAGAAACGGCTAGACTCCGGAAGTTGCTGCTGGACCTACTCATCAGGAATTATGTAGGAGACTTATGCCGACAAACCAGCATGCCTACACCAAGGGGAAATCAGTAGCATTCGTTAGTACCCACTATAGAGAGAGCCCTACATAACAAGGAATATGCTCTCGGAGTGTTTGTGGACCTATCCGAAGCATTTGACAACGTCATGACAGAAGCAATAATGGAACGCCTAGAAGCGACCAGCACGCATACTGTCATCAACCTCTGGATAAGGAACCTTCAAAGTTGTAGGCGGCTACAATCCGATTGGGGCACCGCTTCTGTTCTGTCGCCCCGCCTATGGAATATGGTGGTGGACGATCTAATCAAGAGATTCGAAAGGAAAGCCCCAAAATAACAGCTTATGCTGATGACATAAGCATTATTATTAAGGGAGTCTGCCCATCGACTCTCAGCTCTATCATGGAATTAACGCTCAGGGAGATATGTGAGTTGGCGAAGGTTGGACTCAGTATCAACGCGGACAAGACGGACCTCAATCTCTTTACCAAAAGTTACAAGGTACCGGTATGGATCCTCCAAAGTCAACTCATCCAGGCTGACCCCGAAAACACAAGTCAAATACCTTGCATTGTACTAAACTGCCAGCTAGCATGGAAACCCAATGTAATGGAGAGGGTGAAAAAGGCCACCATGATGCATTGGATTTACATGTCGGTCTGCTATGGATTCTTAGTGGTGGCAGGCCACGGAGAGGAGGACGTACAACAGCCGTACGGAGAAAACTTAGCTGCAGGCTATAGGGCGCCGAGATCTACCCCACAAAGATCTCGAGACCTTACTCGAAATCGACCCCATAGATATCCACGCGCAACTTACTGCAGGAAAGGCAGCGCAACGCCTAGTTGTAGCAGGAAATATGTCGCTACAAGGATTCGGGCAGTTTGGACAGAAACAATAATAGACTTATTGGTCTGTAGGATGACGGGACTGTGTGGTCTTTTCCGGGCTTCGGTATCATTATGATGACAAATTTTGCCATTTCCTTGGGTAGTAGCCGAGACATATAATTCCATAGAAGATTTTAGAAAATCTTCAGCGTCTTGTTTCAGAGCTCGATTTAGTAAGCGAGTGGCTTCCTTAAAACCTTGTTTTGAAGATGGCGATCTGTTGAATTGCCAAGCACGTCGCAGACGCCTCTTTTCCAGGACAAGCTGTTCAATATCTTGATTAGTTTTAAATTTGTTGCGTATTACGTCCTCTGCTTGTGGTGTTGAAATAGTGGCTGCTGCAGTGAGTACGTCTTCAAGAGCATCAGCAGAGCAGTCGATATCCGCTTCGATGTTGAGCTGTGGGGTTAGTTCAATGTGGGAACTTACATATTTCTTATATTTAAGCCAGTTAGTTCTGTGCGACGTCAGCCTGTGGGGATGTTTGATAATTTCTGGGCTTTGAAGAAGAGTTATAAGCACTGATAATATAATCGGAATAAATCTATTTTTTAAAAGTATGCCAATTTTCGATTTTTTAATTTTAATGTGTTAAGAATTAATCAAGCTGTTATGAAACATACTGCAAATGTTAACTTAACAGTCTAGTATTTAAATACCAACTGTTAAAGTCAGCTGTTGCAAACGCACGTTGTGTGTTTACATTTTGCTTAAATTTGAAGGGCACATTCAAATCAATATCTCTGCAACAGTAGAACGTAAAACACTAAAATTTGAAATGAATATTAATTGTTAAGGTATGTACTTTGTGTAATTACTAATATGTTGCTTGATATGTGAGTCCACTTCTAACATTTTTTAAATGTAGCAGGTGATGTTTTCGTTTGGGTTTTGGAAAAAAGTTCAACTTTCAATAGAGTTTTAAAAATGTTCCACTTTGTTTAGTGAGTGTCTATATCCATGTTGTAGAGTCATTTATGGTGAATTCAGGACATATTGTCTCATAGTGCACTTTGTGCGACTTCTCGTGTAATTTCATTTTAGATCATTACCTTTTGTATGGCAACGCTGTATTGCTTACCAGATGGAAAGCAGTTTCTGGTGAGATTGTTTATATGAAAATTATAGGAAATCGTGATCCGATCTCGACAAAATTTTCTATATTGTGTTAAAAGAGTATAAATTTTAAGTTTACAAATTTTTATGCAGATATCTTTTCTTTTACCCGATCTTCTATGAAAGCTATAGGATATAGTTGTCTGATCCGGTTAATTTTCATTCAGAATTTTCGTATATATATATAGTTACGATTGGTAAAGTTTCATGCTGATATCTAATAAACTAAGCGAGTTATTAATATTTTCCAAAAATTGGTCAAATTCCCCATAGTGGAATGGTCTGATGAAAGATCCGAAATCGCTTTGGCACTTATTATGTTGCGTGAAATATTTTTGTCACTGCAAAGTCTATTAAGTCTGGCATCTTTCTGGGGGTCTGCTGGCCAATATGTGGGAATACCAGGAAACATAGTCCAATTTGTTGCTCAAGTTTATGATTGATTTTGTATAATTGCTTTTCTTTGGGGGCCACGAGACGCGATCCCCAGTGCGTATGCTTGGCATTCTAGTCTCCTGCAGCTATGAAGCGATCTCAAAGTGAGTTGTAAAAATCCATGAATTGATATTCAGAAATTTTAAAGCGAGGCGGGCAGTGACAGCGACTATGGAAAGGTTGCCGCTACCTGACTGCACTTTAAAAGACATCGCCTGCAAGTAATTAGTTGAATACTGTTGGTGAAAATGGTGCTTGATGCGTTCTCTGATTAGGACGCCGGTTCCGCCGTGGGCTTTACCATCTAGATGATCTGTGCGGTAGAAGGCGTAACCTTCTATTTGAAAGTTGTATTTGCTTTGCTCTCCAAGGAGCATAACGTCGATATGATGTTCATTCAGGAACTGTGTTATTTCAAGTTTATGCCGTGAGACGCCATTGGTTATTTGTAGACTAGACATCAGTTATTGGACTGCTGAGCTACAAGCAACTGTATCACCATGTTCTGGCTTTAAACAAGTGTTTGCATGGTCGTTTTTATGAAGGACATTAAGTCCGTCAGACTTTGTTGCATGGTAAGCATCATAGCTTCCATTGTGCTTTGTGGCTGTCCTGGGGCTTGTTGAACGTTTTCTAGATTACACTGGAGTGGGTTTTCCATACCTGTTCGAAGAGCATCGGCGTAGGAGAAGCCCTTCTGCGCGTTCAGCGGACCAAATGCGACGTCGTTTGTGAATTAGTAAACACGTTTCGTGTATTCTGATGGCGAGTTGCTGTCACTTGTCGCATGCGACTCTTTAGCTCCATGTAGAACATATAGCCCCTGTAGTTTGCGGTATGGTTTTCACCGCAGTTTCCACGTTTCTTTTTCTGGGGGTCCTTGTTAGCAGGGCAGTTTGCGGAATTGTGGAGGTCTCCGCAAACTACCCAACATTATCGATGTGCAGTAAGTCCTGGTGTGTCCATACTCCTGGCAATTTGTGCTCTGCAGTGGGCCGTTCCTTTTATCTCTTCTACCGTAAATCTTCGGTGCAATAGGAATTGCAGGTTATACATTTTTCATTTTTCTTCAAGGCTCTGCTGTCTGGCTCTAGCTCGACATTAAAGAGTGGTTGCGGCTTATTATTTTTGTTTATAATGTTGCTAACGTTTTTTGCAGAAAAACCCTTTTCTTTAAGGGGATCTATAATTTCGTTGGGGGTTACGTCGTGCTCGATTCCTTTTAATACTTCTATTAATACTACTAGTATTAAAAGAAAAAATTATTATTTTTCTAAGCTTCATCCAGGTATTTGGATATTGCTCGGAAATGTTCTTCAGATTTGGTTTGAAGTTTGGTTTCGTGTATATTCCCCTTAGTAAGCGGAACAACATGCAAATTGCCATCCCCGACCAGCGCAACAATTTTGTTGACCAGGGCGTTCGAGCTTTTCTCCCTAATGTAAATTGGTAAGGGCTTCGGTTTCTTTTGGGTCTCTTGACCCAGTTCCGGTTGTTCATCCGCTAAAAGGGCAAATCTGTTGTTATGAGATCTCCCGGTTTGATCGTTGTCTCTTTGGACACGGTTTATTTCTGGCTTATTACCGACTGCGTTGTTCTGCGGGCTAAGCTTACGCCTAATTTGGATGTAGCGATCCATGCCGGCCTGTATGGCCGGGGCCGCTTGTTGAACATTGGCGATATTGGCTTTGGAGCTTGCAGTTTTGGTTGTCATTGTATTTGCAGTCGATGATACCACCGCGATACTGGCCGTAGTTGTTCTGTAGTTGTTGCTGTTGCTGTTGCCGCCGTCACTGTAGTTGCTGCTGTTGCTTTTTCCGCCGTCACTGTTGTTGTTGCTGTTGCTTTAGCTGCAATTGCAAAAATTTTATCAGTGCTTGTTGTTGGGACTTTGCACTGAGAACTCCATGATGTAGGTGTTGGAGTGAGAATAGCGGGTGAGCAAGACCGTGCTCTTTGGCTATCGACCGCCAAACGGTTGCTCTTTGTCGCCGTTTTGTTGTTGCCGCGCGTTGAGAAATACGAGAAATAACCGTTACTTGGGCTCACGGAGCTTCAACGCTCTTTCTTTTGTTCGTCGCTCATTGAGCTATTTTTCGTGGCACTTATTTTTATAAAATAATAACGCCCTTGTCTTAATCATATGACTAGTTTTGTGTGTCGAAAACTATTTATTTTTCTTTTTTAGCGTCTTTTCGCTTATCTTGGAATACTCCAGTACTTTAAACTTTATTTTTGTCTTTAAATCATCAGCTTTCTATAATTTTCCCGAAGCTCGCTCGAAACACGTCTGCTCTCTACGGAAGTACGATAAGGATATTGGAACGATGGTTGGTATCTTGGGCCACTTGTCACAGGAACCGTGTAGATAGGGTGGTGCAAATAGCCAGAGGTTATGTTCCGCTAATTTGCTGGCGGCAATTCCTCACGATAGTACGTCTGCCGGGTTATTTGCTGATGAGACATGACGCCATTGAGATCGCTTAGGCACTGCTTGGATTTTAGCGATCCGATTTACAACGAACGTGTGGTATGTTGTCGTTGATGCGTTTATCCAGGACAGAACCACAGTTGAGTCAGTCCAAAAGTACACAGATGCCTTCTCACTAGTCAGGCGTAAGTCCTTCCTCACTCTGTGAGTCAGTTCAGCGCCCAATACTGCAGCGCATAGTTCTAGACAAGGTAACGTTTCTTTTGCTGGTGCCACTCTTGATTTGGAGCACAGGAGCCGGACATACACGTGATTATTTTTGTAAGTATCTCGTATATAAACTGCCGCTCCGTACGCTCGCTCTGACGCATCGACGAACGTGTGTACTTCTTGAGTGATTGGCACTTTTCCATCAAAGATATGCATCGGGATTTGCATAGTATTTAAAGCTTGCAAATCAGATCGATAATTCTTCTAATCATCCTGAAGGTGGGGTGGGAGCACACCGTCCCAACCCACGTTCAGTCCCCACAGAGCTTGCATAAATATTTTAGCCTTCACTACAACAGGGGCAAATAGTCTTAGTGGGTCGAATATCTGTGCAGATTCGGAATTTACAACGCGTTTGGTGACAGTTGAAGTTTTGGGATCGCCCACATAGTTGATCCTTTGGGGTATCCATAGAAGACCCAAGGTGTTAACACTGTAGTGTGTCAGTGTTTCGTCTAGGTTATTGACAATGTCTTCCTTGGGCATTTCTGTTAAAACTTTTTCGTTGTTAGAGCACCATTTTCGGAGCTTAAGTCCGGATGGCAACAATATTTGGTTAAGTTCTTGTTGAATATAGACTGCCTCCGGAATACTGTCTGTCTTTAATACGGATGATACAAGCGGTAGTTTTTTCTTGACCGTCTCGGCCAAATAATCCATTTTGTAGCTAGGTGCCGTAGGTGACGGTTTTTTGTCAGTAATACTTAGATGGATTCTTTCTCCAGACGATTAATTGATGAAACTGATTATTAGGGTGTCTCCACACTTGCCGATACATTTTCTCTATGTCTGCTGCGTAGCAAATTGCAAACAGCTCGCTACAGGCAGTGGGTCCAGCATGCAATGTGTCATTCAAAGATTTATTGCTTGTGGTTTTACAGGAAGCATCAAATACTATCCCTAGTTTTGTTGTACTGCTTTCAGGTTTAAGCACACAGTGGTGTGGGATAAAGTAGTGATCCGCGGGTATGTTTGACGGATGTACTTGTTTCATATGTCCGAGTCCTTCATACTCCTCCATAAGTCCACGTACCCTTTCCAGATTTCAGGTGAAATTATCCGCTTCAGTGCCAGGAATCTGTTTGTTGCAGTTTTTTGGGATGCCCCCAGGGCTGAAGATTGTTCAGAAAATGGGAGTTTGACAATGAATTTTCCATCTGCTGCAACTTGGGGACTTCCTACGAAATGTTTTTCGCAATGAGCCTCCATCGGTGAACGGTGCTTTTCTTTAGTTTCTTGAGTTTCTAAAGCCTCTGGGCTTTCCAACAGCGTATCAAATTCATTATCTGTGGCTGCAGCTGCACAAATTGCAGAAACTTTTCTGGTGACAATCCCTCCAAGTTTTGTATTTTGAAGAATTAAGTCTGGTTCAGTAGTATCAATGAATAGTACTGATCGGCTCCGATAAGCATGTCAATCATTCCTGGCTTGTCGAAGTTAGGATCGGCTAGGGCAATGTTTCTCGAGATTTGCAGATTTGTAGAACTTAACTGATGAGCCGGTTGATCAGCTATGATGTGTGGTAACACAAAAGCTTCAGCTTGTTGAATAAAGTCATTATGTATCGATTTCATCAGAACATTTACTCTGGCTATACTAGTTTTTGGATTGCCTCCAATTCCCTCGATACGTAGTGAAGTACCGTGCAGTTTTAGTGATAGCATTAAAACCATTCGTTCAGAAATCAAATTCATTTGTGATCCTGAATCAAGCAGAGCTCTGGAGGTCGTAACCTAACCATGGCTTGCTTTTACTGCCACTTTGACGGTGGCGTTATTACATGTACCCATTTGCCTTTTTTAAGATCGATATGCCTTATCAACCTTTCTGCCTTTTCGGTTACGGTGGTTTTAAGAAACCACATTTTCCGTACGGTGGGCATGTTAGTGTCATAGACCACGCATTTGAATATATCGAAAAATTGAGTCCATTTGAACAGATCTCCATCGAGTTTTGGGATGCTGACTCTGGGCATCATATTCGATGCTTGATGTAAGACCGCAGGAATCCCCTTCTCCAGTCTTAGAAAAGAGTGCAAGTCTCGGATATCGCCCTTTGTCGGCGACATGCCAGTCTGAGTTTGCTATCATGGGCTTATATATAACTCCTCCTTCTGGATTTGCATCTGCGTGACTTGTTGGTTTTTCCGTGTTGTCAAGCATGTTTGATCTGTACTTTTCGTATAGGTCACGACAATCATCGTAGAACTTGGTATACTTAGTGGTTCTATATTTTTCAGGAATCATTTGGTTTGATTTCGGCCAATTTGGTTTGATAATACGTGGGTTTTAGTTAACTCTCTGCTGAGTCCTTTTTGTAGTTGTGTATATACTTCGAGATCTCTTGACTTATTTTTTTTTGCAAATCTAACGCCTCAGCGACTGCTTGCTCTTCCATTGTCTTAGTCATTATAGTGTTACTTCACTTCTGACCCGTTGGGAGTGTTTTATTCGCTTTAAAAGCTGGATACGCTCCTGTTCGCAGCCGTCGACGATCGAAGAAGTTGAACAATGACTTGGAAGATTTCGAAGTGTCGCCTTGTTGACAACTCTGTGAAGTTTGTCCAGGATGGTTTCCTGTAGGGATCACCGAATGTGATCAACATCTAGAAATCTGAGTTCTGAGCGAAAAGGATATTGAAAAACTTCTAAGTTTAGGCTGATTGGCAATTTTGAGATTGGGAAGGTGTCCTCTGATAATGAACGGCTAGAAATGTGAGTTCTGAGACAAAGGATGATTGAAATCGTTCAAAGGTCGGGGTCACCAAATGTTAATGTGGGCTTAGATGCCTGACATACTGAAAAGATCGACTGAATAACAAGACGTCTTCATTTGCTGAGTTTATATTTCAAACTGATCTTTATTTCAGAGTCCGCGTATAAGTAGCGGTCGTGGGATCCTTAAGACTAGTCTTTTAGCTAGACCAACGGAGTTGCCTGGTTATCCCTAGTATGGGAAAAATTCTTGAGTGCGATAGGAAAAGCACAGCTATCCCGCACTTATCTTTAAAGATATTATGTGACCCACACAATTTGGCCAATTCTTTTTTTTAAATGTTCGTTGAAGTCCAAGGATGGTTCTTACGGCGAGAAAAAAATCGAATAATTGCCGGAAAGCCCTAAAACAGCCCTTTTCTTTTCACATACAAACGTTTTCTAACTAAAACGGCTGCTTTGATATTGTCAGGTGATTTTCGTCAAACATTTCCTGTCGGTTGTATAAATGAGTCATGAACTGTTAATGTTTACTATATATATGTGCGTGTACTTTCATTTTCTCAAGACCAAGACGAGCAAATATAGGAAGGCGAACGCATAGTACAAATGGGGTATTACAAAGACGATCACGGAGTGCAGGTGAAGGTAATGCACGAAATAGATCTGTTGACCCCGTACCTGTAGTGAATCTTTCAAGGTGATCACGAATACGTCGTGCTGTTTTTTGTCTGAAATGATTAATGTACGGATACATTGAAATTATGGACGCAATATGTCCGCGACTCTTCCGCGATTCTTCCGCGATACTTTCGCGACTCTTCCGCGATACTTCCGCGACTTCCGCTATACTTCCGCGATTCTTCCGCGAAATTTCAGCGATACTTCCGCGATATTTCCGCGATACTTCCGCGACTCTTCCGCGAAGCTTCCGCGATACTTCCGCGCTCCTCCGCGATACTTCACCGCTCTGTCCATAGTCCAAAATGCGTAGAGGACGACGTGCGAACATCGGCCGCCTCAGAAGACATGCAAGCCAGCAACAAGTGTATTCACAGAACTTAAGCGAAGAAAGACAAAATATAATAAGAGAAAATGCCCGATTGGGACAACGCGTTAGGACCGAAGATCATTGGCATCATACAATCGCTTGGCTTTCCAATATGATCCCACTGCGAACTTCAGTGATAATGCAAATTTAAATACTGGACCAATGACGACTATATGCCGATATTGCAATGCGTTAAAGTTCAAAAGAGAAACGGCTGGATTGTGCTGCAAGGAAAGTCAAATGGATCCATTACTTACACCACCACAGCCACTAAAACCATTGTTAGATGGAAGTGATCCCGATTCCATCCATTATCTTCAACATATCCTTGAATACAATAACTGCTTTCGCATGACTTCCTTTGGAGCTAATATCATTCGAGAAGGCGGCTTCATGTCGACTTGTAAGGTTAAAGATACAGCAACAAAATATATCATTTACATGGTTCAATGGTGCTAACACCAGATGAACCGCATTAATTTCTGCTAATATATTTCATTTCGTAAATGGAGAACCAGCTGAATGTGCGGTGCAATATACAGGGAACACAACAGTTAAACAGACGAATTATTGAACAGTTGCAAGCATTTCTCACGCTAATAATGCTGTGGTTAATATGTTAAAAACAGCATTAGAACGAATGCCATCGGATCGCAGGAATTTGATTGAGGCATCCATTATTAACGGAAAGTACGCAGGTGAAAATGTATGTATTCCTCGAATACCAATGATTCCGACCGATCTACCGTTTGACTTCAAACGATTCCAATTTCCAGTTCGCCTTGCGTTAACAAGTTGCAAGGAAAATCGCTTAGTGTTTGCGGGATAAATTTAAAAAATCATTGTTTCTCACATGGGCAGTTATATGTTGCGTATTCACGAGTTAGGACACTATCCGCTTTGTTTGTGTTAACGTCAGACCAAAAAACAAAAAATGTGGTTTACCAAAGAGCACTTCAATGAAACTGATAATTTGCGGACACGTATAACGCTTCGATTCAGTATTTACTTTGGATTCACTTTCATTCACTTAGAGAAGTTCAACTAAATAACACTTCATTTTTGTAATCAAAATGAATTCATTACTGTTGTGAAATAAAATAAAACTTTTCCTTTTCAAATATAAAACAAAGAAAAAAAATGTTTCTTCATCTTTTAATCACCAAACGGAGTGTTACATAAAACGAAGCCATCTGGTGGCGAAACAGAGTTCGCCGGGTCAGCTAGTATTTATATAAAAACGAGTTCATGTTTGAACATTCTGTCAAGGGCCAGAAAAATTTTGTTTGGGTGTACAATTTGAAATTTGACATAGAAAATACAAAATTTAGTAATATACAAACATATTAAACAATTATACATTTCATACAACGATTTCGTGGACTGTAATTTTTTCTTTAACATAATTGTTAGCATTTAAATTTCTGGCACAGGCCTGGCGAAATAGGGTGTATGTACACCCTATTATGTAATTAAAATTACAATTATTATCAAGCTTATAACTGTAGCAAACAGCGACACTACCCATACATACAAACGTATATACATAATTACACACATGCATATGTCGAATTATGTTCGCGTTCCATTATAGCGAAGTGAGTTTCGGTCTGAACACAGGCGTCGATCTACACAGACTGAGTCTTCGTTTTACTAACCGCCTGTACTGTTCCTTCGAACCACACACGGCGAAAGCGACACAACGCTGACGCCTCGCTATAACTTAAAAAAGACAAGCCAAAATCCAAGAAGCTGGCAACGCAGCTGTGTGACGCACTACACTTTTGTGGCGCTGCACAGGCAACTCCTTGCAAGGCGAGCGAAGAGAGCCAATGATATTGCAAAGATGCAAAACACAAGATGATGAAATGATTCGAGCTTCTGTGAAACGCAAGCATTCCCAAAACTAGCACTCCTTATGCACTGAGATATGCCAATCGCCGACACATACATTATTGGATACACATTAAGTTATAAGGATTTTTAGTTAGATTATTTAAGCACTGTATGCCTCTCTATTACTCCTGTGTAAAGACCGTGCTAACGAACACTATAGTGGTCGCGTTCGCACGATCTAGAACTGTTCCACACTAATACATGTACCACTGAAAAGAACACCACGTTTCTGCCCCTATAATTTCAGAAGTGGGATAACTGAACAAATTTTTTTCATACGCTCAACCTACAAAGTTAACGCCCTTTGTCGGAGACATGCCGGTCTGAGTTTGCTATCATGGGCTTATATATAACTCCTGCATCTGGATTTGCATCTGCGTGACTTGTTGGTTTTTCCGTGTTGTCAAGCATTTTCGTATAGGTCACGACAATCATCGTAGAACTTGGTATACTTAGTGGTTCTATATTTTTCAGGAATCATTTGGTTTGATTTCGGCCAATTTGGTTTGATAATACGTGGGTTTTAGTTAACTCTCTGCTGAGTCCTCCTTTTGTAGTTGTGTATATACTTCGAGATCTCTTGACTTATTTTTTTGCAAATCTAACGCCTCAGCGACTGCTTGCTCTTCCATTGTCTTAGTCATTATAGTGTTACTTCACTTCTGACCCGTTGGGAGTGTTTTATTCGCTTTAAAAGCTGGATACGCTCCTGTTCGCAGCCGTCGACGATCGAAGAAGTTGAACAATGACTTGGAAGATTTCTTCGAAGTGTCGCCTTGTTGACAACTCTGTGAAGTTTGTCCAGGATGGTTTCCTGTAGGGATCACCGAACGTGATCAACATCTAGAAATCTGAGTTCTGAGCGAAAAGGATATTGAAAAACTTCTAAGTTTAGGCTGATTGACAATTTTGAGATTGGGAAGGTCTCCTCTGATAATGAACGGCTAGAAATGTGAGTTCTGAGACAAAGGATGATTGAAATCGTTCAAAGGTCGGGGTCACCAAATGTTAATGTGGGCTTAGATGCCTGACATACTGAAAAGATCGACTGAATAACAAGACGTCTTCATTTGCTGAGTTTATATTTCAAACTGATCTTTATTTCAGAGTCCGCGTATAAGTAGCGGTCGTGGGATCCTTAAGACTAGTCTTTTAGCTAGACCAACGGAGTTGCCTGGTTATCCCTAGTATGGGAAAAATTCTTGAGTGCGATAGGAAAAGCACAGCTATCCCGCACTTATCTTTAAAGATATTATGTGACCCACACAGGGGTCGTATTACATTCTTGTCTAGTGCATAGATTTGTTTTAGGCCCAGGTGGCCGGTATTTAGAGGTACTCTCACATGCGCTTAAGCAGATCACAGCTGCATCGAGTTGTTACAGATCTATGTACATATGTATGTATGTATAAAAATCGTATATATAAAAATGAATCGCAAAATGTGTTGCTAAGCGCATAACTCAACAACGCCTGGACCAATTTGGCCAATTCTTTTTTTTAAATGTTCGTTGAAGTCCAAGGATGGTTCTTACGGCGAGAAAAAATCGAATAATTGCCGGGAAAGCCCTAAAAACAGCCCTTTTTCTTTTTCACATACAAACGTTTTCTAACTAAAACGGCTGCTTTGATATTATTGTCAGGTGATTTTCGTCAAACATTTCCTGTCGGTTGTATAAATGGTGAGTCATGAACTGTTAATGTTTACTATATATATGTGCGTGTACTTTCCTCATTTTCTCAAGACCAAGACGAGCAAATATAGGAAGGCGAACGCATAGTACAAATGGGGTATTACAAAGACGATCACGGAGTGCAGGTTAAGCACGAAATAGATCTGTTGACCCCGTACCTGTAGTGAATCTTTCAAGGTGATCACGAATACGTCGTGCTGTTTTGGCTGAAATGATTAATGTACGGATACATTGAAATGATGGACGCAATATGTCCGCGACTCTTCCGCGATTCTTCCGCGATACTTTCGCGACTCTTCCGCGATACTTCCGCGACTTCCGCTATACTTCCCGATTCTTCCGCGAAATTTCAGCGATACTTCCGCGATATTTCCGCGATACTTCCGCGATGCTTCCGCGATACTTCCGCGGTACTTTCGCGAATTTTCCGCGGTACTTTCGCGACTTCCGCGATACTTCCGCGATTCTTCCGCGATATTTCAGCGATACTTCCGCGATATTTCAGCGATACTTCCGCGACTCTTCCGCGAAGCTTCCGCGATACTTCCGCGCTCCTCCGCGATACTTCACCGCTCTGTCCATAGTCCAAAATGCGTAGAGGACGACGTGCGAACATCGGCCGCCTCAGAAGACATGCAAGCCAGCAACAAGTGTATTCACAGAACTTAAGCGAAGAAAGACAAAATATAATAAGAGAAAAATGCCCGATTGGGACAACGCGTTAGGACCCGAAGATCATTGGCATCATACAATCGCTTAGCTTTCCAATATGATCCCACTGCGAACTTCAGTGATAATGCAAATTTAAATACTGGACCAATGACGACTATATGCCGATATTGCAATGCGTTAAAGTTCAAAAGAGAAACGGCTGGTTTGTGCTGCGCAAGTGGAAAAGTCAAACTGGATCCATTACTTACACCACCACAGCCACTAAAACCATTGTTAGATGGAAGTGATCCCGATTCCATCCATTATCTTCAACATATCCTTGAATACAATAACTGCTTTCGCATGACTTCCTTTGGAGCTAATATCATTTGAGAAGGCGGCTTCATGCCGACTTGCAAGATTAAAGATACAGCAACAATATATATCATTTACATGGTTCAATAGTGCTAACACCAGATGAACCGCATTAATTTCTGCTAATATATTTCATTTCGTAAATGGTGAATCAGCTGAATGTGCGGTGCAATATACAGGGAACACAACAGTTAAACAGACGAATTATTGAACAGTTGCAAGCATTTCTCACGCTAATAATGCTGTGGTTAATATGTTCAAAACAGCATTAGAACGAATGCCATCGGATCGCAGGAATTTGATTGAGGCATCCATTATAAACGAAAAGTACGCAGGTGAAAATGTATGTATTCCTCGAATACCAATGATTCCGACTGATCTACCGTTTGACTTCAAACGATTGCAATTTCCAGTTCGCCTTGCGTTAACAAGTCGCAAGGCAAATCGCTTAGTGTTTGCGGGATAAATTTAAAAAATCATTGTTTCTCACATGGGCAGTTATATGTTGCGTATTCACGAGTTGGGACACTATCCGCTTTGTTTGTGTTAACGTCAGACCAAAAAACAAAAAATGTGGTTTACCAAAGAGCACTTCAATGAAACTGATAATTTGCGGACATGTATAACGCTTCGATTCAGTATTTACTTTGGATTCACTTTCATTCACTTAGAGAAGTTCAACTAAATAACACTTCATTTTGTAATCAAAATGAATTCATTACTGTTGTGTCAAAGCTCTTCAAATATAAAACAAAGAAAAAATACTTTCATCTTTTAATCACCAAACGAGTGTTACATAAAACGAAGATCTGGTGGCGAAACAGGGTCAGCTAGTTTATAAAACGAGTTCATGTTTGAACATTCTGTCATACAGAAAATTTTGTTTGGTGTACAATTTGAAATTTACGAAATACAAAATTTAGTAATATACAAACATATTAAACAATTATACATTTCATACAACGATTTCGTGGACTGTAATTTTTTCTTTAACATAATTGTTAGCATTTAAATTTCTGGCACAGGCCTGGCGAAATAGGGTGTATGTACACCCTATTATGTAATTAAAATTACAATTATTATCAAGCTTATAACTGTAGCAAACAGCGACACTACCCATACATACATACGTATATACAAAATTACACACATGCATACATAATTGGATACACATTAAGTTATAAGGATTTTAGTTAGATTATTTAAGCACTGTATGCCTCTCTATTACTCCTGTGTAAAGACCGTGCTAACGAACACCATAGTGGTCGCGTTCGCACGATCTAGAACTGTTCCACACTAATACATGTACCACTGAAAAGAACACCACGTTTCTGCCCCTATAATTTCAGAAGTGGGATAACTGAACAAATTTTGTTCATACGCTCAACCTACAAAGTTAACTCAACCTAAACGAAGTGCAAACTATAAAGAATTCAGTGGTGCCAGGCACAATTGGAAAATGAATGTAATCGGTGCGGCCGACTATACTGCAGTCTAACTGCGCAATTGGCTGGGAAAACTCAACATGCAGAAAAGCGGCAACAAGGCAGCGCTCGCGTCGCGGCTGATCCCGGTGCCACCTGAAGCCCGAGGAGTTTGCCCATTAGTTAACAACGACGTCGCCGAATTAAAAGGTGCAAGTGACGAGATTGAGCGCGACAACGCCGGAGCTGCCCCACGACGTGTTCAACGCTACACAGAGGCCGCTAACAACGAGGTCAACGGGGTCAACGCAGGAGCTGTGCACACGCGTGGCCAACGCTACATAGAAGCTGCTTACATCGACATCGAACACGACGATTCCGGAACTGCGCCGCCGCGTGGTCAACACGTTTTGGAATTGGCAAGTAGAGTGAATGTTACCGAAGTTTCCATCCAATTGGACGACGTAACGCGCCAGTTAAAGTTACTCCAAATGGAAAACGAATACCTTAATCTGAAGCTGGTCAGCGCCTGAACAATGTTACCACACCAAACATGAGCAATGTTGCCACACCAGTCAAAAGCAATGTTGCCCAACCGGTCTTGGGAAGTATCGCTGGCGGAGATGCCAGACCGGGGGAAACGATTGTAAACAATAATTCGTTGCTGGCCATGGCCAAAGAAATGCTCCATATCTACGACGCACTGTGGGCGAAACGGCCGATCTAGTTTCATTTAATTAAATTTTAAAAGTGTTGATTGTCGCCAAAGCAACTAGAACATAAGCCAGTTGGACTATGGATGGTGCTCATGAGGGTCTGAAGACTCAGCTACAGCCTCTGTTGAATGCAGCCAAATGAGTAAAGCTAAATAAGGGATATGCATCGAGTATCGACAATACCATCTGCACCTGTGGTATCGAATGACAACAATTAACAACAATGAAGCCTGCAGCAACCAAAGTACCGCAGCGAAAATCGACAGCAAGCTACCGGCTGGGTTCCAGATTTAGCGATCAACTTCCTGGTCAGCAATCAGCCGTGCTTATTACTGGGAGGGAGTAGCTTGGGGACCACCCTATAAGTTTCATATCTCGGTCGGAAAATGCCTGTCAGTTCATACCACGCAGGCCACGCCGTGAACGACACTTTTCCGGCGTTAAACTTTTCGTTTGGTTCGTTTACCCTTCTCATCCATTATCTCATACATTATACATACTTTGTTATAAACCAGCGAACAATATAGTCAATAAAGGTAAAGCTGCCTTGCGACAGGCAGAGAGTTGTGTGGCAGGTGACCGCCAAAAAGGACACGCCGCTAATACAGCAGGACTCCGGCACTCGCTGGCGTGATCGGCGGCGTTGGACTTTGGCCGCCAAGGAGGAGACACCGAGAGGAATAACGGTACAGGGCGGACTTTGGCCCCGATCACGCGATATTCACCGGACTTTGGACACAGTTACGTGACCGACGCCGGCAGGAGTAACGGGACTGGCGGATCCTATAAAACGAGCAGGAAGCGAGCACACGGCAATAAGAATCAAAGCGAGTGCGTCAACTGAGCCAGTCGAGAAGTAAAACCAAGTCCGCAAGGAAGATCGAGATTACAAAGTCGAGACGATTGGAGCTTGACGTGGCAAGCCTTTCAGACTGAGGCTTCAACGCTGAGATCTACGTCGGGTGCGAGGATATGATCGAAAGGAGTCGTGATACGAGGCACGTCAAGGTCCGGCGATAAGGACCAGGCAAACGAAGCGACTGTCAGGTAGCGTCGAACTGTAGGAGTTGCACGCGTGGCTAGGCTTAGGCCGGGCGTTACACCGTCTCGACGACTAGGCCAAGGTGCAGAGCGGGCGACAGGGGTGGCAGTGGCGATAAGGTGGGACGAAAGTTCAGCCTGGCAGAAATTTCCGCAGCCGATCGGGACAGAATAATTAGAAATCCAATAAACAACCCTGAGTAATAAGTTAATCCGACGTGTTCTCATTGGTCGGGCAATAACGTATATAAATTTGGTGAAACGAACGTACACATTCGCTGAGCTACGGCTGGAAAATCAGCTCGTTACATCGTAAGTACAGCATAGTCGTGAATATATAAACTAATCCCCAGAACACATGTGGTCAAAAACAAAGTCGGTAACGTTACGTTAGTACGCACCTTTTTGTTCATATTTCTATAAATGAAAAGCAAAAAGTATTATATCTTACTAGCAAACCCGGCAAATTTTGTTTCGACACCAGATGGCTTCGTTTTATGTAACATTTCGTTTGGTGATTAAGATAAAGAAACATTTTTTTTTTTTATTTCATTTCACAACCGTAATGAATTTCACAACTTAAAGAATTTAGATTTAGATTTATTTTATTTAGGATCCTGACGCTACAAGAGTAATTCTTTCAAGTTATTGCATCAGTCACAAAAAGAAGTCATAAATTATTAAAAATATCTTTATATTAACAAGATTTATTTGACTAATTGAACTAATGATTTAGGAGTTATATTATTTATAATTATAATAAAGTGTATTTTATTTGTTATACATGTTTGAAGTGTTTTAAGTTTTATGATTTATGTGTGTGTGCTAAGTTTTTAGTTGTTTTTTAAATTGTAAAGTGCTTCTAATTGACCTAAGTTGGTTGGGTAGATGGTTCCATAATTTAATAGCGTAAACGAAGAATTGTCTGTCAGAGCTTGCAAGTCTTGTGCGTATACTAATAATATTATTCGTCAGTTGCGACGAAGGAAATCTGATTAGGTCAAACAAATACTCTTCGTTATTATAATTTTATAATTATAATTATAATTTTTTTGAAAGAATATTAAAATCCTGAAATCGATCCCGGTACGAACATTTAGGTTAAAGATTTTATTAGCGCTTTCGGTTACGTGGTCCGTTCTTCACAAATTGGAAACGTATCGTGCTACATTGGTGAATGTCACCTTAATCTTTTGCTGACTTATTGCACCACAGTTTCCAAATATTTCAAGCCCATAAAAAAGTTTTGGCACTATCAGAGTTTTGGAAATTAAAAGTCGTATATTAGTCGGAAGAATAGACTGTGTTACGTAGAACTGTCTTAACGTACCATATGTTCTCCCTATAACTATGTTTATATGATCATTCCAAGAGAGTGTCTTATTAAAGAAAAAACCTAAGCTACAAGTCTTTTCTACATATTCCAAATTCGTGGCTCCCAATCGGAGCTTCGGTAGATTATCCGCTTGAATATTCTTGTTGTATATAACGATGCATTTGGACTTAACGGGGCTTAGGCTCAGACCAGTTTTCTTAGCCCAATTGCTAACACTCAACAAGTCAATGTTACATACATTTATACATTCATCAACTTGACTTAACAACTGAACATCAACTTGACTTAACAACTGAACATCATCTGCATACATATGAACATTACACATAGACAAAACACTTGGCAGGTCATTAACATAAATGGTAAACAATAACTGCCCTGATACAGATATCCCTGTGGTACACCACGAGTGGTGACTCAAAACCTTGACACATTTTCCCCTACAGCAACAGCTTGCTTTCTATTCGCAATGTATGATTTCATTAACTTAATAACTGTTAAAAAAAAGTTATACATACGCTGCCGTTTCGTTAACAAAATGTCATGATTTAGAGAATCAAATGCCTTGCTAAAGTCCAGTAGGTTTAATAATGTAACCCTACTGTTATCCAATTCCTGGCGAATATCCTCTGCTATTTTGACTACTGCATAAGTGCAACTTCTTTCTTGGCGGAAACCAAATTGGCTTTTATTCGGCAGATTATTATTGATCAAGAAGCTATTTATTTGTTCGGCCAATATTTTTTCGAAAATTTTTGACAGATAGGGGAGGATAGAAATGGGTCTATATTCGTCATTGGCTTTAGGAATTGGCATTATTTTTCCAGTTTTCCAGGAATCAGGTAACTCGACGTGGTGATTGCCGTATTAAACACATGAGTGATGTGGCTTATAATCTTTGGGAGAAGTATTTTTATAAATTTTAGATACAGATCATCCAGACCAATGGCATTCGACTTTATCTTCAATATAGCTTCTAAAACATCACATTGACTTACACAAGCGAATTCAAAACAATTAGCACTACCTAACAGGGACTCAGTGGACAGGTATGAATTATAACTACATTCAGGAACATTAATTGTCAAAAATTTGTCATTTAGATCGTCCACGTTAACGCCATTGTTTATCACAAATTTTATATTGCCGACTCCCAAGTTTTTTATTTCTTTCCAGACTTGTCTAGTTGCACCGGTGAGCTTAGAGCTGAAATAAGCACTTTTATTGGTATAAATCAGTTTTTTTACACGGACCCTTTCAAATATCGGCTTTGTCTCGTTTAGCTATAGCTCTCTTAATGTCATTATTAAACCAAGAATTTATTGAATTCTTGACCCATTTTTCTCTAATACGTACGTGTTTGTTGTAAAGATATTCAATGTTAGCGTTTAGAAAGTTTAATTAAGAGTCTGTTGATGGAAACCCATAAATGTTATTGCAAGTACTGTGGGAGACATCATAGTTTAGCATATCATAGTCAATATTTCTAAAGTCTCTGTATTTAAAGGTTTGCTCAGTGCGGTCAATTTGAACGTTGTAAGTCAAGAAAATACGGTCATGTTTTGAGAAATTCGGCACAGAGATTTGGTGAACAAACAACAAACGCGAAAAGCGTTTCTAAGCAGTGAGAGAGAGCGAGTGGTCAGTAGTCGGGAAACACTTTTTGGCAGCGCTGTTTTAAAGGCCGGTACGCAGACGAACGAACAAAATACCAGAAAAATACCAGGTGGAGCGAGAGAAGACTTTTGGTATTTCCAGAGCGGAGTGACAAGCAGAATAAAACATTTATTGAAACGACCTGTTCTCAACTATTGGGCTCTCACTCTCTCTTACCGTTTCTTCACACATTTCAAATATAAAGATCCCTCCAACAACAATAATTTACACAAAATCCGAGTCCAGGAGTTTAGAAGAGATAAAGTTGTAGTAATTAAGTTGGTAGAGTCAAATTCAATAATAAGGGATTTGGGTAATATAAAATATTTGCATAAATAATGGTCTGGAAGGAAATAGCTCCCTCGATGTCATATTTGGTTATGACTTTGGTGAGCACGGTGAGATGTCACGTTCCGTGGCTGAGATGTAGACGTCTGAGGCGACGGCCAGCGCCCGCTGCTGCTGAGAGAAGGACATGTACAGCAATGGATAGAACCAGCGCACCTTCCGCGAAATGTATGCCAGCAAGGATGTGGGGTACAATCAGAGTAACTTCGAATCATTCCACCAGTCCAACAGGAGTGGCAACGGCAACCTCCCAGATGGTGGTGAACTTCATTTGGTACAAACAGAATCACCAGCAGCAGCCGGTAGAGCAACCCTTGCCCTCGTTGTCGATCTAGGAAAGAATGTTGGATAACTAGTAGAGGGAAAAAGAGGCGGTTGTACACCATCGAGAGAATCTGGGCCACGGTGTCGGTGGCCATTGTGCGCAGATGAAATATTCCGAAACGAAGCTGCAAATCTGTGCAACTGACTTGTCTTTCGAATGGATTATATTTTCAACAAACAAAACAGCTTATTTAAAATACGTATGACCGCATCATCTACCTCCCAAAATGCCGAAGAGCGTTTTAAGAAGCGATCACACTGTAAAAAGATGGAATCTTTTTGGTGTTGCGAACTGTTTTACTGTCTGCGTACTAAGCTTATCGTCAACAAACACAACATCAAGCAAGGTATTCACCGTACTGGTGTAATGGGTTGGCATCACAGAGTTTACAATTTTTACTCCTAAAGATTTCATATCATCACTTAAGTTTAATTCGTCCAAAATATTACTGTTTTGGTCACCTGCCAGAATAATGTCAGTATATCTATAAGATAGGCTTGCTACAGCATTGATAATAGTCAAGTAATTAGTCAGTTTGTTGGGTCTATATGTTACATGCAGCTGATTAATACCCTTGATCTGCTATTTCTTACATTAATTAGCTCAAGAAAAATATATTCAGTGGGATCATCAGCCGATTGCTTACTATTCATTCGATTACTTAAAATTCGAACCATCGCATAGCTAGTCATATTGGACATCTCTGATATTAAAATTTGTAACAATTAAAATCAACAAAATTATTGGCACATTGAAAACATACACAGAAAAAATAATAAATACTCCTATCGTATGAACTCTTAGAGGAACACAAATTCCTAAAAGATATAATAAATTACTCTTAAAAGCTACAAATAATATTTGGACATTGAGGTACCTTCGGCGAGGGGAGAGCCAGAGCGGGAGAGTGCCAATTCAGCACCAGTGATCGATGAAAGCTCATCGGGATGCTGGATGATGTACACATCATCTCTCCCACTGCACTTTACGTGCACAATCCCACGTCGCGTAAATACAGATGCGATAGATTTGTGCTTTTAAAGACGGAGGGCTTCTATGAAGATAAGGAAATTATCTCTCGAGAGCTGCTCGTTTACATAGAGCGCAGCCGGCGAGTCTAAACCCAACAGGTGTATGCTCAGTTGTTGTTTTGTTGAGCATCGGTAATCACTAAGCGCGCGAAGAAGTGAAACCTTTTCCCTCGTGGACTCCAATTTTATAATAATTGGTGGATCAACCAGAAGGTGCTGTGATTTTCGGACCCGGAGAATGTCGCGGACCCTCGGCGCAGGGACACGTTCATCGAAAGGCAAAGCTTATTGAATAGCGGCCGCAAAATTTCTCCTTCAACAAAGGGAACCCCTTGCATTCGCACTGCACACGCCTCGCTTTCGGCACGCTGTGCGTCAAGCCTACCGTGCACCGAGCCAACTTGGGATTTCAGGGAGCGCAGCTCTTCAACTTTCCGCTCCAGCTGCGACATGCGATCCGCCATCTGCTTCATCTCCGTGGGGACACCCAGGAGCCGTTCCAGTAGCACTCCGAGCAACCTCTCCTCGACCTCGCGGATGGTGCATTTTATGGGCTGGGCTTGCTCATCGAAGCGGCTGTTCATAACCGCGATCAGCATTGGTGGGGCTGCGTCATGTGTGGCACCGGAGGGGCGGCCTCGCTTAGCATCAGAAGTTTCCTTCATGCGCTTTCCCTCTGGCAAAACAGTTTTTTTCGTCTTCTTTGTGAGTGTTATTCTTTGTGTTTATGGTTCTTCCTTCTTCCCTTCTGCTTGATCGTTTTCGCTATTGCGTTTTTGACTGTTTCTTTGAGGGGTTTTTAGTTTGTTCGTGTGTCTTTGCGTGCGTTCAAAGTTTATTTTCACTTAAAGTACTTTCATTGTGCTTCTCAAAGAATTTTTAATTAATTTCGATTCGTAAGTGAATAAACTTTGTTAAATATAGAAAATAGAAATAGAAATACTTTGCTCGATGATTTGCGAAAATATATTTAAAATTTAATTATTTTCGGGGAGCGCAGGCAAACACGTCTTATATCCACAATGGCGTATATGCTTTTCATTTCGATTACAAAAATGAAGTGTTATTTAGTTGAAGTAAATTAAAGTGAATCCAAAGTAAATACTGAATCGAAGCGCTATACGTGTCCGCAAATTATCCGTTTCATTGAAGTGCTCTTCGGTAAACCACATTTTTATGTAATTTGGTCTGACGTTAACACAAACAAAGCGGATGGTTTTCCAACTCGTTAACACGCAACGTATAACTGCCCATGTGAAAAAACAATGATTTTCTAAATTTATTTCGCAAACACAATGCGATTTGCCTTGCGACTTGTTAATTGTAATTGCAAACGCAAGGCATACTTTCCGTTAATAATGGTTGCCTCAATAAAATTCGTGCGTATCCGATGGCATTTGTTCTAATGCTGTTTTGAACATGTTAACCACAGCAATTATAAGCGTGAAAAATTCTTGCATCTGTTTAATAATTTGTCTCTTTAACTGTTGTGTTCACTGTATAATGCACCGAACATTCAGCTGATTCACCATCGACGAAATGAAATATATTTGCAAAAATTGACGCGGTTTATCTGGTGTTAGCACCATTGAACCATGTAAATGATATATTTTGTTGCTGTATCTTTAACCTTGCAAGTCGGCATGAAGCCGCCTTCTCTAATGATATTAGCTCCAAAGGAAGTCATGCGAAAGCAGTTAATGTATTCAAGGATATGTTGAAGATAATGGATGGAATCGGGATCACTTCAATCGAACAATGGTTTCAGTGGCTGTGGTGGTGTAAGTAATGGATCCAGTTTGACTTTTCCACTTGCGCAGCACAATCCAGCCGTTTCTCTTTTGAACTTTAACGCATTGCAATATCGGCATATAGTCGTCATTGGTCCAGTATCTAAATTTGCATTATCACTGAAGTTCGCAGTGGGATCATATTGGAAATATTATTATAATATTTTGTCTTTCTTCGCTTAAGTTCTGTTAATACACTTGTTGCTGGTTTGCATGTCTTCTGAGGCGGCCGATGTTCGCACGTCGTCCTCTAGGCATTTTGGACTATGGACAGAGTGGTGAAATTAACCTCAAATGCTTGATCCACATAATTTACATAGTTCAACTTACCACCTTAAAGACAAATGGCTGGTGTTGAAACTGAATAAAAATTTGCACAATATACGTGATTGATTTGTTGGTTTCCAATTGAAATGTTAGGAAACAAATAACTTAATTTTTTAAATTTTTTTCACAATTTCACAATGAACACAATACCGGCTTGTCACATGAAATTAACTGAGTCGAGAACAATAAGTAGCTGTCAAACAATGTATCACGCACCGCATGCTATATAGCAGAGATGGCACTGTATGTAAAAAAAGATTTTCCCGCTTGAGTCGCGGAAGAATTACGGAAGAGTCGCGGAAGAGTCGGGGAAGTATCGCGGAAGTATCGCGGAAGAATCGCGATAGAGTCGCAGAAATATCGCGGAAGTATCGCGGAAGAATCGCGAAAGAGTCGCAGAAATATCGCGGAAGTATCGCGGAAGTATCACGGAAGAGTCGCGCGCATATTGCGTCCATCATTTCAATGTTCCCGTACATTCATGATTTCAGCCGAAACAGCACGACGATCGCCTTGAAAGATTTAGTACAGGTACGGGGTCTATTTCGCATTACCTTCATCTAATTTCTATTTTATTCAAAAAAATAAATTTGAAAAAAATATTTGCAAACTTTATTGTATTTTTATACCCTTGCAGAGGATATTATAATTTTGCCATGATATTTGCAACGCAGTGAAGAAGGCATCTCCGACTCTATAAAGTATATATATTTTTGATCAGCATCACCAGCCGAGTCGATCTAGCCTTGTCCATCTGTCTGTCCGTCTGTCTGTCGGTTTCTACGCGAACTAGTCTCTCAGTTTTTGAGCTATCGGGCTGAAATTTTCAGCATAGTCTTATTTCTTTAGCACGCAGTATAGATGTCGGATCGGCCGAAATCGGACAACTATATTCTACAGCTGCAATAGGAATGATGTCGAAATTAACGTAAAAAAACTTTTAACTTCTTTGTTTTTCAACGTATATCAATCAATTTCAAGATATGCCAATTTTTTACGGTTATAGAAATACGGTTTTAATTTCATTAAGATCAGACAGCTATATCATATAGCTTCCATAGAAACGATCGGTCGATTTAAATGAAAATGTAAAATTCTACATGTAAAATGTAAAATTCTACATGTAAAATGTAAAATTCTATATGTAAGATGAAAAATGTTTACAAACTAAAATATTTTTTCAGCTGTAACCAAAATGAATCGATTTTCAATAATCCAATTGCAGACTGCAAGGGTATACAAATTTCGGTTTACCGAAGATAGCTTTCTTTCTTGTTTTTCTTGTTTATTTTTTTTGGTTACGAGTTTATTTCAAGTTAAGTATGTGAGGATGCGAAAAAACTAAAAATACTTTTTTTCATTCGGAAAATATAACAAAATGGGACCAATTTAACTACTTACTATCCTTGTTTTGGTTAATTCGTTGTTATTGTTTTGAGTTAAATATGTGAGAATGTGATAAAACTTAAAATACTTTTTGTTCATTTGAAAAATATCACAAAATTAGATTTTTATGCTTTACTTGAAAGTTTTCGATACTTTAGGTTATGTTCTCATAGACAAATGACAACTGGATGGAAAATCTGAAAAAAAAAACATTTTTCTGCTTGGTTTACTTTAACGCGTTTTTGACCATATATATACTCACCAAGATTTCTACTTTCGTTTAATAATCTCCAATTTAATAGATTTTAATTTAATTTTCGCCCATAATCTTTATATATATAATTTTTCGTGTACGTGTTTCGATAGTGTGCTTATATGAATTGCAGGAAGGTGTAGATCAGAGGTCGGCAGCGTCGTATACACTGCAAAACATTTTCGTATATATATGTTCAGGTGCCGCTGCGGCAGAGAAGCTACCGAGTAGCCTGTACACAATTACTCGGTTCTCGAAGCAGCAGAGAAGCAAATTGTTCTGGTCTGTTAGTATCATTCGGGTCTCTTATTATCATTCGGGTCTGTTAGCTTCGCACACATACGCACTAAAAAAAACTGTGTGTGGCTGGGTGCCGACAACTGGTGTAGATTCAATAATACATGCATAATATAGTGGATGAACAATGATATTTAGAGGTTTTTAATTTGATGTCGTAAGTAATCACTTTATGTTTGAAGTTGGCATTTATACATAAAACTCAGCTCTAAGTAGAAATTTCCTCTTTTCGACTCTTCCACGGATAAAATAAATGTAGATTTGTACAAAAATTGACAGTAAACAATAATATGGATATTCACCTAAAAAATGATCGAGTTGCCAATGAATTTTTAAAACAATTTTTAAAAATTGGCGTTGGAAAATATAGATTGTTCCAACAACATTTGCGCAATAGATTGATGAATTGATTGAAAATTTTTTTTTTTTTTTTTTTAATATTCTTTAGAATTACAGAAATAATGATTGGTTAAGAGATCGCACCATTTTGGCACTAAAAAACATTCATACCATTCATTTTCAAATTGAAGCAAAACTGCCAGGAGTAGTCAAGATATATCAATCAATTGACAGTGTTATGAATCAAGATGAGGCAATGAATTATCCAATTGAATTTTCTAATCCATTGGAACTGGCTGATATGCTACCGCATAGCTTGAATCTAAAAGTTGGTTCTTTATAATCAAAGCGAAATAGTTATAGCGAAATATAAATCCACCAAAACTATGTAATTGCATTCGATTGGCAGTGAAAAAGTTATTGCCAAAATTGATAGAAGCTACGATCTTAACAAGGTCCAAGGGCAAACATTTCACGTTTGTGGTGCGAATTTGGAGAAATTATATTTATCACATGGCAGATGTTCCAGAGTCGGTATACCAAGTCGTTTGTTTATTCATACTCAAAATGATAAGAAAAACATTTGTTTATCCAAATATTTTAGATTTAGTTTTTAAATAGTTAGCAATTAATACAAATTTTTGTGCGTAGCGAAGCACGATCCGGGCCGTCTTTATGTAGCCAGTTCTAAAGTAGGTCATGATCAAAATGGAAAAACAAAAAATTATTGTTTATCAAAATAAATTAAATTTAGTTTTAAAATAGCAATTATGTTAATCCAATATCTGTTATACGTATCAAAGTACATAAGGGGCCGCTAGTTTACACATTAAGATAAGATTAGAATATTCTTTGCTTACAAAAAATACCACTCAATACCCATTAATAGGAAATACAACCTTATTTCCTTCATAGCACTAGTTTACAGGCAAAAAAATATATATACGTTGAGTCACACTTTTTCCGACTAATTTTGAGCTACTGAACACGATGAACTCATTAAAAAAAATTTCAAAAAACCGTTTTGAAGATATTTGCGAAAAAACAGATTTTTTATATTACGCTACAAATATCGAAAACCGTTTGTCCAGCAAATTTAAAATACGTACTATTCAAAATGCAATAGATACACGTTTCCTAAAACTTACGGCTCTTTGTAGTCAGAGCTTTATTAATGCAGATATAAGCGCTTTCAGCGCTTATCATATTGCAGTTGTACTACAAAATTGTTTTTCAAGGGAAGAAGCCTGCTTTGTGATTTTGTTTTTTGAGATATGATGATTTGAAAAACATTTTAGGTATTAAAAAAAATTGTTGCATAAAAGCTTAGCAGCTTCTTTAAAGGAAGGATAGTTTTCAGCGAAAATTGTTCGCGGACAAATATTTTACAAAATCATAAAGCTCTGCAGAAAAAGCTGCTTGGAAGGCGTTTAAAAAAGAAGTTTACGGATTTTTTGGAAATATAAGAAGAAGAAATTATCATGAATAAATTTAAATAATGATGAAACATTAATTAAATTTAGTTTTATTCTTAACTATAGGTTTCAGCATGTCATTTAAAATGCACTATCTAAACAGTCTTTTGGTCTTCTTTCCGAAGAACTTGGGAGCAGAAAGAGATGAACAGGCAGAACGATTTCATCAAGATATGTCACCTTTTGTTAAGCGTTACGATGGTTGATGGGATGAAGGAATGCTAAGCGACTATTGCTGGATGCAAATACGGGAAGTTTTCACATAAGAGAAGAAGTTCAAATAATAAAGTATTCTTCCGAGCTTGAAAACTCTTAAGGGAAAACTACTACATGGTTGATTAAATGTTGTTATTCTTTTTATACCCGGTACCCATAGGGTACAAGGGTATTATAAGTTAGTGCCAATCGAGAATATATGTAACAGGCAGATGGAGGCATCTCCGACCCCATAAAGTATATATATTCTTGATCAGCATCGCCAGCCGAGTCGATTTAGCCATGTCCGTCTGTCCGTCTGTCCGTCTGTCCGTCTGTCCGTCTGTCCGTCTGTCTGTCCGTGTGAAACAACAGATCTCAGAGACTATAAGAGCTAGATACCAAATTTGGTGACAACATTGAATCTGTTGCACGCAGATCAAGTTTGTTTTAAAATTTGACGCCATTCCGCCCCCGAAAACAAAAAACGGTATATAACCATATGCGTGATTTTCGCGTAAAGCAATAGATTGGCTTAATAAGTAGGCAATTGTGGACGTGTTCTGAAATTTTGAGTAAAATCGGATGATAAACATAGAAGCATTACAATAAAGTTTAGAGAGAAAGAGAGAGAGGCACTGCTTAGGAATAATTTCGCGTGTCTGAGCACTTAGCTTTTGGGTGACAGTAGCGAAAAAAAGTGTTGCGTGCTTTCGAGCGCAGTATTAATTCGTAAAGCAGCTGCGTACAGCTGCAGAATTAGTTGCTCAACATGTTTTTAGTAATATTTGACTTTATTTGTCAACTTTTTGTTTTTTCCATGTCCGTGTGCTATTTAATTTCACGGGCAATACTTTGGGTACCGGGTATCTCACAGTCGGTCACTCGACTGTAGCTTTCTCACTTGTTTTAATAACATTTAAGCATTCCGAGGATCCTGCAAGGGAATAGGATGTTCGCTGAAAACTATCCCTCCTTTAAAGAAGCTGCTAAGATTTTGTGCCACGATTTTTTTTTTAATACCTAAAATGTTTTTCAACTCATTATATCTCAATAAACACAACTGCAATATGATAATTTTATTGAATTCGCCATAACTTCTAGAATTTTTATTGGATTTGCATATATTTAACCTTAACTCTTTAATGACATAGGAATACTTGGATCCGTTTACTCAAACTAATTTAAAACTTGTTTTTTTATATTTTCAAAAAGTAAATGAATACTGGCTATAAAAAATATTGCCAAAAGTATTGCATGTTTTTTTTACTTTCAGCGCTTATATCTTCATTAATAAAGCTCTGACCACAAAGAACCGTATGTTTTCAGAAAAGTGTATCTATTGCATATTGGATAGTACTAATTTCAAGTTTGTTGGACAAACAATTATCGATATTTTTAGTGTATTATAAAAAATCTGGTTTTTCGCGAATATCTTCAAATCGATTCTTTGAAACAATTTTTTAATGAGTTCAGCTTGTCTAGCGGCTCAAAATTATTAATTGATGTTTCACATAGGGAGATCGTTTTGCATAGCCCGCTACGATCCAAAGTAGCACAAAGTTTGCGTAAATTGAACCAAGTACAGCCTGATCGTATTACGATCAAGCGTGGCAAGCTTTCCGGGCAGTATAGACCGAAATGTATTCTGCTTCCAAGGAACCCACCACGAGTTCGAGAGATCTCATGCCTAAAAGCCAGCGTGCTTTTAACGAATCTGGACAATGCTTGCAATAAAATGATATGAGTGGGATCTTGGTATATTGTAGTATGCACGTATATTGAATACCCACTGTACCGAGAGTACTTAAAGGGTACGCACTGTAACACTTTGATGCAGTGTTTACTTATTTCAATGTCCCGGCCATAAACCCTAAGTGGCCGAAATATGAACCGATCGCTATGGCTTAGCCAGCACACAGAGAGTGCTAGCGTCTGCATAATTGTAACAAACGGACAGCATGTGCATATCCCTCGCGCCTCCACTCGAGAGCGCATAGCCAATGTATATAAGTACATTCATACATACATAAGTATATACCTACATAACCGTCTCTCTGCCGCCGTCTGCGGGCAGCGCAGCTACGAGACCTAGCCTTAATTAGTCTTAAAGAATAATGTAGAAATACAGAAGGAATCCGATCGTTTGAGCATTGCTGCTCCAAATAAATAAATAAATATTCTTACTTCAAATGGATTTCTTTTACATCAATATAGTCGAGTCTTGAATTATCTTCACCAGAAAAAGTATGGTCGCTAAAACATAAACAATACATAAACAAGAAAGGAAGCTAACTTCGGTAAGCCGAAGTTTGTATACCCATGCAGTCTGCATCATCTGGATCATTGAAAGTCGATTCATTTCGGTAAAATTGAAAATATATCAAAGTTTGTCATTTTTATAACATTACCTACACATTTTACATTTTACATGTAGAATTTTACATTTTCATATAAATTAGCCGATCGCTTCTGTGGAAGCTATATGATATAGTAGTATATAGTAGTTAATAAAATTAAAACCGTAATTCTAGAACCGTAAAATACAGCTTGAAAAAACAAAGAAGTCATAATTTTTGTTCTATTAATTTTCCGATCATTTCTATGGCAGCTATAAGATATAATGGTCCGATTCCAGCCGTTCCGACATATATACTAACTGCAATTGAAAGAATGCTATCTGCAAAGTTTCATTCAGGTAGCTCAAAAACTGAGAGACTAGTTTGCAGAGCAACGGACAGACAGACGGACAAGCAGACGGGGGGACAGACGGACACGGCCATATTGACTAGGCTGGTGATGCTGATCAAGAATATATTTACTTTATGGGGTCGGAGATGCTTCCTTCACTGCGTTGTTAGCTTCTGGACAAAATTATAATACCCTGCAAGGGAATACAAATATTTTAGTTTGGAAAAAATATGTCCAAAACTATTTCGTGCCAGACAGTGTTGGCCAATATTATAACAAATAGCGTGCTAAGATGATTAATTTTCGTTTCCGCCGGAAAAATCCATTCATTGCTCTTCTCTATATGTAAGTAATTAAATAATAAATTCATAGTTTTTAAAATAACCAAGATAAGGATTTATATTATACCTTATATTATCCAATGTTGACCAATGATTTTGTGAGTTTTTAATAGGAATAATGTAAACGTTTCTATAATTTAACACGAGTGTCAAAAAATAATAGAAAATCCTCGTTATCAGCTGATGCAATGGAGTTTCAGTTACTTGTAATCCTATTCCAGATGTTCCTTTATTTGGATGTTGTAAAGTTGAAACTGAAATTAGAATATATTAAAATCATTGTAAAATGATTCGTTAGTATGCACGTTGCGTGGTTAAAATATCCATCGGCTTGCTTTTTTTCAAGCCGTTATCTCCAAAATATTTATTTTGATTAACTTGAAAGGCAAAAAGTTCTTAATTTTTATAATGCATGAATGAAGAATCAAAATAGAAGTTTAACTTTGTATCGCCCCTGCCACTTTGCGTGTTGTTTTACCCGATACCCATAGGGTACAAGGGTATTATAAGTAATAGCCTTTTTACACAGCCGCTTAAAAGTCGCATCAACTTTTTTCCTGCTGCACCTCTTTAAACAAAGCACGAGTTGATTCGAATCCAGTAGGCGTACAGTGCTCTGTCTAACTAGTCGACATTTAACTATATAACTAACTATCTTTATGAAATGGCTCAAATAAATTTTGTCTTTTATATAATACAGTGAACAGCATGTTTGTACGGTAGTGATTACTATTTCAGTGATTTGGACTGAACACTGCATATGGCAGTTGTGGGTTATTTATAATAAATGACACAAGCGCCAAAGCACAAAAATAACCTAAATATGTAAAATTCTGAATACAAGTTAGTATGATTTTAGTGTTTGTAGTTGATGCTGAGTTGATGCGACCTTTTTTGTCCCTTTCTGACACATGTATTGCTTACGGAAAAAAAAGTCGTTGCGATTTTTGAGAGTTGAAGCAGATGCGCCTCTGTGTAAAAACACTATAAGTGCCAACAGAGAATTTATGTAACAGGAAGAAGGAAAAATCTCCGGCCCTAGAAAGTATATATATTCTTGATCAGCGTCACCTGCCGAGTCAATTTAGCCATGTCCGTCTGTCCGTCCGTCCGTGCTGGTAAACATATCTCAGAGACTGTACGAGCTAGAGTCACCAAATTTGGGAACAGCATTGTAATCCGTTGCACGCAGATCAAGTTCGTTTTCAAATTTTGCAACGCCCACTTCCACCTCCGAAAATCATAAAAAACGTTATATAAGCTATAGTGGTTACATTCGAATTGAAGTAAGTACATAAACTAAATAAATAGGATTGTGCAATCGATTTCTGAGATTGAGTTTGAGACTCAATGAGTATAGTCGGATAATAAGCATGGGAGTTAATAGGCAATAAAGTGGGAATTTGAAGATACGGTCTACCAGACACCTAATGATTGTTGCAAAGCTGCATGCAGCCGACCGGGTCGATGGTTCGATCCCAGGCACAGGCGAAATTTTCTCACTTCTTTTTCTTCAATATTTGTATATCCTTGCAGGGGGTATTATAATATTGCCATGATACTTGCAATGGAGTTAAGGAGGCTTTCTCCGACCCCTTAAAGAATATATATTCTTGATGTCCATGTCGATGTCCATCAGTCAGTCCGTCTGTTTGTCCGTCTGTCTGTCTGTCCGTCAATCTGTCTGTCCGTCTGTCTGTCCGTCTGTCTGTCCGTCTGTCTGTCCGTCTGTCTGTCCGTCTGTCTGTCCGTCTGTCTGTCCGTCTGTCTGTCCGTCTGTCTGTCCGTCTGTCTGTCCATCTGTCTGTCCGACGGTCTGTCCGTCTGTCTTTCGGTTTCTACGTGAACTAGTTTTTTAATCAAATTTACAAGCTTCGATATTTTTTAACATTACCAAATGGATCAAATTTCAATGATCCAATTGCAGACTGCAAGAGTATAAAAACTTTGGCTTATTATTATTTTTTTTTACCAATAATTGAATAAAAGAGAACAAAATTTATAAGTAAAAATAATGAAAATAAAAAAAAAAATAATAATTTTGGTTTTCGTTGGAACTAAACACGGGCCGGTCTTGCAAAACTTAAATGTATCGGCCGCTTAGACAACTGGGCCATTACCGATATTACATATGAATCGGCCGTTTTCATACTAACTATACTAACATAAAGAGCGTGAGCAGGAAATTACATAAAATAATCAAATTCACTTTCTTAAATTTCGTTTGCATTACCCAACTTCGGAAGAACTGAAATCTAATGTATTAATTGAATAAAACGGAAAGAAGCGAAATTTGCAATTGAATACAGAATTGAATTGAATAAATTTTATGGAATGAGCGTTAAGAGGAGTTAAACTCATTCTATTAAAAAAGCACAAACCCGGCACTCAGACCTCTAGGCTACACCCTATATTATATAATTCGCGGCTTATGGCGTAGCAAGTATCTTTAACACTTTAGCTTTAAAAAGCGACATTATTTCTGTGCGCGGAAAAAGAAGCCAATCGCCAATAGCGCCTTAAAATCTTATTCATTGGCTGCGATCGAGCGAGTGTTGGTGCTTCGTCGAGTTTTCGGTTATTGAGCTTTATGATGGTTCTAATTCGACAGAGTGTTTGTTCGGGAAGTGAAAGTTTGGGTACCGGGTATTTCACTCGACTGTTGCTGTCTTGCTTGTTGTAATATGTTCTTACAAAATATCCTAATCGAATTCAACAGAGTCTTTCTGTTTCGTTGTGTATACGATATATAGATTGCTGTGATTGCTACTCAGCTGTTGTGTGCCGTCACTCGTATTGATTTGCGCTTAATCATTGCCAGTTGCTTAAGTGTTGTTTCCGTTCTTGGTTTTCCCTACTTTTCTGTGGGTTTTCACCAACAAAAATGATCCGTTTAAATGGGAAAGATGTGCTTCCAAGCGACTGTAGGAGAATACGATGGGACTTTGGCCTAATGCAGCGATTTCGTGGCTAAGCCTTTACAATCACGGTGTAGCCTCTCCCAGGTCCCAGTATTTTGATATGTCCAGCGAAGCTCGCCTATCACAATTCTCTCAATCTCTCTCCCCTGTTGTATGTACAGACTTAGTCGTTGTATTCACTATGAGATTTAGTGCCAACCGAGAAGCTCTATAAAAGGCAGAAAGAGGAATAATGTGTATATAATAATGTATATATGTATATTCTTAATTAGCATCACCAGCCAATTAAGCCATGTCCTTCTATCCGTATGAAAGAACAAATCTCAAAGACTAGAAGAGCTAGTCGCATTATCGTTTCTCTTTCAAAGTGAACGGTCGTGTTTTTGTTTTGCGACTCGTATTTGTGTAAAATCTTTGCTATAAACCACCGGGGTTTATTTAAAACTTCTATCCTGTGTCAATAATAATTCACCGTTTCACTTCGCGGGTGCATGCAGCTGTTTTTGTGTATTAATAACTATTTTAATTTCATTTTTAGTTTTGTGCAGCGATTTGCTTATCTGCATTTTTGCATTTCTCTTTGTGCTTTATCCGTTACGCCGAAATTACAGCTCGACGGCTTAAGCTCCCTAACTCTCGCTCTCTTGCTCTCTCTTAGTGCACGTAACTACTCTTATTTTCTCTTAACTTCTGACTGGTACAGTGGTAAGTCACTATAATGTCTTCCAGTGTTGTCTTCGTAATTAAAACCTGCAAGAAAGCAATTTCTGCAGAGGACCATGGTATTGGCTGCTGGCTGTGTGACAATGTCGTGCACGCCAAGTGCATTGAATGCACAGGTCGGATGGCTGATATTATTACAAAAAACATTGGATTGCGCTACTGCTGTGAGGCTTGTCGCGATGTTGAAAGGGAAATGATAGCACTCATGCGCCAAACCAAGAATGGTTTCAAAGAGCTACTTGTTAGTTTGTCGCAAAACTAATGAGGTGCTCATGACGCTGGACTCCAAGTTTAATGGCCTAAAGCTGTTAAACGAGTCCCCAAAGCGCAAGAAAACCACGGTTTGCACACCGCATTTGGCCGCTGCCCTGCAACTCGACGCAGGTTCTCAACAGCTCACTCCCTCGGCACAGCCCCCGACCCCAATATATCAAACTCCTATGATATTGAGGTTGGGTGCTAGGAAAGATTCGGTCTCCGAATGTGCCGTGACAGGGACCGCAGTTCCAGTGTTGTCCGTTGAGTCCGCTGGCGGGTCAAAATCAAAATTAACGACCCCTCAGATCTCCGTCCCGAATGCTCCCCAGGGTGACAGGCCTGGATTACCGGCCGAAATTGGTAATACAGCCAACCAGTCTGTGTTGCCAAAAGCCCTTATTGCAGTACCACCAACTAGGCAGATATTTGTCTCTCGGCTTCACCCATCTCAAACATCTGAAGATGTTACTGTCTTTATTCGAGACAGAAAGAAGTCCGATAAAATTAAGGTGGAAAAATTTAAATTTTCTTACGCTAGGGATATTTCATCTTTCAAAATAAATGTCACTGACGAACTCTTTAGCACAATATGCTCTGCCGATTTCTGGCCGCAGTATGTTGTTGTTAAGAAGTACGAAGACAAGAAAAAGAAAAGACGGCCTGTAGAAATTAGTCTACCCAGGCCGGACAAAACCACTGTGCCAGCTCCAAAAAACTAACCAATTCCATACTTCTTACCTATCAGAATGCAAGGGGGTTATAAATTGTATTCTGATAGTGTTTCCTTGGCATCCCAGGTGATTGTGTTCACAGAAACCTGGTTGAAGCCGGAGATCCTAAGCTCCGAAGTTTTTCCAGCTGGCGGGGTCCTCATTGCGGTAGACTCAAACCTCACGTCTGAAGTATTAGCTTTCGAGGAATGCAACGATGTTGAATTCCTTTGTGTGAAGCTATCATTTAATGGTAGTTTTACTTTTATTACATGTTCCTACATTCCTTCTTTGTCGGAACTTCCTATTTATTGGAACCGCTATCCAGTCGGTCTCCAATAGACTTTCGGATAGGGACCATTTAATTGTTCTAGGTGATATTAACATTCCTGGAGCTATTTGGTCCACAAGTGAATCCTTTAACATACTTTTAACTAACGATTTTATTGATGGCTTATTTTTTACATTTCGTTGTCTCAAGTCAACCATGAACTATCAGCTATCTTGGGCGAATTCCGCTATTTCTGTAATTTTTTTTTCACTCAAGTTGTAGTTTGTAGTGTCTGCTGTTCGATTTCAATTGAACCGTCGATTTAAATCCGGACTGGGCGTGTTTTCTCCCATCGAGCAGCGACATTTTCGGTTTTTTTGGAGGTTTTCTTCCACTTTTTTCCACTTTTTGCGGCGTGCAGGCCTTCCTATTTGTAGGGTATAGCTCAGTATGCCCAGTGAGGGTGACAAGAAACCGACATCTACCCAGGGAAAAGAACAAAAACCAGGCCGTCATCTCCGCTTCCCGCTCGCGCTAAGCCAGCACCTAAGGCCTCAAGTCCATCAGTCAGAGCGATATCCACTCCTAAAGGAAAGAATCTTCCAACGACAAGTTCGAAGACAACTCCTAAAATTGTTATTTCCAAGCCGTTGACAAAATCTTTAAGCGAGTCTTCACTTGCGGTCAAGCCAGAAAATCCCTCTGCTTCCGGAACCAGACCAGCCGGAACTAGACCAGCCAACCGCCGCAACCGCGGCGTTGCACAAATTTATTGCAGTCAGCGATCGCTTTAGCCTCTTTGAAGCCAAGATCAATACTCCTGAACAAGCTCCTCCGTCTCTACATACGTTGCAAGTCCGTCTTCAACAAGTGAGAGCCTTATGGGACAAAGAAGAAAAGGAGTATGAAACGTGCTCTGATCTAATTGCCCAAGAAGGATCCCTCAGCACATTGCCGCTGCTGCAATTAAAATATGACTACTGCTACTCAGTATTCGAGTCTTGTGCAGCACTTATTGGCGAAAAAATCGACAGAGCGACGCCTCAAGCCGTGCAAGCTTCATCCCAGCCGCTAATTTCGTCCGGTTGCCGGTTACCTCCTTGCGATACGGAAGTTTTCGGCGGGGACTACCTCCGATGGCCCTCTTTCTGGCACCTGTTCACGGCAGTATAACATATGTCAACAACCCCAGGCTGACACCGGTCGAGAAGCTGTTTCATCTTCTCACGAAAATGAGCTGTGAGGCGAAATCCATAGTATCGAAATCCCCTCTGACAAATGATGGGCTCGCCTCGGCGTGGGAAGCTCTTCAAGACCGTTTCCAAAATAAACGACTTTTAGTCAACAGCCAACTCAAGCTCTTGTTCAAATTGAGTTCAATATCCCAAGAATCTGGTCATGCGCTAAAAGATTTACAGTCCACGATTTAGGGGTGTTTGACAGCGCTAGCACATTCCCAGATATTCACTGAAATCTGGGATTGTCTGCTGGTCTTCCTGTGCGCAAGCAAACTGCCAAAGATGACCATTTCCTTATGGGAACAGTCCCTGACCTCGTAATCCTACATTCCGGCTTGGGAAGAGATGAACGCCTTCCTAAGCGAAAGGTATTGAACATTGGAGGCGATCGAGGATATGAAGCCGACTCAAGCAGTCCCGAAGAAGCTTCAATCCTTCAAAACCAAAGTCAGCACAAAACAGAGAGGGTGTGACTTAGAAGAAGTAGCTATGTCTAAACTGTTTTGCGAGAGGCCACCAGCTACGTGACTGCACCAGCACACACAGCTGTTTTACCTGTAAGGGGAGACTTCATACGCTGCTGCAACGCGGCAGCGCGAGTTCCGAAAATGTTAGAGCCTCAAAATGCTCGCCCTCCACACAACCACCCTCGAGACCCTCCAGTCATAATGCATCCGCGAGCACTTCAACGGTGCAAAACTACTTCGCATCAGGCACTACAGCCGTGCTGCTGAGCACGGCTCATCGACTCGGGATCCGAGGCGACATTCATTTCCGAACGCCTTTTCAAATTAATCAAGCTGCCATTCCGTAACATCCAGACTCAAGTCTCCGGGCTGAACCAATCGGTTTCGGCGAAGTCTACCAGGCTATGCCATTTTACAACAAGCCGGGTCTACAGCTAGACACCGCAGCCTACGTCCTTCCGGAATTGACCGGCAAATTGCCCTCACATCCAATTTCCCGCAATTCTGTGAAAGACCTGCCCGCTCTCCAATGGTCAGACCCCACCTTCTTTGAGAGCTCGCAGATCGACATCCTGATCGGAGCCGACATTTTACCGTCGGTTATGTTGAGTGGCACTCGAAGGAGTATTTGCGGCTCACTCCTAGGCCAAGAGGTAATTTTTGGGTGGGTGCTGACGGGACCAATTTCCCATGTTAAATCCAATAAAGTCGCATCCTTTACGACTCAGGTTGACCAAATAGGTAACGATTCGCTGGACACGCTTCTCAGAAAGTTCTGGGAGGTGGAGGATCTACCAGTACAGATGGTAAAAGAGTCGGATTCTTATTGCGAAAGGAACTTTCTTCAAACAACTAAGAAAGGCGCAAGACGTGGTGACGCTTCCTTTCTGCGACCCTGAAAATTCCGGATCCGATCTAGGATATTCGAGGTCCATTGCGTTGGCTCAGTTTCTTAGAAATGAGAATCGTTTAAAAAGAGACTTTCTCCTAAATAAGTAATGTGACAACGTGATTCAAGAGTATCTGGATCAGGGTCATATGAAAGAAGTTCCGCCGACTCACAGTTCTCCTACCTGTTATCTTCCACACCATGCGATAATTAAGCCTGAAAGCACCACTAACAAGCTCCGCGTTGTATTTAACGCTTCAAGCCCTTCGGCAAATGGAACCAGCTTAAATGATATTCTTCATGCTGGTCCTCCAGTCCTCGAATCCGATCTGACCATTCAGATCCTGAAGTGGCGATATTTTCAATATGTTTTCAGTGTGGACATCACTAAAATGTACCGTCAGATCTGGGTCGATTCTAGGCATACTCCCTATACTCAAAGAATTCTGTTCCGAAATAAGGAAGGAGAAATCCGAGACTTTGAGCTGCAAACCGTTACCTTCGGGGTCAACTGCGCTCCCTTTCTCTCTATTAGAGTGCTGCAACAGCTAGCAAAGGACGTCCAAGGGCCATTTCCAAAGGCCAGCCACAGTATACAACAGCATATGTATGTCGATGATGTGCTAGCCGGGGCCAACTCCGTGACCGATGCCCAAGATTGCATCCAAGAGTTGCAATTAGCTCTCAGCTCCGCCGGCTTTCCTTTAAGAAAGTGGACCTCTAACCACAAGAGCATTTTGAGCGAGATTCCAACTGAGCACCTTCTTCATAACGAGTTCCTCGACATCGATGCCGACAGCACGGCCGAGACGCTCGGTATTCGATGAAGAGCGAAGTCCGACGAATTCGATTTCGTTCCTCCAGAAATATTATTGGAACCTGCCTACACTAAACATGAAGCTTTATCCCAAATCGCTAAGTTGTTTGATCCTGCAGGGTGGCTCTCTCCGTTCATTATACGTTCCCAAATGTTAATGCAGGAGATCTGGTTGCAGAATTTGAGTTGGAATTAAAAGCTTCCCATTGAACTTCTGAAATGGTGACAGCAATCCTTCCGCATTTGCCGACAGCCAGTTCCGATCTCCGATGCTGGACAGATTCCACTATTGTTCTAGACTGGTTAAGAAAGCCTGCTGCAGCTGGACCACGTTTGTGGGCAACAGAGTGGCCAAGATTACTCAGGCAACATCAGTCGACTGTTGGGCACACGTTCGATCCGAATAAAACTCTGCCGATTTAGCCAGTCGAGGCGTATCCCTGCACAAGCTAGCGGATAATCAACTCTGTGGGAACGGACCAGAGTGGCTACAAGGACCACGCGAGCTATGGCCATCACAAAGCGACTTCCATCCAATGACCGAACTCGAACAGTCAAGGGGCACTTCAGTAAGGTCCCTCCCGAAGAGCTTCTCGAACGTTTTTCCAAGCAAGACAAAGCACTGCTGGTCCTGGCGTATGTTTTCCGATTCCTGAACCGCTGCCGCAAGAGCTCGATCTCGCCCAGTTCAAGACCCACTAGGGATGAGATCCGAGATGCAGAGAGAGCTCTGATCTCCATTGCGCAGCGCAGAGCATACGGCCAGGAGCAGAAGCATCTAGAGGAGAAAAAGCCCCTTCCAGTGTCGAGTCCAATCGCGAATTTGTTCCCTTCCATCGACCAACACGGCCTTTTGAGAGCATGTGGTCGCCATATGATGAACGCCATCCAATAATACTCCCCTACTGTAGACTGTCTCGCCTTCTCATTCAATTTGCTCACCAGATTACTTTTTACGGCGGTAGCCAATTAATGGTACGCCTGATCCGATCGATGTATTGGATTCCTAAAATCAAGAATCTGGTGAAGGCTGTGGTGAATCCGTGTAAGATTTGCACGATTTACAAAAGGCAACTGCAAACACAGCTAATAGGCGATTTACCAACAGACAGAGTATCGTTCTCGAGGGCCTTCACTTACACTGGCATAGATTATGCTGGCCCTTTCGAGATAAAAAATTATACTGGGAGAGCGTGTCTCATAACGAAGGGATATGTTTGTGTGTTTGTATGTTTTTCCACAAAAGCCATCCATTTGGAGCCCACCTCCAACCTGACAACCGAAAAATTTATAGCGGTCTTCGCTCGCTTCGTAGCGAGGCGCGGGTCCATTCGGATATTGGCAAGACCTTCGTGGGGGCAGCAATGCTGTTTTCCCGGGACTTCCTACAAGCCATCAATGAGTCCGTGACTGATGCATACAGCCATCAGGGACTCGTATGGCGGTTTATTCCACCAGGGGCTCCACATATGGGCAGTCTGTGGGAAGCGGGGGTAAAATGTTTCAAAACCCTTTTTTATTAAGCCACTGCTACCCGCAAGTATACGTTTGAGGAACTTGCGACACTTCTCGCAAAGATCGAGGCTTGCCTCAATTCTAGACCCCTCTCCCCGATGTCTGAAGATCCCTCAGATTTGCTTGCCCTCACAACAGGTCATTTTCTTGTTGAAGGGCCCTTGCTGTCCACGGCTGAGCCCGAGATAAAGGGCAACGCCAAGTCGATAATAAATCGATGGCAACACCTAAAGGCCCAACATCAGCAGTTTAGTGCACGGTGGAAAGATAAGTATTTAAAAGTACTCCACAAACGCCATAAATGGCAATTTCCGACCAAGAACCTCCAAATCGACGACTTGGTAGTCGTCAAAGAGGACAATCTTCCGTCGAACGAATGGCGGCTCGGCAGAATTGTGTCTGTCTTCCCAGGAGCCGATGACCGCATTCGAGTCCTCCTCCGTTCCTAGGGATTAGTGTTCCTCGCGTTTCAATGTCCAAAGTGCAGTCCACCAATACTAAAGTAAGTTTTTCTTTTTTTCTTTGTTTTATCGTAGAACAAGTTTCCCGACAAGGCTCCTCGTCCTCGTTACGCCCAATCCTTGGTGAGCAGGCGTACTAGAGGTATTCAATCCTACCGCTGCCGAGTCTGCAGGGAAATCCATCGTGCCTCACGCATTCGCCGCCGAGCGTCGAGACCGCCTCCGCCCCCATCTGCCAAGTCCGTCTCCCGGTTTCCGTCGCAATCTCGGAGCCCCATAGCGCGCCCACGTCCGGAGGTCTCCGCTCCGACTCCATCGGCGGCCACGTGGGTCAAGCAGAAGGTGATACACATCCTCCCGACAGCGGTCGTCGTGCTTGATGAGGGTCCACCACCTTCGGGACCGGGGCGATGATCGACCCATGCATGGCGGTGAGCAGCATCGATCGCTCTTTGACATCCGCTTTCCGGCTGCCGATTAGCAAGGTGGGAATCCAAGAGTTTTGCTCGGCGACGATCCGGTCTCGAACAGGAGACTTTCACCTCGGGGTCGTCCTCAAGATCGACCCAAGCCTAAGGATTTGAACTCCTACGCGGGCTATGAGCGACGCCGTGAGGCCGAAGTTCGAGGACATCCGCCTCGCTGACGACCAATTTTACCGCCCAGCAACCATCTCCCTCGTGTTAGGATCCGATATAGTTTTCAAGATTATGCAACCTAAAACTGGAAGATGGGTTGCCGATTGCGCAGAACACTGCTTTCGGATGGACCGTCTCCGGCGCATATCAGGGGAACTAACGCTGCAGATCCTGCCGTTGCTTGCGCAAGGGGGGGAGAATGTTCGCGCCACAGGGCGCTTAGTTTTCAGAGGCAGAGCGCTCGCCCGCTCTCCCTCTCCTCGGCCGTTTTCCCGCTCCCTCCGTTTCTGCCGGGAAAAGGCGCCTCTCCACCGGCTGCAGCTTGCATTTGTTCCCTTAGTTAAGTTAGTCTTAAGCAGAGAGTGAAGTGAAATAAAAGCATATTTGTGAAGCCAACGCCGACGTCAACCTCTTCTTCTTTTTGGCATCTGGGATATTTTTCGCAGCCACCAACTCCAACTATCGCCGACGCAGCCCCTAGAAGGAAGCCGGCAACTTATCTAAAGATCCGCCCCCTCCATTACACTATGGAAGTGTTCGTCTCCCTTACCTACTTTCGGAAAATAAGCTATGCACTTCAAACAATTTTGAATATGTTCTAAGACTCTGTCCTTCATATTTGGAAACCAGTAGCTTTTGACATCGAACATTTTATCTCTTCCTATAATGGGTCATATTGGAAGAGATAAAATGTCGTTATGGTACTTATATAACACATACTCCACCATTCGATTCGGTACGTAAAATAATAATCGTTTGTCATTGCTTTTTCTATAAATCACGCCATTTCTCATTTCATATAACTTATGCACACTGTTTTCTAACATCTTCTTAATTTCTTGGACCATTACATCTTTTGACTGACAAATTACTAAATTCGTTTCGAACGTATTTGCCTCCACTATCAATATGTGGTTGCATCTGCTTAACGCATCTACATGCTGTGCTTTAATTTGTAATCGAACTCCTGCAGCTCTAGAGCGCATCTTTCTTTTCTTGAACTCAACTCAATCTTATTGAGCGTTAAGGCTAGGGAGTTTCTGTCTGTTTCAATTTTAAACCGTTTGCCAAGAAAATATATTCTAAACCTTCTTAACGCGAATATTAAGGCTAAGGTCTCTAACTCAAAGCTGTGATATTTTGCTTCCGTTGCCGTCGACCTCTTTGAGAAATAGAAAATAGGATGCAACTTGCTGTCTTCTTTTTTCTGAAGAAGCACAGCCCCGAACCCTAAAGTACTTTCATCACAGTAAAGCTCGACATCATCCTTGTAATCGTATTTCGCCAGAACTGGCGCTTTCATTAATCTACTATAAAAAAAATAAGTCGTTTTCCTTCCTGACGCTATAGCTCCAGAACGCACAAACCGATTTCCATGGTTTTGCATTCGTTGGAAAGGTTTCGGGCTCCTTTAAGTTTGCAGCAAAGAAAATTCAAAATTGATTAGGGGCTCTTCAGTTATTAAATTTTTTTGCAATGTTTACGGGCAGCTGCTTTGATATTATTGTCAGGTGATTTTCTTCAAACATTTCCTGTCGTTCGTATAAACGGTGAGTCTAGAATTGTTAAAATGTACTATATACATGTGCGTGTACTTTTCTCATTTTCTCTTTTTAATATGAGCAAATATAGGCAGGCGAACGCGTAGTAAAAATGGGGTATTACAAAGACGATCACGGACTGCGGATGAAGGTAATGCACGAAATAGATCTGTTGACCACGTACCTGTACTGAATCTTTCAAGGCGTACACGTCGTGCTGTTTTGGCTGAAGTCATGAATGTACTGATACATTGAAATGATGGACGCAATATGTCTGCAACTCTTCCGCGATACTTCCCCGACTTTTCCGCGATACTTCCGCGGGAAAATCTTTTTTACATATAGTGCCATCTCTAATACATAGCATGCGGTGCGTGATACATTGTTTGACATCTACCCATTGTTCTCTGCTCAGTTAATTTCATGTGACAAACCGGTAAATTGTAAAAAAATTTTTTTTTTTTAAATAAGTAATTCGTTTCCTAACATTTCAATTGGAAACCAACAAATCAATCACGTATATTGTTCAAATTTTTATACAGTTTCAACAGCAGCCATTTGTCTTTGAGGTGGTAAGTTGAACTATGTAAATTATGTGGATCAAGCATTTGAGGTTAATTTCACCACTCTGTCCATAGTCCAAAATGCCTAGAGGTCGACGTGCGAACATCGGCCGCCGCACAAGACATGCAAGCCAGCAACAAGTGTATTAACAGAACTTAAGCGAAGACAGACAAAATATAATAAGAGAAAATGCCCGATTGGGACAACGCGTTAGGACACAAAGATCATTGGCATCATACAATCGCTTGGCTTTCCCATATGATCCCACTGCGAACTTCAGTAGTAATGCAAATTTAGATACTGGACCAATGACGACTATATGCCGATATTGCAATGCGTTAAAGTTCAAAAGAGAAACGGCTGGATTGTGCTGCGCAAGTGGAAAAGTCAAACTGGATCCATTACTTACACCAACACAGACACTGAAACCATTGTTCGATGGAAGTGATCCCGATTCCAGCCATTTTCTTCAACACATCCTTGAATACAATAACTGCTATCGCATGACTTCCTTTGGAGCTAATATCATTAGAGAAGGCCGACTTGCAAGGTAAAAGATACAACACACATTACCAATCACTCACACCAACACAATGAATTGCAACACATAACAACTACTTATACACCACACACTACACCATCACACGATCAGAAGATACACCGTATTCTTCAACAAATGATTGTTTGCAATTACAGATACAAGGACAAATATATTATTTGCATGGTTCAATGGTGCCAACACCTGATGAACCGCATCAATTTCTGCAAATATATTTCTTTTCGTCGATGGTGGATCAGCTGAATGTGCGGTTAAAGTTAAAGAGACGAATTAATGAACAATTGCAAGCATTTTTTCACGCTAATAATGCTGTGTTTAATATGTTCAAAACAGCATTGGAACGAATGCCATCGGATACGCACGAACTTGAGTGAAGCAACCATTATTAACGAAAAGTACGCAGGTGAAAATGTATGTATTCCTCGAATACCAATGTTTCCGACTGATCTACCGTTTGACTTCAAACGATTGCATTTTCCAGTTCGCCTTGCGTTCGCAATGACAATTAACAAGTCGCAAGGCAAATCGTTTAGTGTTTCCGGGATAAATTTGGAAAATCATTGTTTTTAACATGGGCAGTTATACGTTCCGTGTTAACGAGTTGGGAAACCATCCGCTTTGTTTGTGTTAACTTTAGACCAAAAAACAAAAAAAAGTGGCTTACCAAAGAGCACTTCAATGAAACGGATAATTTGCGGACACGTATAACGTTTCGATTCAGTATTTACTTTGGATTCACTTTCATTTACTTAGAGAAGATCAACTAAATAACACTTCATTTTTGTAATCGAAATGAATTCATTACTGTGTTGAAATGAATAAAATTTTTCCTTTTCAAATATAAAACAAAACAAAAAAAATGTTTCTTTTTCTTTTAATCACCAAACGAAATATTACATAAAACGAAGTCATCTGGTGGCGAAACGGAGTTCGGCGGGTTTGCTAGTATTTTACAAATATATTGCACCGTAGCTTTGCTTAAATTTAACAATTAAGCTTTTTCGCCGAAAGATTTCATATCTTAACCAATTTTATAATAATAATAACAATTACAGCCACAGAAGCTTCCTTTGGCACAGCCATTTTCGCGACTGTAGGGTATTTCAAATGATGAACTACAATAAATCCGAAGCCAAATACCAAGCAAAGCATTAGGTTTAGGAGGAAAATAATAGCGGAAACAGCGGAACAACGCATCGTATGTTCACTTTTGTCTGTGCTTCTTTTTTAGTTTTTTGTTAATAACTTTGAAAGCTACTATTGGAACAAAATGAAATTTTGGTTATCGGATTTAATGTAAATCAAACGAGGGATCGAGTAATGTAATAGTAAAGTATAATGTTTTTATTTATAGTAAACAGCGCGACACATGCGTTCTCGGCAAGGGCGTGCCGACGACTATATGTTACGATATATTTAGGGATGGTACAATGGTTCTTATCGATTTGAAAGATACAGGTATAGGAGTTATAGGGAATCTCCCGTGGCCCCTCAAAAAAGAGTTGACTTTCGGTGTACATCCTAACAACCATCTTGGAGCTCATGCGTGCCACGGGCGCAAAGGATTGCCGTAGCTTACACCGGATGTCTGCGTAAATCCCTTTGCGACAAGTCTCGCCTTGTCCATCGCTAATTGCGGTTTTCTGAGACTGGCGATGCATGTGTCACTGGAGTTTTCGGCCTCTGCTCAGCCATTTCTGGAACTTCTAGTCCAGGCTCGAGCTTTTGCGGTACTGCCGGTTTTTCTGTGGGTGAAGCTTGCAAAACATCGATTAGAATTGCATGCTCTTCACTACATTCTGTGTCAAAGAAATCCTCATACTGGTGCTCATCATCAAATTTGTCAAGAAACCTTAAATCTCGGCTTTTGTAAGTCTTTCTCTCATCTGGACACCAAAGTCTGTATCCCTTTGTTTGCGGCTCGTACCCAATGTATATGCATTTTTTGCTTTTTGGGTGAAATTTACCTCTTCTTGGTTTCTTGTCCAGAATGTACGCCACGCTTCCAAGTACCCTTTCATACGTAAGTATTAGCTTCTTTTGTGTCCACAATTTGTACGGTATTTCTCCGTTCATGTTTCGGGACGGGACTCTGTTTCTGATATGGTTGGCTGTCAAGATCGATTCTGCCTCAAAACTTACAGGTAATCCACCTTGCAGCATCATGCATCGTCCCATTTCAACCTGCGTTCGGTTTTTGCTCCGGCGTGTAGTCGTTTGTCAGTTCATGCCTTATTCCCTTCTCTCTGAGAAAAATAGGAAATTCGTTGTTCACGCCTTCTTTACCGTTGTCTGTACGAAGCGTTTTAATTTTTCTGCCAGTTTGGGTTTCTATAAAGTTTTTATTCCCTTTAAATATTTCCAAGACTTCATTTTATGTTTTAGGAAATATATTTCGCACCACATATTATTTTATGTATATGTAGATGACAATCGTAGTTGGACGATCTATCGAATTTTAAGACAAATATCGCAGCAATATTCGACGTACAGTGGCGGACAAAAGACACCATACGACCCCTTATTTTGCGTTTAAACCAGTCCCATACCTCTTAATGAAAAAGTAATGGTGCAGTCTTGTTTTAAATCTTATTTTAAAAACGATAACAAAAATTTCATGTTTAAACAATAGAAACATTTAAAGTTACTAACAAACAAGAATGAAAGCTAACTTCGGAAAAACCGAAGTTTATATACCCTTGCAGAATGCAATTGGATCATTGAAAATCGATCCATTTTGGTAATGTTGAAAAAATAATGTAGATTTTGTAAATTTTACATTTTACATGTAGAATTTTACATTTTCATGCAAAAAGACCCTTCTATGGCAGCTATATGATATAGTTGTCCGATCTTAATGTAATTTTATCACCGTAATTCTAGAACTATAAAAAACGACTTTATCTCGAAATTTATAGAAATTCGTTGAAAAACACAGAAATTAAAAAATGTTGTACATTAATTTCGCCATCATTCCTATGGCAGCTATAGGATATAGTGGTCCGATTTCGGCCGTTTCGACATATATACTGCGTGCTAAAGAAATAAGACTATGCTATAATTTCAGCCCGATAGATCAAAATCTAAGAGACTAGTTCGCGTAGAAACCGACAGACGGACAGACAGACAGACAGACGGACAGACAGTCGGACAGACGGACATGGCTAAATCGACTCGGCTGGTGATGCTGATCAAGAATATATATACCTTATGGGGTCGGAGATGCCTCCTTCACTGCGTTGCAAATATCATGTCAAAATTATAATACCCTCTGCAAGGGTATAATAACCCTGCAGTACCAGTTGTCATCAATAGGCCGTTGTCATCAACGTTTCATCAACGCGCCGACTGCGACTTCGGCCGAACCGACGCTCTCGTTCAATCGTGTCAAAACCGACTCTCTCGCTCTCAATTCTCTCTCGCTCAATTTCTCTCTTCAAAAATTATGTTGATGACAGTTTGATGAAATGTTGATGACATGTTTACATGTGCGACAAAAGATGCAGAAACGGGATCATGTCAAAGGAAAAGAGCAATAGGGATTAGCGGAACCGTTGTTCTTGGTCGGTATTCTTTGTGTTTTTCTCAAAGGCACACGTCCTTTTTCGCGACTCTCACTGGCGTTTAAGGCATTGAAGAGATTAGTCGAGAATTTGTTTAAGTTAAAAGTTCAAAGTTTAAAGTGCTTCTTAAATATAATAAAACTAGCAGGTGAGTTTTTTTAACTAAAAACAGTGGTGGATAATATTAACAAGTAAAATAAAACAAAACAAAACAACAAAAGAAAACAACAAAACAAACTACAATTTAAAATCAAACATATGTACATATCTTATTTTCGTTATAAATGTGAAATGTGGTGAAATGTGAACAAAATCAGTGACCAAATATAATAAATGAAAAAAAAGAGTACATTTTCCCACAGTGAAAACAATTTAAGAGGAAAAATAAATCCCAAGTCGCAGCCATCTCTTATTTTCGGTCACTGGAAAAATAATATTTCTATCCTTCGCTGTTATATATTTGTGTGTTGTGGATTTCATTTACTTTAATTTGTAAAAATAAAGTTTTTTGTGGTTTTGTTTTTTTTTTGCTTGTGGTAGAGCAGACACTACGGAATCCGCTCTGAAATCGTTATTTAAGTGCCTGAGGTTCGCCGAAAACCTCGACGCGGTGCACAAAAGAAGGGATGATGCGGAGAGGTCGAAGGAGTTTAAATTTAAAATGTTAAATTTAAAATGAACAAAAATATATAAAAAATTTAAATATATGTAAAACAAAACCAATTTTATGTTGTCGAATTTATAATGATGAAATATCGATGAAATGATGATGAAATGTTGATGAATTGTTGATGAATCAATGATGAAATGTTGATGAATCATCGATGAATTGTTGATGAATCATCGATGAATTGTTGATGAATCATCGATGAATTGTTGATGAAATGTAAATAATATATATATATATATATATATTAAACATTAATGGGATTGTCGTGTAGGCTTATATAGGAATTCAATGCTGTTACGGTTATTAAATGGTAACGGACATTGTAGTTATGACAAAGCACACGGAATGCGGCATTACGGGAGTAGTCTGACCTGCGCAGTGGCATTGATAAAGGGCAAACGATTTGAGAAGGTCTCCAGAGCACATTCCAGGGAAAGAAGGAGAGTGGCGTCGAAGACAAAGTAATCAATGGAGCTATCGACCCCAGAGCTGCCAACGTAGCAGATTCGACGATCCACAATAGTAGGCAGGTTTAAAAGTCTAAGTCTGGCTCTGTACAAGGGCTAGAAGCGCCCCGAATCAATAAATGAGGCTTTGATTGATAAAATTTCATGGACTTACCCTTATTAGGATTAAGCAGTAGAATGTTATATTGACACCAGTATTGATGGTTACTTAAGTCGAGCTGGAGCTGCATATAGGAATCTTTAGAGGCCATATGGAACTTTGATCTTGGATATATTGGTATTTTGGAGAAATCAATTCTTTGAGGAAGATCATTAATAAAAAAGCCAAGCAAAAGTGGGCCAAGGTCAGTGCCTTGTGGAACGCCTGAACTTACTGTGATTGTTTTTGAATATGTGGCATTAAATCGGACCTTTTGTGTACGATTTAATAAAAAGGAACGGATCCAAATAAGCAGATATGGAGAGAACCTTAAGAGGAACAAGTTGTGGATCAGCATCTTATGGTTCCCCGAATCGAAGGCTTTACGTTGGTAAAGACCACATCAGCTTGTTGTAGTGATGTGAAGCCTTAGATAATGGAGGCACTGAACTCAAAAAAGTTAGTTGTAGTTCACCGACTTCTGGTAAAACCATGTTGCGTGGGAGACATTATGGAGAAACAGTGGTGTTGCAGTTGATCGCGAACTATTTTTTTTAACAATTTTGGAATAGAGCTATGCCTAGCTATTCCACCATAGTTGCTAATATTGGACTTACTGCCCTTCTTGTGCATCGGAATTATAAAGGATTCCTTTCAAATTTGACTTCTAGAAAATGATCACTAATGGGAGAACAAACCTGGGTATCAGGACCTGGCCGAAAAGCTCAGAAAAAACACGTTTTCGTCTCTCACCGGACTGAAGATGGAGTCAGTATGGGGCAGCCGATAGGAAAAACAAGAAAGAAAGCTATCTTCGGTAAACCGAAATTTGTATACCCTTGCAGTCTGTAATTGGATTACTGAAAATCGATTCATTTTGGTTACAGTTGAAAAAATATCTTAGTTTGTAAACATTTTACATCTTACATATAGAATTTTACATTTTACATGTAGAATTTTACATTTTACATGTAGAATTTTACATTTTCATTTTAATCGACCGATCGTTTCTATGGCAGCTATATGATATAATTGTCTGATCTTAATGAAATTAAAACCGTAATTCTAAAACCATAAAAAACTGCTATGTCTTAAAATTGATTGATATATGTTAAGAAACAAAAAAGTTAAAATTTGTATACCCGGTACCCATAGGGTAAAAGGGTATTCTAAGTTAGTGCCAACCGAGAATGTATGTAGAGTTACCAAATTTGGTGACAGCATTGGAATCTGTTCCACGCAGATCAGGTTTCTTTTAAAATTTGGCCACGCCCACTTCCGCCCCCGAAAATTATAAAAAACGGTATATAAGCTGTTGGCGTGACTTTCGCCTTAAATTAAATAATAAACCTTATAAATAGGCAATCGTTAACGTGTTTTGAAAATTTTAGTGAAATCGGATGATAAACATAGAAGTTATTAAACAATTAAGTTTCTGGGTAAACTTCTTGAGAGAGAGAGAGAGAGATAGAGAGAGAGAGAGAGAGAGAGAGAGAGAGAGAGAGCGCGCACGTGCGTGTTGCTCAACATGTTCCTAGCAAAATTTGTCTTTGTTGGGTGTTGCTCAACATGTTCCAGCAACACTTGTTGCTTTTGAGAGTTGCCAAACATGTTCCTAGCAACACTTGTCTCTTTTGAGTGTTGCTCAACATGTTTCTAGCAATATTTGTCTTAATATGCCAACATTTTCTTTTTCCATGTTCATGTGCTGTTTAATTTCACCCACAATGCTTCGGGTACCGGGTATCTCATAGTCGGTCACACTCGACTGTAGCTTTCTCACCTGTTTTACATTAATTTCGCCATTATGGCAGCTATAGGATATAGTGGTCCGATTTCGGCCGTTCCGACTTATATACTGCGTGCTAAAAAATAAGACTATGCTGAAATTTTCAGCCCGATAGCTCAAAAACTGAGAGACTTGTTCGCGTAGAAACCGAGAGACAGACGGACAGACAGACGGACAGACAGACGGACATGGCTAGATCGACTCGGCTGGTGATGCTGATCAAGAATATATATTCTTTATGGGGTCGGAGATGCCTCCTTTACTGCGTTGCAAATATCATGGCAAAATTATAATACCCTCTGCAAGGGTATATAAAATTTTAAACTTCTCTGTTTTTTCAACGTATTTCTATAACTTTTAAGATATAGCGTTATTTTACGATTTGTGTAAAATCTTTGCTATAAACCACCGGGGTTTATTTAAAACTTCTATCCTGTGTCAATAATAATTCACCGTTTCACTTCGCGTGTGCATGCAGCTGTTTTTGTGTATTAATAACTATTTTAATTTCATTTTTAGTTTTGTGCAGCGATTTGCTTATCTGCATTTTTGCATTTCTCTTTGTGCTTTATCCGTTACGCCGAAATTACAGCTCGACGGCTTAAGCTCCCTAACTCTCGCTCTTGCTCTCTCTTAGTGCACGTAACTACTCTTATTTTCTCTTAACTTCTGACTGGTACAGTGGTAAGTCACTATAATGTCTTCCAGTGTTGTCTTCGTAATTAAAACCTGGAAGAAAGCAATTTCTGCAGAGGACCATGGTATTGGCTGCTGGCTGTGTGACAATGTCGTGCACGCCAAGTGCATTGAATGCACAGGTCGGATGGCTGATATTATTACAAAAACATTGGATTGCGCTACTGCTGTGAGGCTTGTCGCGATGTTGAAAGGGAAATGATAGCACTCATGCGCCAAACCAAGAATGGTTTCAAAGAGCTACTTGTTAGTTTGTCGCAAAACTAATTAGGTGCTCATGACGCTGGACTCCAAGTATAATGGCCTTAAGCTGTTAAACGGGTCCCCAAAGCGCAAGAAAACCACGGTTTTCACAGCGCATTTGGCCGCTGTCCTGCAACTCGACGCAGGTTCTCAACAGCTCACTCCTCGGCACAGCCCCCGACCCCCAATATATCAAACTCCTATGATATTGAGGTTGGGTGCTAGGAAAGATTCGGTCTCCGAATGTGCCGTGACAGGGACCGCAGTTCCAGTGTTGTCCGTTGAGTCCGCTGGCGGGTTAAAATCAAAATTAACGACCCCTCAGATCCCCGTCCCGAATGCTCCCCAGGGTGACAGGCCTGGATTACCGGCCGAAATTGGTAATACAGCCAACCAGTCTGTGTTGCCAAAAGCCCGTATTGCAGTACCACCAACGAGGCAGATATTTGTCTCTTGGCTTCACCAATCTCAAACATCTGAATATGTTACTGTCTTTATTCGAGACAGAAAGAAGTCCGATAAAATTAAGGTGGAAAAATTTAAATTTTCTTACGCTAGGGACATTTCATCTTTCAAAATAAATGTGCCTGACGAACTCTTTAACACAATATGCTCTGCCAATTTCTGTCCGCAGTATGTTGTTGTTAAGGAGTAAGAAACCAAGAAAAAGAAAAAGACGGCCTGTAGGAATTAGTCTACCCAGGCCGGACAAAACCACTGTGCCAGCTCCAAAAACTAACCAATTCCATACTTCTTACCTATCAAAATGCTAGGGGTTTATGTAGAAAGCTTCCTAAATTGTATTCTGATAGTGTTTCCTTTGCATCCCAGGTGATTGTGTTCACAGAAACCTGGTTAAAGCCGGAGATCCTAAGCTCTGAACTTTTTCCAGCTGTGTACACAACGTACAGGCTCGATCGGCCTTCCAGGCGAGGGGCGGGGTCCTCATTGCGGTTGACTCAAACCTCACGTCTGAAGTATTAGCTTTCGAGGAATGCAACGATGTTGAATTCCTTTGTGTGAAGCTATCATTTAATGGTTGTTTTATTTTTATTACATGTTCCTACATTCCACCCTTGTCGGAACTTCCTATTTATTGGAACCACCTTTCCGCTATCCAGTCGGTCTCCAATAGACTTTCGGATAGGGACCATTTAATTGTTCTAGGTGATTTTAACATTCCTGGAGCTATTTGGTCCACAACTGAATCCTCTGACATACTTTTAACTACTGCACGTCACGATTTTATTGATGGCTTGTTTGATATTTCGTTGTCTCAAGTCAACCATGTACGAAATTCCTTAGATCGCTTGCTAGACCTCTGCTTTGTCTCTGATCCGGGTCAGTTTGGTTAGGGTCCCGCCCTTGACGCTACCCGAAGATCCATACCATCCTACTTTCGATTTGACAATCGATATTGGGACTGCTATGGAGAATAAGTCTGATCGGCCAGAAAAGAAAATTCACTGCTTTCGCAAGGCGGATTTTCGACGGCTTAATAATTTTATATCTGAATGTGTTCCGGTATACTATTCGTCAATCTCCAATAAGCCTCCCTGGTTTAGTAAAGAGTTGACTCGCCTCAAAAATGTTAAGTCCAATCTCTATTCTAATTTTAAACGTAACGGTTCTCAAGCTGTTCATTCTCGCTATTTAGCGGCTCGGTCAAAGCTTACCGTGCTTAACGCGCAGTGTTACAAAACTATTTAACTTGTTGTAGGGTTCAGTTTGCGCAGGACCCAAAACAGTTTTATAATTTTGTCAACACTAAACGTAAGCCTATTACACATCCTTCCTCGCTTTCATTTGAAAATACGACAGCAAACAATGATCAGGCAATCGCCGATCTTTTTGCTCAGTTTTTTTCAAACTACTTATTCTCCGTCATCCGATTCAAACCAAACCTATTCTTATAGCTTGCCCAAATCAAACCTAATCCTCAGTCCTAGCTTAAACGAAAGCTGACTTCTTTTGGATCTTCAACGTGTCAAGCCGGTTTATTCGCCAGGTCCCGACGGAATACCAGGCTGTGTGCTTAGGTATTGTGCCGAGTCCCTGTGCAGTCCCCTTCTAAAATTGTTTACCTTATCCTTAGAAACTTTCCAATTTCCCCTTATTTGGAAGGAATCATTTGTGATTCCTCTCCACAAAAAAGGTAGCAAAGTGGGTGCTAACAACTATAGAGGAATCTCTAGGTTGTCAGCCATCCCAAAACTTTTCGAAAACGTAATTACTCCCCATTTGCAGCACCTGTGTAGATCAGTAATTTCTCCATGCCAACATAGATTTATTAAACGAAGATCAACAACTACTAACCTTCTGGAGCTCACTTCTTTCATTATAAGGGGCTTTCCACAAAATTTGCAGACAGATGTGATCTATACTGATTTCAGTAATGCATTTGACTCCGTTAATAAGTCCCTTCTTGTTAGGAAACTCGACTTAATGGGTTTTTCTGTCGATCTTCTCAGGTGGATCTCAAAGTTATCTAAATGGTAGGACGCAAAAGGTTATATTTAAAAACAACTTGTCGAATGTTCTCCGGGTGACCTCTGGTGTCCTGCAAGGGAGCCACTTGGGTCCCTTACTTTTTACTTTATTTATTAACGACCTGCCCAAAGTCTTGACTAACTCCGGAGTACTCATGTACGCTGACGACGTTAAACTTGGTGTGCAATACAAAGACAGCGCTTGCCAGTCAGATTTACAAATAGATCTTAATTACTTTCAAACATGGTGCAATGCAAACTTATTTAACCTAAATGGCTTCAAATGCAAGCTAACATTCTCACGTGTCACTCCCATGCTTGCGACTTATACGCTGAACTGCTGCTCTTTGGAAAGGATCACTCTAGTTGAGGATTTGGGTATCCGCCTAGATCCTAAACTGGAGTTTATTGATCATATTTCGTGCATTGTGAATAAAGCCAGGGGTGTGCTGGGATTTATTAAACGGTGGTCGAAGGAATTCGATGACCCCTACGTCACGAAGAATTTATACACTTCGTTAGTTCGTCCTATTTTAGAATATGGATCTTGCGTTTGGAGTCCCCAGTGGGACGTCCACAGCAAACGCATTGAGTCAGTTCAAAAGAACTTTTTACTTTTCGCTCTATGTGGCTTAAACTGGGATGCAAACTTTAGGTTGCCCTCTTATTCTAGTAGACTTCTCCAGATTAACCTACCTTCCTTAGCAAACCGTAGAACGATGTTAGGCATTGTCTTTATGTATAATCTGATCCGTGGTGACGTGGAAAGCAGCGATCTATTGGGTCAGTTGAATTTCCACGTACCATGTAGAACCACAAGGTCCTACCTGCCTTTGGTTTTGCACCACTGCAGAACATCGTATGAAATGAGAGTATTATGTGCAAATTATAATGATTTGTATAAAATTACCTCATCTGTAGATAGCTGCCGGCAGTAATGACTTGACCATTCTATTATTTATAAGGAATTGGATTCAATTGATTGAAATTGAATTACTGTGTATAATTTCCTTTCCGGAAACAAAATCTACACATAGGGGCTTAATTAATAGTATGCGGATGAAAAATTTCGTTAATGATAAGCTCTATTCGACTGATGATGTAAATCTTCAGGAATGGGTAAGGGATTAGGACCATGTTAGAACCAAGGGTATAGTTTGGAATGGATATTTTAACGAATATGAACTCAATAAGCTCAGCATCAGAGTTGCTCAACACCTGAGACGTTAGGCTAGCCTTTACAGCGATTAGTACACAACCTCCTCGAAGAGAAGGGCGGTCACGCCCGTTTATGTGCGAGCTCTGATTTCTTTGTTTTATCTAAAGCAATAGTGGCTGAGCCAAGAAATCTTAAGCCAGTGGTATCAGGCTTTCTGTTGAAAACAAAGACCCTATATATTTCTCGATCAAACAATGCACGCTTGTATATGTAAATGAACAGATCATAAGCCTTATAGATTTGTCTCGATCTAACGAATGAGGAATAAGAAAAATATATACATATATATATATATTTGTTTCATCTTTGTTTCTCAAGCGTCAGTCGCATATACAATTTTGCAACACACGGTGATTCCTGTTTTTTCTCTTCTAACTCTGCTGCTCCATATGTCAAGGACCCAGGCACTGACAAAAGCATGAAGTTCTTGCGGTGTGTGACTCAAGATTAAAAACAAATTGATAACCAATCGAATATTCCATAGGGACACAATTTTGTGGCTTTGGACAATAAGGTGTTGGCCACAATTCAATTGAGTGTAAAGACATACCAGTTGGCCTACATCAAGAAGTACTCGAATTTCGTGGAGGCATGGAAAAATTGAAAGCCGTCCATCAACAAATCGAATCTGTACGAAAGACAAGAGATCAGTTGCCTTCGTTGAGGACTCTTACTATAATGTTAAAGAAAGAAGAGCAAAAGAAAAGCCGCCAATCGACAAAACAAAGGCATTCGTTAACCTGACATTGATAAATCGGCTTAAAGATATAAAGATAAAGATGAATAGGCAGAAGAAACGAACAAATTTCGCTTGCTTCAAGTGTCGTGAGCAAGGCCACATTAAGTCCCAGTGTCGAATTGTTAGTAACGGAGACGAACACCATTGCAAGGTGACGAAAAATAAGGTGAACCTCCAAAGCACCAAGCCTAGTAATTAGTTAGTAGGCCATATGTGTTGTGAATGGGAGCTATTCACAAAATTTGGGAAGCATACTTAACAAATCGGACTGGCCGGCGCTGGTCGAAGGTAAAGGTAATGTTAAGATACAGACAGACCTGTGCATGTTAGCTCCAAAAAATCTTTTCTACGTTCTGAAGACGAGCGGAATTTTTATGTCCGTAAGCAGTTCTGCGCAGAAAAGGTGCAAGGTGATCTTTGAAATAGAGAACGCCAAGGACGTACAAGATGGAAAACGCACTGTAATAACTAATAAGATTGGCAATTTGTACTTTTTTGAAGGTAGGGCAAAGTAAGTGCTTTCCGATGTCAGCTATTGATTTTATTTTGCTCCACAAAATATACGGACACATTAATTTCTCTAGCATAAAAAAAATAGCAAATATTTACTTGCCAACCAATATCACCTTCAAAAGGGGCATGGTCAGCAAAATCCATGCCTTTCCCGACGGCAACATGTAATCGGGCTGATGGGCCCAGACGCAAGGAGTACATTATGGTTGGGTACTCGGTAGCAGCCATAACTTACTTACATTGTGGCACCCTGTCACTGCGAGCGTTGCTGAAAGCGGAGAGCATTCTGGCTCTCATTGAGTCAGTCGTTTATATAGACTTGTAAAGTGCGAATCGCACCGAAGAAATAATAAATATTGTTTGTATATCTGAGTAATTGCGTGCAGTTAGTTTGTAATTATTAGGCTATTTGCAGGTCATTACATTGGCGACGAGAGAAAAACCGAACAAAAAAAAAAGAATAGAAAAAGACCGATAAAGAATAAAATTCATTTCGGCTGTATGTGTGTTTTTCTGGTACATACATACATACATTAAAAAAAAAAAAGGAAAAAGGTGTGGCCACTTATGTGTAGCCTAAGGAATACTAAAAAAAAAAAGTGTGGCTACATAAATGTAGCCTAATTGTGGAAGTTTTAATACAGCCTACGAAAATAAGAAGATAAAAAAAATAAATAAGAAATAAAAAGAGTGGCCACTTAAATGTAGCCTAATGGAGGCCTTTTCGATACAGCCTAGGAAAATACTAAAAGAAAAAGAAGGCGCGTTATTACGGCCTTTGTAATAGTTGGTCATTGTAAAGATGTTTTTCAATTGGGAATCGAATAAGAAAAAAAAAAAAAACTAAGTAATGGCCGAACTTAAGCCATTCCTATGCAATAGCATAGACAAATCTCTGTGGCGCTCCGAATGGGAGATCTGGTTGCGCGCATTCAACATATATGCGGACAGCGAAGAGATCAGCTCAACTCTTAAGAAGCGCAATAAACTTTTGCATTTGGGAGGCTCACAAGTGCAGTCGATTGTGTACAATTTGCCAGGAGCGATGATCCCGTATATTCCGGAGGAACAGAACGATGTCTTCACACCTTTGGTGGAAAAGTTAAATGAATATTTTTCGCCGATACGCAATTCGGTATTTGAGCGACATTTGTACCGTGGCATGACACCGCGGGATGGAGAATGTTTCACCGAGCTTGTTATGCGATTGCGTCAGCAGGTGAGGAAGTGTAATTTTGGTACTTCCAAAACAGAAATAGAAGAGATCTGTCTCAAGGAAAAACTAATTGATTCTTGGGCACCGGCTGAGCTGAAGAAAAAGTTGCTGTCAACTAAACAGTCCTTGGAGGGAGTCATATCTGCTTGTTTAATTGAGGAACAGGTGTTCAAGCAGACGCAGTCAATGTCATCAATGTCATCAAATGGATGCTCAGGCTCTATGGTCAATAAGATTGCATCGCGCTCGGCTAAATGGAACAACACCAAAGTAGAGTGCGGCAGATGTAGCCGAAATGATAATGATTCAAATAGTTTGCTTTGTGCAGCGAAAAATGCGGAATGTAACAGATGTTCCCAAGTCGGGCACTTTGCTAAGAGATGTCGGACTACTGTGAAGAGATCCGGCGGAAATTATCGAGAAGGTGCAAAGCGGCGCTATGTAGATGAAGCACAGGTCCGAGCAGTGAGTGGTGGTCAACAATTTCACAATTCCTGTTTCCGGGTTGCGAATGATTGTGACATGGGCGAAGTCATTTCTTGCCGAGTTGGTGGCTTACCAATTAGCATGGTCATCGATTCCGGATCCAAGTATAACTTATTAAGTCAAGATGATTCGAACTATCTACAAGAAAAGGGCGCAGCTATATTAAATCTGCGAACTGAGTCGACAAATCAATTTCGGGCATATGCTGCGGATCAGTTGTTACAGATTTCATGTGTATTTAAAGCACCGATTGCAGTTGGAGGGAATGCTGAGTCTATTGCAACCTTTTATGTAATAAAAAAAGGTAGGCAATCGTTGCTTGGTCGCGAAACAGCCATAACATTCAACGTGTTGAGACTGGGCATAGCTTTAAATAGAGTCGAAAAGTTGGAGCCTTTTCCAAAGTGGAATAACGTATCTATGCGTCTGTCAATTGATCCACATGTGAGGCCCGTGAAGCAACCAATGCGACGCATCCCAGTTGCCATTGAGGACAAGGTAAAAGAAGAGCTAGAATCGGCTTTATCTCAAGATATAACAGAGCCAGTACACGGACCAAGTAAGTGGATTTCTCCAATAATTATCGCATTCAAAGGAGATGGAAATATAAGGCTGTGCATTGATATGCGTCAAGCGAATAAAGCAATTCAACGGGAAAATTACCCATTACCAACATTCGAGTCGTTTTTAACAAAGCTTAAGGACGCTAAGTATTTTTCTGGACTGGATTTGAAGAGTGCGTATCAACAATTGACTATAGAGATACAAGCGTCTACTCTGCGGTGTTAACTCAGCACCTGAGATATTTCAAAAGCTGCTGGAGGAGCGATTATCGAAATGCCCGAATGCATTAAATTATATAGATTATGTTATTGTCTTCGGAAGTTCATTGGAGGAACACGACAAAATGCTGGAGATGGTAAAGGTAATTTTCAAGGAAAACAATATATTTCTCAACAAAGATAAATGTGTATGGAAAACACAGCGACTTAAGTTCCTCGGGCATATATTATCTGACACAGGCATTTCTGCTGATCCAGAGAAAGTAGAAGTAATTACGGCATTCAGGCCACCAAAGAACAAAGAGGAACTTCGTAGTTTCCTAGGCCTGGTCACTTACGTGGGAAGGTTCTTGCCAGACTTGGCAGATACAACAGAACCGTTGAGAAAGTTACTCAAAGCGGATGAGAAGTTTCTGTGGAACCAACAAGAACAGCAAGCATTGGACAAATTAAAAATTGGAGTTTCACGAGTTTCGCAGTTGGCATATTTTAACTTGAAATTAAAAACTCGTGTTATAGCTGATGCCAGTCCTGTAGCGCTGGGAGCGGTCTTAATACAGTTTGGTGTCGAAATAATCCATTTATCATATCGTTTGCAAGTTAGAGCCTTTCTGATGTTAAGAAACGATATTCGCAAACGGAAAAGGAAAGTTTGGCATTGGTATGGAGCGTGGACAAATTTCATTACTATGTTGCTGGTCTCGAATTCGAGTTGGTAACTGACCATAAGCCATTGGAAGCGATTTTTAAACCAACTTCTAAGCCTCCAGCTAGAATTGAGAGGTGGGTATTACGTCTACAGGCATACCATTTTCAGGTGATATATAAGTCTGGGAAGAAAAATATTGATGACTCGATCTCAAGCTTATGTGACATTTCAAGTACTAAATCATTTGATTGGGGTGGAGAGGAAAACATATTCCATATGATTCCGAGATTTCCGAAATGAGTGCAAAAGACGAAGAAGTACTAGATGCCATAACATGTCTGGACAATGACTGGTGGAATTCTGCAACAACTAGCCCATATTATCCGTTTCGTCTGGAGCTGTCGAGTATTGGTAGTATTCTATTAAGAGGAAACCGTCTGATCATCCCCCAACAACTACGACAGAGAGTTTTAACACTAGCTCATGAGGGACACCCTGGAGAAGCAGCAATGAAAAGGCGACTGAGATCCAAAGTATGGTGGCCAAAAATTGACAGGGATGCAGAAAAATTTGTCAAGGATTGTCGTGACTGTATATTGGTATCTTTACCAGATAATCCAGTCCCAATGAGACGTCATGCATTTCCGAGTAGCCCGTGGGTATGGGTAGCCACTGATTTGTTAGGACCGTTGCCATATAATAAGCACTTGCTAGTTCTCATCGATTACTATTCTAGATACATAGAGGTAAAATTTGTACAATCAATAGGATCGAAGGTGCTTATTGAAGAGATGTCCGAAATTTTTAGTAGATTGGGGTATCCAAAAAAGTTAAGAACAGACAATGACAGACAATATGTGAGTGTAGAGTTTAAAAAATATTGCGAGACGAATGGAATTGACCTCATTACAACCCCTCCATATTGGCCTCAAGCTAATGGCGAGGTAGAAAATATGAATAGGTCATTAGTAAAGCGGTTGAAAATAGCACATGTGAATGATACAAATTATAAACATGAGATTCAAAAATTCATATTAATGTACAATGTTACTCCCCATGGTAAGGTGTCCGGAATGAAATACAAACATGTGTTGAAATACAAATAACAAATTTATTTCAAGTCTGCCCAACTTACATTTTTATATGATTTTTATTGGACTTAAAGCTATTTTTACAAAAAATGTTCATGACCGAAACGGGCAGCTTTCCTTATATTTTCCGGGACCTTGCGCATAGCCTCCTGAATTCCCTTTGTATCAATTTAAGCAAGCTTTCTTTTGATTTTTAATATAAGACAGTCGATGTTTTTTCGCCTATATCCCTTGCTGTATACATTTCTTTTCAGATTTGCCCAAACTTTTCAATTGGTCTTAACTGGGGCACATTTGGAGGGTTTTGCAGTTTAGGCACAAACTCAATGCTTAAATGTTTAACAGCCTCCAGAGTTGTTTTAGCATAATTTAGCATAATACAATTTTTTAAGCGCCGGAAAACAATTTTCCTTGTATCTGCGCGCATTGACAGCTAATCCAGCTTTAAAAAAGACTGGGTCGCTTATTCCTCGCTCACTAATGCCCAGCCACAATAAAACCTGTTGAGGAAATTTTGTTTTTGTAGTTTGAGTGACTTTAGCTGGTGGTTGAGTATTAGGAAGCTTAAAGTAATACTTCGGAGTCCATTCATGACCCTCCACTGTGAAACATCTCTCATCGTCCCTTTTTCAAACCTTTGAACTGCTTGCAGAAAACAAATTTCTAGAAAGCGCACGCAGCCGAAATTTAATTGACTCTCTTTGGCTATCTGTGACTTTAGGAACAGTTTTTTTAGAACATTTAATCACTCCCATGTCCCTTATATACTTTTTTACAGTTTTGTCGGTCACGTTGTATTTTTTGGAGAGCGCACGATACGATTTGGCTGTGCGACCCACAATTTCAGCTTTTAATTTTGTTCTAGCTTGAGACTGCTGTAATGGACACTTTTTTCCGGACCCCGGGGCTCTTTTCATTTTTTTACCACTCTGAACATACGAAATTACTTTATGAATAAAAGTTTTTTTGAAGCCCATTGCAGAAAAGTAGACGGGTTTTTTTCACAATATGTGCAAATTCAATTTCGACGCTCTGCTTCTTGGAACTCTTTGCGAGCATGTTCAATTTTGTTCGTATTTCATTCCGCATACCTTACTACGGGCTCGCCACCATCCGAGCTTATATTCAATCGCACAATTAGAGACAAGATTCCGGGAGTTCAGGATATAGTAGGGGAAGTGGGAGAATCTGAAGAGAGAGACAGGGATTTTACTAATAATGAAAAATGAAAAGAGGTGGCAGACAAAACTAGAAGAGCCACGGAATCTAAAATACAACTGGGAGATAAAGTAGTGCTAAAGAACGTGATTTTTCCTAACAAATTAACTCCTAATTTTGATACAACATGAGGTAATTCAGATAGATGGAAGCGTAGTAAAGATATCGGGAGGAGGTAAAACGTATTTGCGAAATATAAGTCATGTTAAAAAGATCTCAGGGGGTTCTAGTTAAGACATCGAGTCTTTCCAACAAGTGGATGGCAGCGAGCAAGGAAATGGTGCCTCACTTGGAACACAGCCACCACCGTTACCGCAAGCCGAATCGGTTCCCGATATCTCCGTGAAGCAGCCTTCAGATGCGCAGCAGAACTTGAAGCTGAAGCTGAAAAATATTGGAGGGATGTGACACCCTGTCTCTGCGAGCGTTGCTGAGAGCGGAGAGCATTCTGGCTCTCATTGAGGCAGTCGTTTATATACACTTGTAAAGTGCGAATAGCACCGAAGAAATAATAAATATTGTTTGTATACCTGAGTAATTGCGTGCAGTTAGTTTGTAATTATTAGGCTATCTGCAGGTCATTACAAACATCATGACGCTGCATCCATAGGTGATGCTGTGTCAATCGATCTGGAGAAACTCAAGAAACCTTGCCAGCTAGATGAGATTTGAGAAATCGTTCCTAAGTTATCCATCGATAACGGCAGCTCCGGTGAGAACTCAGATCAGTACGAATGGGCTGAAGATAAGGATGTGACAGTAGAGCAGGAGACACGCAGAGGATCTGATCGCCCAATATAACATTTTATGCGCTCTGGTTTAAAAAAATTCAATGGCATGTCCCTGAGTGGTGTGAAGCTATGACTTAAAAATATGATTCTCTGGTTGCCAATCAGACTTGGCAGATCGCAGCATTTGTAGCGTGTAACGAGAGAAGTGTTTTGAAGAGAAGTGTTTTGAATCCGGTGGAATCTGTTGTTGCGGGTGATTGCTATTGGATCCAGCTTTGGAGGTGGCGGTCTTGCTCGTACAGATCCGAACACTAACTACACATTATTATTGCTTAGACTATAATTAAACAAGCCAGCGACAAAAGAGAATAAGATAAACGAAACCGGCAGAATGAATAGATAAATTCTGAAAGGAAGTAGAGATAGGAAAGATGGAGACAATGTCAGAGAAAGCAAATCCACTGATGTTGGTTTGGTCGAATTTTTTTTTTGTGACTTTTGTTTAATTTATTTTTGTTTGTTAACTTTACTTGTATTTTTTTGCTCTCTTCATTTTATACTGGAGTCCTCCGCATGGCGAAGCATCCGCTTGGTTCTGCTCACGCACTCTTCTGGATCTCCGCTGCGGTGTGTGACTGACACAGATGCTGGAGTCCTTTGTCCTGGCGGTACCATCCTGATTTTCTTCTTCGCTTTTGACGCTGGAGTCCACCGCCTCTGGTAACATCCTCATCGTTGTCCTCGCTCGCCCTTCTGATACCTCGCTGTGGCGCGTTGTTGACTCGAGTGTTGGAGTCTTCTGCCCTGGCCGTAACATCCTCGATTCCATCTTCTACACTCTGTGGCTTTTATTGACTTATATGTACCAGCTTTTCCTTCTTGGTTACGTTGTGCTGTAGGACGCAGATGACTGGCGACTGAAAATTCGTCACCTTGAATGGCCAATCGTATCTTGGTGTCAATTTTGCTGCGAATCCTTCCACGGACTTCGACAATTGGAGCTCTTTCACCCTTGTCTCCAACTTCGGATTCTAAGGCCTCCTTCTCCTGTTGTCTTACGGGGCCTGGTTCTGCGCCGCCTTCTCCAAGTTCCTTAGGACCACTTCGAAGATTTCCTTCAGCATTTGCGCATTTTCATCGGCCGTCTCCGTTTGTCTTCCCGTGCCCAGTGTCTCCTTGTCGTATAACGCGTTTTGCAGCCTGGGTTCGCGTCCTTGCGTAAGGAACGCTGGGGAGTAAACCGTGGAGTCTGATATGCTTGTATTCACGGCTAGCATTATATCGGGCCACTTTTAGTCCCAGCATCATTGGTCTTCTCCGGCAAATTGGGCAATCATTGTTTTGACCGTTCTGTTTGCCCGCACAGTTGGATTTTCTTGCGGCGTGTATGGAGCTGTGTATTGATGGCGGCTTCCCATTTCCTTTAGGAACTTGTTGAACGCCTTGCTCGCAAATTGTACTCCGTTCTCCGTTTTCACTACTTTTGGTGCTCCGAATCTTGATATTATTCTTTCCCGGAATGCTTTTCGCAGCGATTTATCCGTTGCTGCTATCATGGGGACCAGCTCTGTCTATTTTGACAGGCTGTCGATCAGCACTAGCAGCATCTTTCGTGCTTTGATCTTTGCAGCGGTCCTACAAAATCTGCGCACACTGAAGCCCATGGTTCTTCTGGCACTTGTGTGAGTATTTCTCCTGCTGCTTGCAGCTGGTTTGGGTTGTACTTCAGGATTACTTCGCATTTCCTGACATACGCCCTCGTTTCACGCTGCATTCCTGGCCAGTATTACCTTGCCCCTATTTTCTTGACTCAGAGTATCACGTTTTGGGCGCCAGATGTAACGAACTGGTTTTATTGTTTGGCTCGCAACATATATGTGCGGCTAGCTCAGTAAAGTTTGTGTGCTCGTCCCACCAAATTTATATTGCGTGATTGCCCGCCCAGACAGAACGCTTTGGGTTAAGTTATTCTTCAAGTTAAAGTTAAAGTATTTCAAGTTGTTTATCGTATTTCAAGTCCTGCTGCTGCGTCCTGATCGCCCCGCGGTTGCGGCTGCGCTCCTTCCTCACAGACCGCTCGGTCGTCTTGCTGGCAAAGCTAGCAGGGTGTATCGCCTGGCAGGATGAACTTTCGTCCCACTCCGAACGTCCGCTTTGAAGCATCAAGCACAGAGCTAGCAGGATGTATCGCCTGGCTTAAGCCTAGCCAACCCTATCGCCTGCTTCGCGCCTTGGCCTATGATTTCGGCGATACGGTGTTTCGCCCGGCCTAAGCCTAGCCACGCGTGCAACTCCTCAAGTTTGACACCACTTGACCGTCGCTTTCCTCGCTGGTCCTTGCCGCAGGACCTCGCTGCTCCTCGTATCGTCGTTTGCTTCTGGACTCCTCAAATCCTTGACTCTTTGATCGCAACCTCGCACGCGACGGATCTCAGTGTTGAAGTCTCAATCTGGAAGGCTTGCCACTTCAAGCTCCAAACTTCTCGACTTTGCTTCTTGATCATTCCGCTGACTTGGCTTAACTTTCTGACTGGCTTCGTTGACGCACTCGCTTGGATTTTCGAACCCGTAATAGCTGCCGTGCGTTTCCTTTCTTCTCCTTTTATATCCGCCAGCCCCGTTTCTCGTGCGGCGACCCGATCACGCGATCTAGTCCAAAGTCCGCTGAACATCACGCGATCGGGTCCAAAGTCTGCCCGGTACCGTTGATTCACGGCCATTCCTATGGCTGCTATAAGATATTGTGGTCCGATTCCGGCCGTTCCGACATATATTTTAGCTGCAATAGAAGAAGAAAACTAGCTGCAAAGTTCCATTCGTATAGCTCAAAAGCTGAGACCCTAGTTTGCGTAGAAACGGACAGACGGACTTGGCTAGATCAACTCGGCTGGTGATGCTGATCAAGAATATATGTACTTATGGGGTTGGAGATGCTTCCTTCACTGCGTTGCAAACTTCTGGACAAAATTATAATACCCTGTAGGGGTATACAAATTAATACTAAAATTAGAAACTTTATATTCGCAAACTCAACAATTCATCAAAATGTACGCCAATAAAAGAACATGGTACGCAAACCGATATAAAATCGTTCCAGAGTAAGATGAGTCTGTTAACGATCGGAAGCGATTTATTAGAACTCTACGATTTCCATTCAAATATTATCAAAACTAAAATGGGTGAATTCCAGGAGACAGATTCCGGATGGACATTGACACGAATTATTCGAGTGGAGTTGAACATGCTGCAATGTGTTCCTCTAAAGGGATCAGCTCATTTTGAGCTGCCAAGGAAACTTAAAAATAGAAGAGCAGTCATTAATGTCCAGAACAACGATGTCTTTTGCTTCAAGTGGGCAATAATATCTGCCCTAAACCCGATAGAAAAAGGAGAATGTGCAGTAGATATGGAGTCGATATATCTTTACCCATAATCCCACACCAAAAACATCACAGTCCACTTTTCCTATATAAATTGGTAAAATAAATAAGTTTACCGCCCGAAACCCACACATAAGCATAAATGTGTTTGGGTATGATTAGAAAAATAACAAAGTGTTTGGTCCACTCTTCTGCAGTGGGATCAAAATGGAGCAACACATAAATTTGATGTACCTCGATGCTCCGACCCCCGACATTCATGGACACTATATGTGGATAAAAAAAAAATATCTAATTATATATAATTAGATTATAAAATATCTAATTATTATAGATTATAAAATATCTAATTATGAAATATGTTTTATAAAAACTAATTTAAATTTTTTTTTAATTTCAGTTTTCTTTTGTCTCAATTGGGAAAGAAAAGTGTGAGACGTTTCTTTTGCAACAAAGGTCTATCCTACTCAACGAGTGAGGGTAGGTTCAGCCAGCTGGAGATACCATTTGCTGTATATGCAGACTTCGAATGCATACTAGAGCCCTCTTCGTTAAATGTAAGTGACAGGACCCAAATAGTAAATAAGCATATTCCTATAGCATTTGCATACTACATAAAGTGTGCATTTGATTCAAGTCTAGATAAGTTTGTATGAAAGACGGGGGGAAATGTCTGACGCACTTTTGTTAGTAATTTAACATTAGATTTGTCCGAAATTCATGAAACCTATATGAAGTGTATGGTACCATTAAACCCAGGACTCATTCGATTTAGATGAGGCTGTTTATTGTCCCATATGTAAGGGGGTCTTAGGTAATGATAGAGTGAGGGACCAATGTCACTTCACTGGACAATTTAGAGGGGCAGCATATAGTGAGTTCAACATTAAATTTAAGACTAGGAATTTTATTCGAGTCTGCTTCCATAATTTTTCAAAATATGATGCTCACTTATTTGTTAAAGAACTTGGCGAGGTTGAAGGGTAAGTTAAAGTAATTCCCTTGAATAAAGAATTACAAATCTCAATTTTAAAGTATATCCCTCTAGGAAAGAATAAATTAGATTTTTGGATACATTCAACTGACCCAATAGATCGCTGCTTTCCACGTCACCACGGATCAGATTATACATAAAGACAATGCCTAACATCGTTCTACGGTTTGCTAAGGAGGGTAGGCTAATTAGGAGAACTCTTATAGAATACGACGGCAACCTAAGGTTTGTATCCCAGTTTGAGCCACGAAGAGCAAACGGTAAAAAATTATTTTGAACAGACTCAATGCGTTTGCTGTGAACGTCCCACTGGGGACTCCAAACGTAAGATCCATATTCTAAAATAGGACGAACTAACAAAATGTATAAATTCTTCGTAGGGGTCATTTAATTCCATTGACCACCGTTTAATAAATCCAAGCACACCCTGGCTTTATTAACAATGCAAGAAATATGATCAATAAACTCTAATTTAGGATCTAGGCGGATACCCAAATCGTCAACTAGAGCGATCCTTTCCAGAGAGCAGCAGTTCAGCGTATAAATCGCAAGCTTAACAGAGACACGTGACACGTCCACTGAAACATTTTTGAAACTTATTAAGATCTGTTTGTAAATCCGACTGCCTAGCCCCGTCCTTGTATTGCACGCAAAGTTTAACGTCGTCAGCGTACATGAGTACTCTTGTGTTAGTCAAAACTGTGGGCAAGTCATTAATAAATAATGTAAAAGTAAGGGACCCAGGTGGGTTTCAGCGGGACACCAGAGGTCACCCGGAGAAAATTCGACAAGTTGTTTTTTAAGAGGACCTTTTGCATCCTGCCATTCAGAAAACTTAAGATCCACCAGAGAAGATCGACAGAAAAACCCATTAAGTCGAGTTTCCTAACAAGAAGGGACTTATTAACGGAGTCAAATGCATTACTGAAATCAGTATAGATCACATCTGTCTGCAAATTTTGTGGAAAGCCCCTTATAATGAAAGAAGTGAGCTCCAGAAAGTTAGTAGTTTTTTTTTTTTTTAAGTTTAATTATCACGCTTCACAAGAGTAGCTCTTGTTTTCGTGTTTGATTAATAGTAACTATAGATCCCGGAAACTGCGGGTGGGAAAGAGCGCCACTTTGGGGCATTTTATGTGTGATTATATGGTGTTAAAGTAATCGTCCATGTCTGTCTCGGCCGAGTATCCATAGGTCCGCAGGGTGTCTTCTGCGCAGACGTCGTCGGCCTAACGGGGTGGCAAGGTGTCTTGCCAAACGGTTGGTATGCGCTAGCAGGCGGTCTCTGTATCGGTTTGCAAATGATGAAATTGTTTCTGTTACAGTTGGTATTCCTGTGTCTTGAAATAGCGTGTCATTGTGTACGTAGTGGTGCCACTTAACTCCCAGCATCCTTCTCAGAGCCTTCGTTATGCATGTTTGCACCCTTTTAAGTGAAGAGTCACAAGCGGTGCCCCAGCATGTAATCCCCAGTTCAGTGTCGGAAGGACAATGGCTTTAAATAATCGCACCTTGGCATGGAGTGATAGACCGCTATCAGAACAAAGGAGCCAATCCATTTTTTCAAGCTTTGTCCTTGCTGATCCGCAGACTCGGTCAGTCTGCCCCTTCCAGCAAAGTCGGCGGTCTAGGGTTACGCCAAGGTACGTAACCTTATCCTCATGCTTTAGTCTTTTCCCATCCATATAAAGGGCACGTGAGCGGCCAGGCCGAAGGGCGAAAGTGGCGTGCTGTGTCTTTTCAATGTTAAGCGCTATGTTCCATCGAGATGCCCAACATTCGAATTCGTCCAAGAATGTCTGGACACGATTGGAAGCCGATATGGGGTGCTTCCAGCAGCTAGAAAAGCAGTGTCATCTGCGTAGGTTGCTAGAAGAGTACCACGAGCAATGGGGCTTGGAAGATCCGATGTGTAAAGTGTGTACAGTACCGGGCCAAGAACACTGCCCTGAGGTACACCAGCATGAATTGGGCGTAGTTCCGAACGATGTCCACGGATCTCAACGGAAAACTTCCTGTTATCCAGAAATGACACAATAAGCTTCCAGAGTCCCTCAGGTAAAAGCGGCATTAATTTGTAAAATAGACCTTCATGCCAAACCCTGTCAAAGGCCTGCCGTACGTCTAGAAATACAGCTGAACAGTATTTGCGATCTTCTAAAGCACTCAGAATGTGGTTAACCACTCTGTGAACTTGCTCAATAGCGCTATGGCGACTTCGGAAGCCAAATTGGTGCCCCGGCAGAGCGTCCATGAAGGCGTCAATATTCAGCAACCGAGCAAGCACGATCCGCTCGAATATCTTGGAGAAAGTGGACAGGAGACTTATCGGCCTGTAAGATTCTGGTGTGCACGGGTCTTTCCCTTTCTTATGGACGATTGTGACAAGTGCACGTTTCCAGGGGATGGAAAATGGCCAAGGTTAAGGGAAGCATTAAAGAGAAGGCAGAGCTGTGCAATAACTGAGCTAGGAAGTGCCTTTGCTACTCTACCATCAATTGCATCCATGCCAGGAGCCTTAGTGGGAACCAGTCGCTTAATATGATCACGTACCTCATCTTGATCCACAGGCCGCACAGCAACAGGAGAACCAAAGGAGAGCCCAAACCTAGAGATTGTTGTTTGGGTCTCCTGGCTTGTTGCAAAATCAAACGGAGTAAAGCGTCTCTCCAGATCGCCTGCAAATACTTCAGCAATAGCGGAATCGCTGTGAGCCCAAGTACCATCGCTTCGTTTAAGAGAAAACCTGGGAAGTGGCTGCCTTTTAGGTTTCGGGTGCATTTCCATAAAGCAAACCCATGATCCTGGTTAGGATCGATGGCATTGAGATGATTTACGAAAATTCCGACTTAGCCAAGCGGAGAACTTTCCTAAGTTCTGAGACAGATGCCTTCCACCTAGCTAAATCGATAGTATGCCTTGTCCTCATCCAGGTACGACGGAGTGCATGACCCTTCCTGGCCAAGGCTGCAATTTCTGGCTTTGATGATGTCCAGGATGGCGGAGGAATAGATATACATCTAGCAGGAGGGCAGCTTGATGAATTTTGTCTACTAAGTCCTGAGCAAAAGAATCAATGTCATCCGCCGTTACAAGTGATGGGTTATCTTCAGTCAGTGCAGAAAGTCTGGCACTAAAACTTCTTGTGTCTGATCCCCGAGGCAAAAGCCTGGTTTTAGGAACGACCTGATAGGCAGCAACGCAGAAATATATCAGGAGCGGAATGTGGTCAGAGGAAAGGCCCGAGCACTCCGAAATGGCAAGGTGGCTGCACGGAATGCCTCTATACACTGCAAAGTCAATGGCTGTCGGTAGATGATCATTATTCCAAGGAAAGTGCGTAGGTCCCCCGGGACACCAGAGGTCACCCGGAGAACATTTGACAAGTGGTTTTTAAAAAGGACCTTTTGCGTCCTGCCATTCAGATAACTTGAGATCCACCTAAGAAGATCGACAGGAAAACCCATTAAGTCGAGTTTTCTAACAAGAAGGGAATGATTAACGGAGTCAAATGCTTTACTGAAATCAGTATAGATCACATCTGTCTGCAAATTTTGTGGAAAGCCCCTTATAATGAAAGAAGTGAGCTTCAGAAGGTTAGTAGTCGTTGATCTTCGTTTAATAAATCCATGTTGGCATGGAGAAATTACTGATCTACACAGGTGCTGCAAATGGGGAGTAATTACGTTTTCGAAAAGTTTTGGGATGGCTGACAACCTAGAGATTTCTATAGTTGTTAGCATCCACTTTGCTACCTTTTGTGGAGAGGAATCACAAATGATTCCTTCCAAATAAGGGAAATTGGGAAGTTTCTAAGAATAAGGTAAACAATTTTATAAGGGGACTGCACAGGGACTCGGCACAATACCTAAGCACACAGCCTGGTATTCCGTCGGGACCTGGCGAATAAACCGGCTTGACACGTTGAAGATCCAAAAGAAGGGAGCTTTCGTTTAAGCTAGGACTGAGGATTAGGTTTGATTTGGGCAAGCTATAAGAATAGGTTTGGTTTGAATCGGATGACGGAGAATAAGTAGTTTGAAAAACTGAGCAAAAAGATCGGCTATTGCCTGATCATTGTTTGCTGTCGTATTTTCAAATGAAAGCGAGGAAGGATGTGTAATAGGCTTACGTTTAGTGTTGACAAAATTATAAAACTGTTTTGGGTCCTGCGCAAACTGAACCCTACAACAAGTTAAATAGTTTTTGTAACACTGCGCGTTAAGCACGGTAAGCTTTGACCGAGCCGCTAAATAGCGAGAATGAACAGCTTGAGAACCGTTACGTTTAAAATTAGAATAGAGATTGGACTTAACATTTTGAGGCGAGTCAACTCTTTACTAAACCAGGGAGGCTTATTGGAGATTGACGGATAGTATAACGGAACACATTCTGTAAAAAAGGAGTTCATGGCATTGTAAAAATATCCATGGCACCCACCATGTCAGTGCACATGTAGAGATCGGACCAATCAAATTCAGATATAAAATTATTCAGCCGTCGAAAATCCGCCTTGCGAAAGCAGTGAATTTTCTTTCTGGCCGATCAGACTTATTCTCCATAGCAGTCCCAATATCGATTGTCAAATCGAAAGTAGGATGGTATGGATCTTCGGGTAGCGTCAAGGGCGGGACCCTAACCAAACTGACTCTTGCCGGATCAGAGACAAAGCAGAGGTCTAGCAAGCGATCTAAGGAATTTCGTACATGGTTGACTTGAGACAACGAAATGTCAAACAAGCCATCAATAAAATCGTGACGTGCAGTAGTTAAAAGTATGTCAGAGGATTCAGTTGTGGACCAAATAGCTCCAGGAATGTTAAAATCACCTAGAACAATTAAATGGTCCCTATCCGAAAGTCTATTGGAGACCGACTGGATAGCGGAAAGGTGGTTCCAATAAATAGGAAGTTCCGACAAGGGTGGAATGTAGGAACATGTAATAAAAATAAAACAACCATTAAATGATAGCTTCACACAAAGGAATTCAACATCGTTGCATTCCTCGAAAGCTAATACTTCAGACGTGAGGTTTGAGTCAACCGCAATGTGGACCCCGCCCCCTCGCCTGGAAGGCCGATCGAGCCTGTACGTTGTGTACACAGCTGGAAAAGTTCGGAGCTTAGGATCTCCGGCTTTAACCAGGTTTCTGTGAACACAATCACCTGGGATGCAAAGGAAACACTATCAGAATACAATTTAGGAAGCTTTCTACATAAACCCCTAGCATTTTGATAGGTAAGAAGTATGGAATTGGTTAGTTTTTGGAGCTGGCACAGTGGTTTTGTCCGGCCTGGGTAGACTAATTCCTACAGGCCGTCTTTTCTTTTCTTGGTTTCTTACTCCTTAACAACAACATACTGCGGCCAGAAATTGGCAGAGCATATTGTGTTAAAGAGTTCGTCAGGCACATTTATTTTGAAAGATGAAATGTCCCTAGCGTAAGAAAATTTAAATTTTTCCACCTTAATTTTATCGGACTTCTTTCTGTCTCGAATAAAGACAGTAACATATTCAGATGTTTGAGATTGGTGAAGCCAAGAGACAAATATCTGCCTCGTTGGTGGTACTGCAATACGGGCTTTTGGCAACACAGACTGGTTGGCTGTATTACCAATTTCGGCCGGTAATCCAGGCCTGTCACCCTGGGGAGCATTCGGGACGGGGATCTGAGGGGTCGTTAATTTTGATTTTAACCCGCCAGCGGACTCAACGGACAACACTGGAACTGCGGTCCCTGTCACGGCACATTCGGAGACCGAATCTTTCCTAGCACCCAACCTCAATATCATAGGAGTTTGATATATTGGGGTCGGGGCTGTGCCGAGGAGTGAGCTGTTGAGAACCTGCGTCGAGTTGCAGGACAGCGGCCAAATGCGCTGTGAAAACCGTGGTTTTCTTGCGCTTTGGGGACTCGTTTAACAGCTTTAGGCCATTAAACTTGGAGTCCAGCGTCATGAGCACCACATTAGTTTTGCGACAAACTAACAAGTAGCTCTTTGAAACCATTCTTGGTTTGGCGCATGAGTGCTATCATTTCCCTTTCAACATCGCGACAAGCCTCACAGCAGTAGCGCAATCCAATGTTTTTTGTAATAATATCAGCCATCCGACCTGTGCATTCAATGCACTTGGCGTGCACGAAATTGTCACACAGCCAGCAGCCAATACTATGGTCCTCTGCAGAAATTGCTTTCTTGCAGGTTTTAATTACACAGACAACACTAGAAGACTTTATAGTGACTTACCTCTGTACCAGTCAGAAGTTAAGAGAAAATCAGAGTAGTTACGTGCACTAAGAGAGAGCAAGAGAGCGAGAGTTAGGGAGCTTAAGCCGTCGAGCTGTAATTTCGGCGTAACGGATAAAGCACAAAGGGGAATGAAAAAATGCAAATAAGCAAATCGCTGCACAAAACTTAAATAGCAAATTCATATAGTTATTAATACACAAAAACAGCTGCATGCACACGCGAAGTGAAACGGTGAAATATTATTGACACAGGATAGAAGTTTTAAATAAACCCCAGTGGTTTATAGCGAAGATTTTACACAAATACGAGGCGCAAAACAAAAACACGACCGTTCACTTTGAAAGAGAAAGCGAAACTTCCCCAATTAATACTAAGATTCTGTTCAAAAACTAACAGAAACTTGTCTCCAACCAAGGAGCAAGTTTTATAGTAATTTAACAGACTCAGAATGCTCTGAAGTCGATTACGCCCACTCATGTCAAGTGTGGAAACATTTCAAGTGTCAAACACTTAATGACTACTTGGAGTTGTATGTATAAACTGATGTTTTGTTGTTACAAACGTTTTTCAGAATTTTAGATCAATTTGTTCAAACATTTATGAACTTGATCCTGCCCATTATTATACGACTCCAGACTTGTCATATGATGCGATGCTTGAAACGACTGAAATTACTCACTGATATTGATATGATAACATATATTCAGAGTAGAATTCGAGGTGGGTTAGTGCAATGTAGTCATAGACATACAACAGCAAACCATAAATATCTGAAAGGTTTTGACCCCACCAAGCTTTTAGAATACCTATATTACATTAACATGAACAGCCGCTATGGCTGGGCTATGTGTAACAAGTGAGAAAGCTACAGTCGAGTCTGACCGACTGTGAGATACCCGGTACCCAAAGAATTGTGCGTGAAACTAAATAGCACACGAACATGGAAAAAACAAAATGTTGACAAATGAAGACAAATGTTGCTAAAAACATGTTCAAAAAAGACAGCTTCTGCAGCTGTACAGCAGCTGCACTATAAATTAACACTGCGCCCAAAAGCACGCAACACTTTTTTTTCTCTACTGCCGTTGTGGCTCAAGAGGAGAAGAAACTTTATTGTTTAATAACTTCCATGTGTATCATCCGATTTTACTCAATTTTTCAGAAAACGTCCGCAAAAAGCCAAACATTACGACTATAGCTTATAAAACGTTTTTTACGATTTTCGGGGGCGGAAGTGGGCGTGGCCAAATTTTAAAACAAACTTGATCTGCGTGCAACAGATTCCAATGTTGTCACCAAATTTGGTAACTCTAGCTCTAGTCTCTGAGATCTGTTGTTTTACACGGACAGGCAGACGGACAGACGGACCGACGGACATGGCTTAATTGACTCGGCTGGTGATGCTGATCAAGAATATATATACTTTATGGGGTCGGAGATGCCTCCTTCTGCCTGTTACATACATTCTCGATTGGCACTAACTTATAATACCCTTGTACCCTATGGGTACCGGGTATAAAAAGCTTCCATATGAAAATAATGAAAATAATGAATATGGATATATACTAGAAGTTGACTTGGAATATACATACTTGCTTTAAGACTCTCATAATGACCTACCCTTTTGTCAAGCCAACAAACTCCCTTCGAAAGATTCCAAAAATAGATAGCTGATCTTCGTGATAAGGAGAAATACATTATACATTACAAATCTTTAAAACAAAGTTTGATGTGTGGGCTGAGGCTTAAAAAAATGCACACCATTTTAGTGTTTAAACAGATAGCGTGGCTCAAAAAGTATATTGATATAATACAGAATTAAGGCAAAAATTAATTTTGAACGAGATTTTTTTAATTATTAAATAATAGTGTTTATGGTAAGTTGTTACGTACGCCGGTTAGGCCGACGTGATTCCCACGGGTAACACGGAAGAGAATCAAGAGTTGCCAATACGCTAGTTCCATAGAGAATCACTGGCAAGATTGCACCAGAATTTTGCTCTGGCAAATGACACCGCCAAACGCGCCAAATTAGGCCATGCAATAACTAGCAACCCAACACTGCTGATTTTGCGGAATTGTCAAAAGTTACCCGACCCGAATTGAACCCTAGCCAATAGGAGAAAAGAGGGGAATTGATGACTCTAACTGGGAACACTTTTGTGTTCTATTCCGGTGATTCCTAGGCAAAAGTTGACACAGTCTTTGGTATAAAAGACCCCGGTTTACCAGTACCAGGGGGAAGTCAAAAACCAGCAAGCCTCCGTGGAGATTACTAAAACGCGCCTCGTCCCTAGTTCGGAAAACCACCAACGGTCCTAAAAAGAAAAAAAAAAAACGTCAGTTCGGAGTGCAATAGTAACATCAAAGACCCTGCACCTAAGACTTCAAGGACTATGGGCTCCAAGACGTCCAAGGTGGACGATAGCACGGCCAACGTCATTAACAATATAGAAGTTGTCGACCATAAAGATGAAATTGTACAGGTTTACAAAGTACTGATGTTCATGGCAGGAATGATGCTCATTAGCCTGCTGCTAAAAGGACTTAGCACATACAAGAAGGCGATCCAGGGAAATCGTGACCGTCGACACGAACTAGAGAAAGTCGTGTGCCTTGCAAACAACTGGTCCGGTGACCACAAGTAACCACCCGAAGGATGTCCCGGAGTGGCCACAATAATATAACTTAAAACATTTAAGACCACCCATAAACATTATAAATTAAACTTTAAAAGAAGAAAACTTACTAAGGAAATAGACCAACTTAACTATGTAAACAAATCCAAATCAATAAATGCATAAAAACTAAGTCAAACAAAAATAGTTTCCGTGTAGTGAAAATCCAGTCCCGCAAACTTACACTGGTGATTGTGTCTTCTTGTCTTCGGATACCCATGCCTCAGTCCATACTTGAGCAGTAGATATTGACTCCATCTAAACATGAATATATATATACCACCAACAAGTGAAACAAAGTGAAGACGACACCCTCGTCGAATGACCACCGGTCACTCCGCTACCCGAGCTTCTTAGTTTTTTTTATATATCTATTTTTCTCTAAGTTTTTTTCTCGTGTAATATGTTACTAATTAAAAACCCACATTTACCCATGCACATAAATATCAATATATGTTAACCCAAATACTACAGCCCAGGATTCGACCGGGAGATCTCTCGTCGTTGGACCTTTAAAGAGGGTAAGCTCTACGGAACCCAGATTCCTAACCACTCAACATACCCATATATATATATATATTTATGTGCAAACCTACACCTCCACTGGGAGAAATATTTTAACCTAATACAGATATTTGAATCTATAATATAATTTTTATATTTAAATAGCCTTTTGTTAGTAGTAGTTTAAATCACTTTTTTATTTTTTCATTTATTACCTTTTACCCACGTCTAAGCATACATCTTTGACACACTACTCCTTTTATCTTATTCGCGTTAATGACACTATAGATCAAAAATTATATTCATGTTAATTTTAACTCACGTAAAGATTGCCTACACATGTTAAATCAATAACCCTAGCACATACATTTTTTTGACACACTTTAATGTCCAAAACACAATTGAACAACCTTATTAATAAACTTGTAATGTGAACCTAAACCCACAAAAAATGCATTGGTAGAAACCTATTAAAAGGGGGGGCAGTGGTACGAATGGAAGACTGGGTCAAGAAAATGACATAACTTTTGACGAACGACATGAACAACAGGGGATCGTATTGCACGGCCCGCGACGATCCAACGGCTCACGAAGTTTGCGAATGGGGAGGAAAACGGCCAAAACATAGCCCGATTGTTTTCACGATCAAGCATAAATTTGCTTGCGGGGCAATGTGGACAGAAAGACAGACTGACGAACGATTACTACTATTTTTCAGGCACGTAAATAATTGTTCTGATTACGTTTGGAGAGGATAGTGGCGTCCAAAGAACCCACCCCAAATCCGGCGAGCTCAGCTGCAGAAATCGTGTCTGCTATCCGGGCAGCCACTTCCTCAGCCCTATGTCCTCCAAGGACTGAGGCACAACGACACCACCGACGTAACAAAGTATATGGAAGATGCTAGAAAACCCTACCCGTAGGCCCATGAGGTGTTCGTCCAAAATTATGTGCTAGGGAGCTAATAGCTAGGTCAAATTTTCACAGAGCATCACAGTTTATTGAAAATCTATATACAATCCAAATGAATCGAATGCATAACGTTTGTGATAAGCCCATATACTTAGGCTTCGTAGTATTAGAAATATCCACATGGAAATTTAAAGATTTTAACTACGCCTATATAAAACCAAGATTTAAAGATGCATTGAAATTAAATTAGTATCCATACAATAAGATTAATGTATTTACTCCATAAAAGCAGATGACTTGTAAGCAGACATTCGTTGATGTTGATTCAAAATTTAACACATTTTAGTATCCAGATGAATTGGCTAGGCTTTGCAATATTCCCAAGTCTAATAAAAAGCGGCTGGGTTATATAAAAGACGAGTAACAAGGAAAAAGTATGCTAGAATTTGTTGACCTGCGTTCAAAAATTTACGCCTACACATCACAAAAATTCAGAAAGTAGTTTCAAAAAAAGTTTAAGAAAAAATAAGGAAGTAGTTTCAAAAAAAGTTTAAGAAAAAATAAGGAAGTGAAGCGAAGTTGTTTAGAAAAAATTACGTTTAATAGCTATAAAAATGGTTTGTTTACAAGAGAGCAAAAAAGTGATAAGTATGTACATGTTTGGGTCTATAGGGCATGAAATTAATACATTAAAAATAACAAAAATTACATTAGACAAGAAAGACAAATGAAACGTTTTATGATTAAGCTAGAAAACTCACAAGGTACTAAAGTTGTTGTGAGTAAAATGAATTCTAATGAAAATGAGCATGACATTCACACGCGGGAATTTATTAAGCATTACATGCTATTAGATAAGATCCATAAAAAACGATAATTTTATGTATATAGTATAATTTGTTATTGTGCAGGCTAAGATGCCTGGCATACAGTACATGAACCAGTGGGACTATGAAGGGTGCATATGAGGGTGTGAAGATTTAATCTCTATTGAATGCAGGAAAAGAAGTAAATCGCGTTTGAGTCAAAACAATTACTGATTTAATTGAGAAAACAACGGTATTAATATCTAAACAGAGTATAACAAATATGCTTATGTCAACGAAATTATGTGTAGAGAGAAATGTGGTTTACTGTGTATGATGATATATGCGGATATATGCGGGAAATATTTGTTGTTGGACTTCTTTTATTACAAAATTTCAGTCTTATCTATCCAGCTGTCATCAGATTTGGGAAATCCTAACCACAAGAGCTCTATTACACTTCCTTTTTAGCACTATTTCCACTAGGTAAGTATTAGGAAACGTGTTTTTTCTAACTGAATTACCATTTAAATCTCCTAATAAATATTTGGTTGGATACGTATTTTGAAATTTGACTATTCTAAAAATCTCGACATTCCAGTTAGGAGTGTACCCCTTTTCAAATATTCCCTTATATTTCAAAATTCGAACATAATCTCTAATCTTCAGCTTGCTCCCCATGAACATTTTAATATTGTTGTAGGCAGTTTCCAAGATATGCTTCGCATTGTCACTGTTTAAATTTATTGGGGCCATTTTTATAGTCCTGTGTACTTTAGTATTGTACAACTGAATTAACTCTTGATACATATCAATCCAATTATAGGTTCCATTGAAAGAAAAACTCCTTCCATTGAAAGAAAAACTTCCTTCCTTCTTTTAATGTTCTGTTGAATCGTTCAACGAAGCCTTTATAGTACTAAATGTTGAAAAGTGGTTGATTTTATATCGATTCATCAATCCCTTAAATTGAGCGTAGAATAACTCTCTAACATCATCCGTCTGAAGATTCCTAGATCCTCCACGGCTAGACATAAATATTTTCTCCTTCGCCTCAGCAACATCCTTCGCAGTCTTAGAATGTTGGCGCGCTGGAGCATGTATTTCATTAATAACACCCCGTCTATTCATGCTTAGAAGGTTACACAAACACAACAAAATTTAGTTTTTACAATATATTAATGTAATGATTTTCTTAATACTTTTAAATTAATTCAATCTCAAACCAAATGAAAAATTTTCAATAATTCTTGAGACAACCACCTCCAGTTTGTTTTATCTGGCTGTAATATGCGTGTGCTTACAACTATTCCACTCAATATTGAATCTTTAAGTGTTTTTATAGAGTTGTAGACATACTCTTTGATTGAAATGTCTGTGCTTTCTTTAAGATTGACACCATTTTTTATTCGTTTTTGTTGTATATTAAAGTTTTAATCTGAATCAAGAGTTTTGGGATACTTTTTTCCATTGTTTGAAATTATTAGAGTTCTGCTTATTGCTTGTACAATGTCCTTGTCAACGGAAAAGATGATATAACCTCATTTCAATATTAATACGTAAATATATACTAAATATTATAAACTTAAGAAAAGTTCACTGCATCAAAAATATACTTATTTTTTTGGAGGCTTCAACTGTTTTTTTTTTTCACATAAAATAACATCTTAGGAAACTTATTAAACAGAGGGAGTGTTCTTTACTAGTAAAGAACAATAATTTTCTAAAGCCTTTTGCCGTCATCACGAGGGTTCACTATGAGTGTCCTCAGATCGAGATCAATACCTTTCATTTTGTGTTCATCCTAAAATTTCAAGTGTTGTCACAAGATAAATGTACAATTATGAGTGTGACCGACTGTGGGATACACGGTACCCAAAGCATTGTGGTTGAAATTGAAAAATGTTGCCAAATGAGGACAAATGTAGCTAGAAACATGCTGAGCAACACAAAAAAAGGCAAATGTAGCTAGGGACATATTGAGCAACACGCATTGGTTGTGTCAACAGAAGAAGAAGAAGCATAGACAGAAACTTTATTGCTTAATCTTATTTATAAAAATGAATCGCAAAATGTGTTGGAAAGCGCAAAACTCAATAACGCCTGGACCAATTTGGCCAATTCTTTTTTTTTTTAAATGTTCGTTGAAGTCCAAGGATGGTTCTTACGGCGAGAAAAATTGAGTAATTGCCGGAAAAACGCTAAAAACAGCCCATTTTCTTTTTCACATACATAACTAAAACGGCTGCTTTGATATTATTGTCAGGTAATTTTCTTCAAACATTTCCTGTCGTTTGTATAAATCGTGAGTCTAGAACTGTTAAAGAGTACAATATATATGTGCGTGTACTTTTCTCATTTTCTCAAGACCAAGACGAGCAAATATAGGAAGGCGAACGCGTAGTACAAATGGGGTATTACAAAGACGATCCTGGAGTGCAGATGAAGATAATGCACGAAATAGTTCTGTTGACACCGTACCTGTAGTGAATCTTTCAAGGTCATCACGAATACGTCGTGCTGTTTTGACTGAAATGATTAACGTACGGATACATTGAAATGATGGACGCAATATGTCCGCATCTCTTCCGCGATACTTCCGCGATACTTTCGCGACTCTTCCGCGATACTTCCGCGACTTCCGCGATACTTCCGCGATATTTCAGCGATACTTCCGCCATATTTCAGCGATACTTCCGCGATATTTCAGCATTACTTCCGCGATTCTTCCGCGATACTTCCGCGATACTTCCGCGCTCCTCCGCGATACTTCCGCGATACTTCCACGATACTTCCACGATACTTCCGCGATTCTTCCGCGATATTTCAGCGATACTTCCGCGATTCTTCCGCGATGCTTCCGCGATACTTACGCGATACATCCGCGCTCCTCCGCGATACTTCCGCAATACTTCCCCGACTCTTCCCCGACTCTTCCGCGACTCTTCCGTGATACCTCCGCGACTTAAGCGGGAAAATCTTTTTTACATACAGTGCCATCTCTGATACATAGCATGCGGCGCGTGATACATTGTTTGACATCTACTCATTATTTTCTGCTCAGTTAGAATTATGTGACAAACCGGTATTGTGTTCACCGTGAAATTGTGATGCAGGCATTTGTCTTTAAGGTGGTAAGTTGAACTATGTAAATTATGTGGATCGTACATTTGAGGTTAAGTTCACCACTCTGTCCATAGTCCAAAATGCCTAGAGGACGACGTGCGAACATCGGCCGCCGCACAAGACATGCAAGCCAGCAACAAGTGTATTCACTGCGAACTACAGTGATAATGAAAATTTAGATATTGGACCAATGACGACTATGTGCCGATATTGCAATGCGTTAAAGTTCAAAAGAGAAACGGCTGGATTGTGCTGCGCAAGGGGAAAAGTCTAACTGAATCCATTACTTACACCACCACAGAAACTGAAACCATTGTTCGATGGAAGTGATCCCGATTCCAGCCATATTCTCCAACACATCCTTGAATACAATAACTGCTTTCGCATGACTTACTTTGGAGCTAATATCATTCGAGAAGGCCACTTGCAAGGTAAGAATACAACACACATAACCAATCACATAACAAATACATATACACCACACACTACACCATCACACGATCAGAAGTTACACCGTATTCTTCAACAAATGATTGTTTGCAATTACAGATACAAGGACAAATATATCATTTGCATGGTTCAATGGTGCCAACACCAGATGAACAGCATCAATTTCTGCAAATGTATTTAATTTCCTCGATGGTGGATCAGCTGAATGTGCGGTGCAATATACAGGGAACACAACAGTTAAAGAGAATTATTGATACTGCAAGCATTTTTTCACTCTAATAATGCTGTGGTTAATATGCTCGAAACAGCATAGGAACGAATGCCATTGGATACGCACGAACTTGATTAAGGCAACCATTATTAACGGAAAGTACGCAGGTGAAAATGTATGTATTCCTCGAATACCAATGATTCCGACTGATCTTCCGTTTGACTTCAAACGATTGCAATTTCCAGTTTGCCTTGCGTTCGAAATGACAACAAGTCGCAAGGCAAATCGCATAGTGTTTGCGGGATAAATTTAGAAAATCATTGTATTTCACATGAGCAGTTATACATTCCGTGTTCACGAGTTGGGAAACCATCCGCTTTGTTTGTGTCAACGTCAGACCAAAAAAAAAAAAAATGTGCTTTACCAAAGAGCACTTCAATGAAACGGATAATTTGCGGACACGTATAACGTCTCGATTCAGTATTTACTTTGTATTCACTTTCATTCACTTAGAGAAGTTCAACTAAATAACACTTCATTTTTGTATTCGAAATGAAATCATTACTGTTGTAAAATGAAATAAAACTTTTCCATTTGAAATATAAAACAAACAAACAAGATGTTTCTTCATCTTTTGATCACCAAACGAAATGTTACATAAAACGAAGTCATCTGGTGGCGAAACGGAGTTCGCCGGGTCAGTTAGTATTTCATAATTCCATGTTTATCATCCGATTATATCTACGTGCAACAGATTCGATTGTTCTCTGAGATCTGTTGTTTCACACGGACATACATAGCTAAATCGACTCGGCTGGTGACGCTGATCAAGAATATATATACTTTATAGAAAATCTCTGTTTCAGTCCGTTACACACATACTGGGTGGCCACTAACTTATAGTACCCTTCTATCCTATGGGTACCGGGTATAAAAATGGTAAGAAAACAAGAGAGGAAGCTAGCTTCGGTAAGCCGAAGTTTGTATTATCAGAAATTGAATCATTGAAACTCGATCCATTTTGGTAAAACTAAAAAAAAACAAGAAAGAAGGATAACTTCGGTAAACCGAAGTTTGTATACCCTTGCAGTCTGCAATTGGAGCATTGAAAATCGATCCATTTTGGTAATGTCGAAAAAATATCAAATTATGTATTTTAGAATTTTACATTTTCATATAAATCGACCGTTCCCTTCTATGGCAGCTATATGATAAAGTTGTCCGATCTTAATGAAATTAAAACCGTAATTCTAGAACTATAAAAGACGACTATATATCGAAATTTATAGAAAATCGTTGAAAAACAGAGAAGTTAAAATTTTTTTTACATTAATTTCGCCACCATTTCTGTGGCAGCTAAAGGATATAGTGGTCCGATATCGGCTGTTCCGGTATATATAATGCGTGCTAAGGAAATAAGACTTTGCTGAAAATTTCAGCCCGATAGCTCAAAAACTGAGAGACTAGTTCGCGTAGAAACCGACAAGAGGACAGACGGACAGACGGGCAGACAAACTGACATGGCTAGATCGACTCGGCTGGTGATACTGGGGTCGGAGATGCCTCCTTCACAGCTTTGCAAATATCATAGCAAAATTATAATACCCTCTGCAAGGGTATAATAAAAAACAGTAGTTTGAATTTTTTTCCATTAATAATTTAGCCACCAAATTTGATGGCTAAATTTTCTACTTCTTTTATGTGAATATTGTTAATTTATCATTTTTTTCTTTACCAAAAATTGAATAAAAGGAAACAAAATTTATAAGCTAAAAGAATGATAAAGAAATTATTTTAAATGAACAAAATATTTTTTGAGCGGCGTTTGAACTCATGCTGATCTCGCCAAAAACAACACAAACCCGACACTCAGACCTCTAGGGTACACCCTACATTATAAAACTCGCATCAATTGTCGCACTATATATCTTCAAAACTTTTGCTCTACAAAGCGACATTATTTTTAGAATAGAGTGCAGCAAACCAATGTGTGCGAGAAGGAGAGCCAATCGCCTTACATTCGGCACGCGCTAGAAATTTTCATTCGTTGGCTGCTAGTGCTGGTGCGTCGTCGAGTTTTTGGATATAAAGCTTTTAATAGTTTAAAAAGAGTAATTTTTATTGAATAATTTTAATTAAGGATTATTATTTGTTCGGGAAGTGAAAGTTTGGGTACCGGGTATCTCAGAGTCGAGCACGCTCTACTGTACCTATCGATATCGAAGTTAACTCAATACCTTAGAATGAGCGTTTAAACTGGACAAATTCAAGTTATTGCCATATAAAGCAGAGCTTTATTTGTCAATTTTGTTTGAGAAAAAAATAACGAAAATGATCAGCAAATAAAAGAACGACGACGACCTAATATTATCATCCATAGAGCAATAAAGGTTCACCCTAGTGAGGTTCATGGATTTGGCGGTAGCATTCTTCGAGGGGTTACAAAAGGATTGGACATCAGCCTTGAAAAAAAAAAGAAAATCGCAAATAATTGCCTGCTGCACATCCTGCACCTTTTCTGCATAGCCCATAACTGCTCTGTTCCTGACAAATGGCAGGGAGAAGTGGAGGCTTCTCAGAAAAGAGAGCAACCAGAGCAAGGAACGTTGATGGGGAATACAAACGAAAGCGCTAAACGTATTAGGCACGCTTTGGGTCTACATTTTCTAGATGGAGATTCTCAATTATTAATTAATGATGATCGTAGTGGTATCGATCGAAACATGTCTGGACAACCCGCTGTACACCAAGAACTGTGTGTGATCTTGGCATATAATCGAGATCTTAATTTAAGTAAGAGAAATTAAGCCGGTTAGACCTCGAGTTAGCTTCACCTTCTAATAACAAATCTATGTCGCCTAATGTACAAACATTAATAAATAATTAATTAGTTTTTAGATAACTTTTTATATTTTATATTTTTTCTTTTGCACTTCCACCAGTTCCTCCACTTTGTCCCTGCCACGCTTCTTCCCACCACGGTCCGATGTTTCTTCCGCTGAAAAATCCTCTTCTCTGATCGAGTTGCTCACTTCAGAGATCGAGGAGGAGGTCGAGTTATGGATGTTCTTGCGAACTGTCCTATAGCCTGGCTGATAGTCCTGCCGCAGCTCGAATAGAGTGTCTAGGACACCATTGTTCCAAACAAACCTGTTAAAGCCCATAATTAACAGCTCAGTCAAATATGTTTTTTATACTTTAACCATCTAATGGAAGATTGAAACCTAACAGTTTACTTTGTTTTTGATTTAGTGGCTTGTGCCGATTTGTGCGATAGCCCGAAAATTGAGAAGTTATTGATAAAAACTGAAATAAACCCAACACTGACACAACATGAACTTAACTTTTTCCCACCACTAGAAACTGTTCAAAACCTATATAAAAACAAGTAAGAAAGCTACAGTCGAGTGTTCGACTGAGAGATACCCGGTACCCAAACTTTTACTTCCCGAACAAACACTCTGTCGAATTAGAACAATCATTAATTAAAACTATTCGTAATGGAAATAACGCTTTTAAAATTATTTATAAGCTTAATATCCCGAAGCTCGACAAAGGACCAAAACTCGCTCGATCGCATCCAACGAATAACATTTTTAGTCGCGTGCCGAATGAAAATCGATTGTCTTTCCTTTTCACTTTTTAGAGCAAAAGTGTTGAAGATATATATATATAGTCACATATTCACATATTCAGCTATGTACAAAAAATAAGAATATGCAGTGTAGGCAATCCCACGCAAACCCATTGTAAACATTCACATCCGGAGCAGGCTATGCTGCTCCTCAATAACGTAAACACTTATTGAAATGACTAAGACCCACTCTCTCTTACTCTCAAATTATTATGTACAACCCATAGCCCAAGCGTTAGAGCTCGCTCCCAAATTAATGTAAGCAAAAGGGCACCACAAGTAAAATCTTTGTCATAAGAAATTAGTCTTAAGCTGAGATCGATTGAATAAAGGCATAAACTTATTTTCTCTCGTTTATTTAATTCTTAGCGTTGTCCTTAGTCACCTGACAGGACATTAATTCGACTCAAACAAAAATACAAACATTTAACTGGCGCAGTCGGTAGGATACAAAAAGAATCCGCAAAAAAGAACCTCGAGTGAAAAATAAATTAAATTTTATAATTCAGTTCTCAAACAACAATTACGCAACACCCTTTAACTTGGATTATAATTCCAATTCGGTTGTCCAACAAAAAGTGGAAGAAGAAAACACAGAAAAAAACAATAAGTCCAACGGCACCTAACAGTTAATAACAACATATAAAATTTAAGAAAAATAAATTTAAACAAACACTTAAATAAGTAAAATCAAAAATAAACTAAAACAAAAATTTTATTTTACTATAACAACAAAATTTACTATAACAATGGCACAACCAATTATCGCCGCACCCCAAATCGTTGCGCTAAGCGACAACAACCTTGCTGAAGCTCGTCGGCAGCTAAAAGACATCATGCCATTCAAGGGTGATCCAGAAACTCTCTACACCTTCGTCAACAGAGTGGACTATGTAATTTCACTCTACCAAACTAATGATGTGCGACAACAGAGGATTCTTCTTGGAGCCATCGAAAGAAACTTGGATGGGCACGTAACACGATCATTGGGCCTTCCGAACATTGAAGATTGGCCTACCCTTAGATCGAGACTAGTTGCAGAATTTAAGCCCCAAACACCGAACTACAAACTATTGGAGAACTTCAGGGAGACACCTTACAAAGGAAACCTGAGGGCATTCTGCGAAGAAGCGGAAAGACGACGTCAACTACTGATTTCGAAATTGCATCTGGAAGGTAACCAGGCAGATTTTCTTATTTATGTTCAGGCAATCAAAGATTCCATGAAAATATTGATCAGAAAATTACCAATACAATTATTCCCTATTTTGGTTCATCATAATATTACAGACTTAAGATCGTTAATTACTATTGCACAAAATGAGGGAATATATGATGAACATATTAATTTTAAATTAAATAAAAATCCAGAATACCGTAATAAAAACTTAAACCCTAATCAGAATTCTAAACCACACAAATTTAATACAAATACCCAAACCCAATATCGACCATGTTACCCACAATATTCTCAACCATTCTAACCTAATTTTAATCAATACACGCAATCATTTAGACCCACGTATACACAGCAGATACCTAACAACCAGGCTATGTGGCGTGCACCAAATCATTTCGGACCCAACCAATACATGAACACCCAACCATTTACTCACAAAAATCCTTTCCCACAACATTTCAATAAAATTCAAAATCCTCAAACAGCATATTTTAAAGGAAATACATACCCTCAACAGCAACAACCCTCCACATCTAAAAAATACTAAACTTCCCGATTACCAAACGACTAAGACCATCGGACAGTAAGCAAACCAAAATGTCTATTGACGAATTGAGATTTCAAGACGCGCACGAATACGAAGAAATACAACCTAATTATTAGGAACAACAGTATTATGACCACAATCAATTCCATGGGTTAATTAATGAAGGGCAACAACAAGTACAATCCTACCAAAACATAGATGAACAAAATCAAAATAGCTCAGAACCAAACGAAAATTTTCGGTTAACAGCCTCGGACAACACCAATACATAGAAATAGCATACAAAGGTTGCACATACAAATGCCTTATAGACACAGGATCCACAATAAATATGATCAATAAAAATATATTTTGTCTTCCTATTCAAAATACTAAATGTGAAGTTTTGACATCAAATGGTCCTATTACATTGAACAACTTAATTATGTTACCCAGCAATAGTATTTTTAAAACAACTGAACCATTTTATGTACACAGCTTTTCTAATAATTATGATATACTAATTGGCAGAAAATTGTTGAAAAATGCACAATCAATTATAAATTACAAAAATAGCACAGTTACCCTTTTGATAAAACATACAAATTAATAACTTCAAATTCAGACAAAAACCAAAATTTTTATATCCAAAAGCACTAGAACCAATTAAAAATCACCTCAGGAATCAATAAAAAATTAGATTTTGGATTGTTTCGATTAGCTCACCTGAATCAGGGAGGAAACTATAGGGTTGAAAGGTTTATTAAATAAATTCAAAAATCTTCAATATGAAGAAGGAGACAATCTAACATTTACAAATACCATTAAGCACGTTCTAAATACAACACATAACTCCCCAATTTATTCAAAACAGTACCCACTTGCTCAAGCGCACGAAATTGAAGTCGATAACCAAGTGCAGGAAATGCTTAATCAAGGATTAATTAGGGAAAGTAATTCACCATACAATAGTCCTACCTGGGTAGTACCCAAAAAACCGGATGCTTCTGGTAAAATTAAGTATAGAGTAGTAATTGATTATAGGAAGCTCAATGAAATAACTATTCCCGACAGATATCCAATACCAAACATGGACGAAATCCTTGGTAAACTAGGAAAATGCCAATATTTTACAACTATCGATTTGGCAAAGGGATTTCATCAAATAGAAATGGACCCAGAATCAATATCTAAAACTGCATTTTCCACCAAAAGCGGTCATTATGAATACCTTCGAATGCCATTTGGCCTTAGAAGTGCACCCGCTACTTTTCAAAGGTGCATGAATAATATCCTTCGACCGTTACTTAATAAACACTGTTTAGTGTATTTAGACGGTATTATAATTTTTCTACATCCCTTACCGAACATTTAAATTCATTACAACTAGTTTTTCCAAACTCGCAGAAGCAAATTTAAAATTACAGTTAGACAAATGTGAATTCTTAAAAAAAGAAGCTAGCTTTCTTGGTCACATCGTAACCCCTAATGGCATAAAACCAAACCCCCTTAAAATTAAAGCCATAGTTTCATATCCAATTCCAACAAAAGTAAAATAGATCAGAGCTTTCCTTGGATTAACCGGTTATTATCGTAAATTTATCCCAAACTACGCAGATATAGCAAAACCAATGACCAAATGTTTAAAAAAAGGAGCAAAGATAGATACACAAAATCTCGACTACATAGAAGCTGTAAAAAAACTTAAAGCTTTAATAATTAGAGAAACAATTCTCCAATTATCCGATTTCGAAAAAAAATTCACTTTAACCACAGATGCCAATAATTTAGCCCTAGGGGCCGTACTTTCTCAAAATGGTCATCCTATATCTTTTATTAGCAGAACACTTAATGAACATGAATTAAATTACAGTGCTATCGAAAAAGAATTACTCGCCATAGTTTGGGCCACTAAAACTTTTCGACATTGTTTACTAGGACGACACCAACCTCTTAGATGGCTGCATACCTTGAAGGAACCGAATGCCAAGTTACAAAGATGGAGAGCCAAGTTAAACGAATACCAATTTAAAATCGACTATATTAAAGGAAAAGAAAATTCAGTTGCCGATGCATTATCAAGAATTAAAATTGAAGAAAATCATCACAGTGAAGTTACTCAATATAGTGCAGAAGAAGATAATAGTAACCTAATTCATTTAACAGAAAAACCAATAAACTATTTCAAAAAACAAATAATTTTCATTAAATCCGATAAAAATAAAGTAGAGCATTCAACAATATTCGGTAACTCCTTTACCACAATCCAATATAATGTAATGACTTTCGAAAAGGCCAAACAAATTTTACTAGATCATTTTATTCATAGAAACATTACCATTCATATTGAAAGCGATGTAGATTTTGAAATCATTCAAAGAGCATACAGAGAAATTATTAATACCACTTACACTAAAGTAATTCGCAGCCTCTACCTATTAAAGAATGTTTGTTCATACGCCGAATTCAAAGAAATTCAATCACATGAAAAACTTTTACATCCAGGTATACAGAAAATGACTAAATTATTCAGAGAAAATCACTTTTTTCCAAATAGCCAACTATTAATTCAGAATATAATAAATGAATGCAACATATGCAATTTGGCTAAAACAGAACACAGAAATACCAAAATGCCTTTTAAAATCACACCCAACCCTGAACATTGCCGAGACAAATTTGTGGTAGATATTTATTCATCTAAAGGAAAACATTACATCAGTTGCATTGACATTTATTCTAAATTCGCTACACTGGAACAAATTAAAACAAAGGATTGGATAGAATGCAAGAACGCGCTAATGCGCATTTTTAATCAATTAGGTAAACCCAAATTATTAAAGGCAGACAGAGACGGAGCTTTCACCAGCTTGACTCTAAAGCGATGGCTTGAAGCAGAAGGAATTGAATTACAACTCAACACGGCAAAAAACGGCGTAGCAGACGTTGAAAGACTACACAAGACAATAAATGAAAAAATCCGAATAATCAATCCATCTGATGATGAAGAAGTAAAATTAAGCAAGATAGAGACATTTCTTTACACATACAAACATAAAATAAAACATGACACCACTGGACAAACACCTGCTTATATATTCTTATACGCGGGGCATCCAATATTAGACACTCAAAATATTAAAGAAAGAAAAATAGATAAAATAAATGAAGATCGACAGGAATTTAACATTGACACTAGATACAGAAAAGGTCCACTTCAAAAGGGAAAATTAGAAAATCCATTTAAGGCCAATAAAAATGTAAAAAAAATAGACGAAGACCATTACGAAATTACTAATCGAAATAGGGAAACCAAATTCTACAAAACACAATTTAAGAAACAAAAGAAAACTAATGCTGTTAAACTTCCGCAGGAACCTTCTATACAATTATGTTGTTTTTATTATTCACCACGGGCCACACTCAACAAATTCAAATAACCAACCCAGATTCCGACCTTGGCTGTTTACTCTTTTCAAGCATTCCAATTCAAATACCGGTAGTGTATGAACATCACTGTTTAAGAATTAATTTAACGGAAATCAATATTATCACTGAATCTTTTGGTAACAAAATCACAGACTCGCCCAGAATGAAATATTTGTACAACAAACTACTGAAAGAATTAAATGGTATAACTAGTCATCAGCAAAATAGGCAGAAACGTGGACTATTTGACATAATAGGTTCATCTTTTAAATTTCTTTTGGCACACTTGATGAAAATGATAGGGTAAAATTAATAAAAAAATAGATATAATTGCAAAAATTCAATTCAACTTCATAAATTAAATGATGTCGTAAAGTTTGTGAATTAAGGACTGGAGAAACTTACTAACTACGAAAATAACCGCAATAGTATTGACACACTTGTTTATGAACTCATGCAATTTATTGAGTACATTGAAGACGTAGAAATGGGCATGCAACTTTCACGTCTTGGACTTTTAACCCAAAGTTACTCAATTACGACAAACTAGAAAGCATTAACAACCAAAATATACTTTTAATTAAAACATCAACTTGGATTGACCACAAAAATAACGAATTACTACTTATTTCACATATCCCTATTAACCACAAAATCATTAACACCATTAAAATAATTCCTTATCCCGACCATAATGGGTATCAGTTAGACTATTCAGATCAACAATCATATTTTGAAGATGAGAATAAAATTTATAATCAAGACAATAAAGAAGTTAATAATGAATGCATTAAAAATATAATTAGGCGCAAAAATCCAATTTGTAATTTTATACCAAATATTATACTTACATGGAATCTAACTGAAACTACAATCGAACAAAATTGTCCAGAATTAAATGGCGATATTAAAATAAATGGAAGCAAAATGATTAGAATAAAACAATGTAGAGTTAAGATTGGAAATGTTATTTTAAGCGAAAATTCGTTAAGTCCAGAATTTGATTTAATTAATGTAACTAAGATAAAGACAGTAGAACATAATGACGTTTTAAAACTAATTTCAGAAAATAATACCACACTTTACGTAATTATAATATTAGTAGTTATTGTTCTTATTATTTTTCTTATCCTGTCAATACACTAAATTCACTTACCTTTTTATATACAAAATTTAGAAAACAAACAAAAAATAATCAAGAACCACAACAAGAAATAGAACCGGCACAAAACCAGTTGCCTGCATTGTACCCTGAAATGCCAGTCCAAGCATAGGCAACCCTTTTTAAGGGGAGGGAAGTGACATATTCACATATTCAGCTATGTACAAAAAATAAGAATATGCAGCGTAGGCAATCCCACGCAAACCCATTGTAAACATTCACATCCGGAGCAGGCTATGCTGCTCCTCAATAACGTAAACACTTATTGAAATGACTAAGACCCACTCTCTCTTACTCTCAAATTATTATGTACAACCCATAGCCCAAGCGGGAGAGCTCGCTCCCAAATTAATGTAAGCAAAAGGGCACCACAAGTAAAATCTTTATCATAAGAAATTAGTCTTAAGCTGAGATCGATTGAATAAAGGCATAAACTTATTTTCTCTCGTTTATTTAATTCTTAGCGTTGTCCTTAGTCACCTGACGGGACATTAATTCGACTCAAACAAAAATACAAACATTTAACTATATATATATAACAGAGGGTGCCGGGCTTGTGTTGCGTTTGGCCAAAACAGCAAGAGTTCAGCTTCAGCTCATTCCAAAAAACTTTTTCTTATTTTTTAAATTTTTTTTAAATTTTATATTTAGTTTTCTTCTCTTTATTCAATCAATACATTTCAGTTCAATTCCATTGAACAATGTGAATTTTTTTTTTTTTTTTTTGTATTGTAATGTGTTGAAGTTTTGGGTAATGATATCGATAATGGCCCAGTTGTCTAAGCGGCCGATGCATTTAAGTTTTGCATGATTAGACTGTGTTCAGTTCCAACGAAACGCAAAATTGTTAGTGTTTTTTTTTTTAATTTTTATTCTATTAGCTTAAAAATTAAAAAAAAAAAATTATTATAATAACATGAAAAAATAAATAAGAATTTCGCCTGCGCCTGGGATCGAACCTTCAACATGGTCGGCTACATGCAGCTTTGCAACACGCATAAGGTGTCTGGCAGACTTTAAATTCCCACCTTATTGGCTAATAACTCCGAAGTTTATTGTCCGATTTTACTGAAACTTTCAGATAACGAAAAAGATATTACGACTATGGCTTATAAATAAATTATATTTTAAAACAAACTTGGTCTGGGTGCGATAGATTTCAATGTTGTCGCCAAATTTGGTAACTCTAGCTCTTATAGTCTCTGAGATCTGTTGTTTCACACGGACGGACGGACGGACAGACGGACATGGCTAAATCGACTCGGCTGGTGATCCAATTGCAGACTGCAAGGGTATACAAACTTCGGTTTACCGAAGTAAGTTTTCTTTCTTGTTTTTAGATGCCTTAGGAACGATCGGGTCAAATTAGTCGATTTTTGTTGTTTTTAAAGATTTCGGATTAAGACGATATATATGAATTCTTCATTTTGTTTTAATTATATCACGAAAAACACTTATAACTTTTACGTCTCTTACAGTCAAACAAAAAATGTCATTCACATGTTCGGAAAGAGTGTACCAACATAAAAAAAACAAAAAAATCCATAATCGAATGTACGTTGCCCGCGAAATTTGAATAGTCACCTTACTTTTTGAACACACTTCGTACACCAAAAGATGAGCAATTTCAAGAGCTATTCGGCCTCGAGGGACTATTAAAATCGTTGACGCCATTTTTGAAAAAAAATTTAAAAAATTAAAATAGAAATGTAATTTTATTTATAAAATTTTAATTATTATATGAAGAAAAATTTTTGTAGGACATATAGCACGTTTCTGTAACTTTTGTCGTTTAGAAGTTATGGGCGCGGAAAATCTAGCCTTATTTGCTGTTTTCCCGCTAAAACAAAAGTTGTTCAGCTCGAGCTGTTTAAAAAAATAAAAGTGGTTCTAGGAATGTAAAATGAAGATAAGATATAGAACGACAAACAGACAGACACAACACTAACAGAAAGAAACAGACAAGCACCAGGACAAAAACGTTTTCATTTCCAAAAGGCCTTTAAGTATTGTTATTAAATGACTTCTGAACGGAGTATCAGATCGGGATGACCAAGATCACAACAACATTAAGAATTTGGTGCTGGCCCCAACAGCTCCAAATTTGTTCAATGCCGCACTTTCACTCCCATCTCTCCTAAACTAATCCGTTTTTGAAAAATCTTAGTATGCTGTCTTTTTGGGTACCGTGTATCTTACAGCCAGTCACACTCCACTGTAACTTTAATACTTGTTTTCTTTTTTTAATGACGAAGTCAACTTTGAAACGGTATATCTTCTAAGAAAAACGGAACCTATTGACATTTTGTATAAGTAAGCTTTTAACAATTTTCTATAAGATGTGTCTATTCAAAATATCGATAAAATATCGAAATATCAACATATTTTGTATTCCTGCAACGCCGTTTGTTCAGAGGCCCAATAGTGAGTTGGTCCCATTCGCGTTGATCGGCGGCCACGAATTTGGCCGAGTAGTCCAGGAAGGTCCCGTTAAAACTCTCGACCGTTCTGTTCGAATAAGGGTGCAGCGGCGTGGTACGAATCTTTTTCACGTCGAGGAGACGCAGGAAGGCTTGAAACACTTCCGACTCGAAGTTGCGACCTTGATCCGAATAAAGGATAAATGCAGCACCAAAACGACAGAACAATGAGCGTTTGGGCTACCGTTCCGGTGATTTGGTTGGTCAGAGCCATACATTCCGGATTTTTGGTGAAGTAGCACATCACCACAGCGACTTCCGAGCGTGGTAGTAGGCAGGCAGCCCAGGATGTTAATCGCAAGGCGCTCAAATGGAGCACCCGGAACTCTGGGTAGTAGTTGGCCTGGTGCGCCCACCGCTGGCTATGTTGGCGGTTTGCGGGTTTGATCCAAAAGAAGTGATTAATTAGCTTAGCGACGGCTTTCTTAATCCCGAAATATCCACCGGCCGTAAAGTTATGACCGCTGCGCAGGGCTCCTTTCTGAAGAGAGCAAGCTACCACAAGGGCTGCGTCCACCGTATTGGTTTTAATCATAAGCAGTCGTTTGTCCATGAGAAGGTTTTCAAACAAATGCCAATATACTTTTGTTTCAAGGCTTTCACTCCAGGTTGTAGGTTTAATCGGTCTTTCTCCTTTTGCTAGCCACTGCACGATCAATGCTAAAGTGGAATCTTTCTCCTGGCTGCTGGAAATATTGGCTGGTTGGGCTTGTAAAAAAATTATGCCTGAACGTCGGTTTGTTCCCGGACATTTAAACATGTTGTTTCCCACTGCGATGCTGGATATCCATTGCGAACTTTTGGAGTCGATCAATCTAGCGAGCTAGTTGTCCTTCTGGTTGTTGAAAGTTGAACAGCCGTCGGAAGCACGAGTGTTCCTTGCACAGCAGGAAAGCACCGATCTTTTGGCGCAGTTGAATTTCCACGTACCATGTAGAAAAACTAAATCCTACTTGCCTTTAGTTTTGCACCACTGGAGAACATCGTATGAAATGCATGAACCCTTTAAAGTATTATGTGCAAATTACAATGATTTGTACAAATTAACCTCATCTGTAGATAGCCTTCCCAAACTAAAAACATTAATTTTAACCCACTTAGTACAAATGCAGGATAGTAATCGAGCTGCGCGCTTTTAGTCTATATGGTGGAGGGTAGTTTCCTCAAATTTATTACTCACTCAACTTCCAGCTTTTCGATCACTACCAAACAGCGGAGGTTTTAATATAGAGTCTATACTGAATCTAAATCTATCTGATGAGACCACCTACATCCAAGACCACACGGAAGAAAGAGAACCATGATATTTGTATTTCTTAGATGTTGATTGCCACACCCTTGTTCATTACCCTTCCAACCATAGCCTGAAAGATAAATATGAAAAGCAGCAGACCCCAAATGTAACTATAGATGTACCATTTAATTAGGATCCCATATCATCAGAAATCATCAAATTTTTAATGTTGTTGTGATCTAGCTTTAAATACGCCTCGAATGAAACCTCGATCATCCTGATCCGATACTCCGTTCAAAAGATATTCAATAAACAAGATTTTAACGGCCTTTCCGAAATGAAAACGTTTGTCCTGTTGTTTGTCTGTCTGTCTGTCTGTCTGTGTGTCAATTTTTTTGTTTTAGACTCCTGGAACTACTTTTATTTTATTAAACAGCTCGAGCTTAACTTTTTTTGTTCTACGACTTTTTGGGTTTCCCGCTAGTTTGGCGGGAAAACAGCTAAAAAAGCTAGATTTCCCGCGCCCATAACTTCTAAACGACTTAAGCTACAGAAACGTGCTATATGTTGTTAGAAGGGTATTTTGAAATGATAGTAGCTTTGCCTTGACATAATTTATCTAAATATAATATTTAAGAATTAATAATTAAATTATTTTTTTTTTTTTAAGTTTTTGTAATTTTTTCAAAAGTGGCTCTAACGATTTTGATAGTCACTAAAGGCCATATAGCCCTTAAGATGGCTCAACTTTTGGTATATATCAGATATCTGGGAAAATTCGCTTTCTCGAGATATTACTCATTAAAATTGGTAGCAAAGATCCCATATAAATACCTAACCTTTTACATGCACCTTACATACATTTATATAAAAATACATGTAGAGTCATATAGAGTCATATAAACTTTAAAACCATCAAACCAATCGTAACATATTTTAAATTTGAAGAAACCTTTTAAAATGTTTGTTTTTAATTTGATCCACTTTTTGGTAGTCCCGCTAGTTTGGTGGGATTACAGAGAAAAATCGACTTCTCGCGCCCATATCTTCTAAACGACTTAAGTTACAGAAACGTGCTATATGTCGTTGGAAAGGTATTTTTAAATGATAATTACTTTGCCTTTACAAATTTATCTAAATATTATAATTAAGAATTTAGAATTAAAATTCATTTTTTTTTTAAGATTATCTTAATTTTTAAAAAAAAATGGCTTTTACTATTTTGATACTCATTTTAGGCCGTATAACCCTTGAGAATACTGTTCACCTTTTGGGGTAGTTATAGTTATAGTTAATAGTTATTTAAACAAAAATATTAAAAAATTGTTTAATTAGTTTCAAAATCGGCATGCTGCCTGGTTTGCCTTTTTTAATTTTTCAGCTAAGTGCCGATTTTGAAACTAATATAGATCAGGATGATCGAGGTTTCATTCGACGCGTACTTAAAGCTAGATCACAACAACATTAAAAATTTGGGGATTTTTGCTCCACTGGCCCCAATAGCTCCAATTTTCAAAATTTTCAATTTTGCACTTTCACTCACATCTCTCCTAAACTAATCCGTTTTTGAAAAATTAGTATGCAGTTTCAAAGAGGTTTACAATACCTTTCGATCAAGATATAAATGGTTATGATCGGACTATCGTAGCAGATTTTCAATTCTACGGCTGTATATAGTAGTCTCCTTGCGCACCACAGTCTCGGTGCTCATCAACACTACGTGGACTGCCGTCCACAGTGATTTAATATGTGTAGTAGTGTATGTGAATTTTTTTTTTTTTAGGTGCTACTGTACTTATTTATTTATTTTAATCATGTTTATTTTTCGCTTGTTTAAAAAAAAAACTTTGTTTAATTACAGCTAAAAAAAATTCGATGCAAATGTTTAAGCTGTAATTTTTTTGAGTGTAGCCAGATTAAAAGCTTCAATTACGGTCTTGGCTTATACTGTATGATATTTGCACTTGAACTCCAATAAGAAAATCACGTAAGAGTAAATTGCGAAAGATAAGCAAAAGATCGGTGCGAGCCACTGATAAACTTACATAAAGGTGTACATTTCTAAACTGCGCTACACAATATTAAGTATTATCTTTGTTTTGGTTCCGACTCATCCATTGCTATCCTCGATGAAGGCCTTCTGGATGATATTTTAGGGGTTATTAAGGGAGATTATACAATTTGCAAATTTGTTTTACATGTTTTCTTTTGTAACTCGTATTGCCGAGGAAATATAAATTTTTAACCTTTCATATTATGTTCGCAGCTGTTTAGTTGAAATTAATCGATTGTTTTGTAATTTTGTTTTAATTTTTTTTATTCTAACTGCGTTGGTAGTAAATAATTTACTGTCTTTTTCTCAAAGTGCCAATTTGGGTTGATTTTGTTTTGGTTTCTTTTCAGATTTTAGTTTTCTAATTATTTTATAAATTATTTCATTGATTATGACTTTTTTTAGGTTTTTGTTTTTTATTAGCCCATATCTGGAACCAGCTGAAGTTTTCATACCCGGTACCCATAGGGTACAAGGGTAATATAAGTTAGTGCCAACATTCTCGATGTATGTAACAGGCAGAAGGAGTCATCTCCGACCCAATAAAGTATATATATTCTTGGTCAGCATCACTAGCCAAGTCGATTTAGCCATGTCCGTCTGTCCGTCTTGGTAAACAGATCTCCAAGACTGTAAGAGCTAGAGCCACCAAATTTGGTGACAGCATTGGAATCGGTTGCACGCAGATCAAGTTTTTTTTTTTAATTTTGCCACGCCCACTTCCGACCCCGAAAATCAGAAAAAACGTTATATTAGCTATGCTCGTTATTTTCAGGTAAAAGTTAATAGATAATGTAAGTAAATAGGCTTAGCGATCGTTTTCTGAAAATTTGAGTTTAATCGGATGATAAACATGGGAGATATTAGCAATGAAGTTCGAATTTTAAGACACCCCATAAGACTAGCTGAGTAGCCTGTAGGCGTCTGGGTCGTGAGTTCAAGCCCTGACCGCGCCCGAAGCTATTTTTTTTTTCTTTCTGTTTTTTTTTTATGCGTTTCTTCCTTTTTTTTTAAATACACGGAGAAAAACTAAAATGTACAATACAAATGCAAAGAAAAAAAAATATTTTGGTTTTGTGTGGGAATGAATTCGGGCAAATTTTGCAAATGTAAATGCATCGGCCGCTTAGACAACTGGGCCCTTACCTTTATTTCACATAAGGCGGCCATTTTCTTCTGATATAGGAGAGCATTTTGGCGGGGTTTATCTGTTCCCAAATCCTGTAGGGGGGATAACCACCTCCTAGTGGTTGAAGTGAAGGGGCGTTCACATAAAACATGTTCTGGTGTTTCTAGCTCCAGCGCACAAAATCTGCATGTGTCGATTTCTGAAAGTTTTAATTTCTTAAGGTGATACCTTAGGTTGCAGTGACCCGTTAGGTAGCCTGTTCGAGTGCGGATTTCTCTCTTTTTTTTTAAATTGATTATGCGTTTAGATCGCGACATGTGGGGGACGAGAAATTGTTTGGCTTGTCCCAGCCCTGCACTGTCGGTCCAGTGTCGAATTATCTCCTTTTCCTCCCATTCGTGAACAATTCTCTTTTGTATCGTTTCGAAAGTCCACAGAACGGTTGAGGGCCGATTAGTGGTGTCATCGCCCCGCGTTTAGCTAGGGAGTCTGCCACCTCGTTTCCTATATGGCCTTCATGCCCTGGCACCCAACCCACCGTTAAGATGTTTTGGGAGGCAAGGGCGTTCAGCTGCTGGAAACAGTTCTCTACAAGTCTGGAGGTGATCGTGAAGGATCTCAGCGCTATGAGCGCCGCCTGACTGTCAGATAAGATGTAAATCCGTGCGCCTTGCATTTTCCTGCAAAGGCATTTACGAGCAAAATAATAGTAATAGAGATGCACAAGCAAGTGTGCGTGAAAGAGAAAAGAGATTGACTGTCGACCCAAAAAATGGCGGCAGATCTGTAGAGCACAAATAGCGTGGGAAATCTCAAAAAATAACCAAATTCACTTTCTTAACCCAACTTTGATAGAACTGATATAAAATGTATTCATGGAATAAAAAAAAGTAAAAATAAATAAGAATCTGAAATAAAAATTTAAATAAATTCGATTTGGATTTTGCGAAATTTGAACTTGCATAAAAAACGTTATGAATGGGAGCCAATTCGAGGGGCCTTTTAATGTTAAGCACAATCGTTTAGGTACCGGGTATCTCGCAGTCGAGCACACTCGACTGTAGCTTTTTTACTTGTTATATTTTTCATGTTAATTTTACTTGAAAAAAAAAACTATTGAGAAAACAAAAAATATGGATATCACTAAAGCTTTTCGGGCTTTAACCACTAATTTGTTTAGCTATATTGTTTGTTTATAGATTTAATCATTTTACACTATTTTAGTGTAATTTTTTTTTAAAATTCTTATGTTTGTAATGTACTTTACCAGAATTTTATCTAGTTATAGGTTTTTTGTTTTTTCACTAATTTATTCTCGCCTTTAGGTTTTTATTTTTCACTAATTTTTATCGGGATTTCACTGCTCTTAATTTCACACGAATTTTCTGGAACTCGTTTCTGGGACCCGCGACGATTTTCCCCGCAACTAACAGAGCTCGTTGCGCTTCTTGTGGCGTAAAAGTTGGGCGACTAGTGATGCTAAATAAAAAACTCTAGTATAAAAACCTCCTCGTCTGCCTTTAAAAATTTATATTTAACTTTTCCATCGTGGTACACTTTGTTTTTGTTTGTGTAATTTATTTTGCCCTTATTTTTTTTTGTTTAAAGCGAACGACGCAATTTTTTTCTCGCTGTGTAGTCGCAGATAAAAGAAAGAAAGGCAAGACTTAAATATTTGCAAAGTATTTATTTTTTCCTAATTCCCATTCGGTATTCACCAGCTGGTGAATTGGCACCTGCCACAAGAAAAGGGTTGCCAGACAGGATCTCGTTACTAATTATCGAAATTGTCCTAGGGCGCCTAATTATTTGATTTTTAAATGTCAACTGCCTTTACTTTGGCTCACACGAACAATAATCCACTAAAAATTACCGGCCTTTTGGGAAGGACAAGTCTGGTGTTGACACGAGCGCTGGCCACGAAATGTTCCGCTGATGGTCCCTGTAGCGTCTATCGGCACTTGGCAGTCATTTCCACATTTGTTCGATCTTCTGCTCTAGCTTGACGTTTTTTTTTTTTAGAACGGCTTGTTCTTCAGCCCGTTCTCAATGTGAAAACTCATCCTCTCGATTGTGATTTTTGTTCTTGGCCTACTTTTAGGAAGAAAATATGAGAACGTTTTTTTAGTCAGTGTGTGTTCTAATATCTACCAACTTATTTTGCTAGAAAAAATAAAAACTTCTCTTTTAGTATAAGAAAATAATGAGAACTTAAAAGTTCTAAGCACACAGCCCTGTAAATTTTAATTTTTTTTGCGAGCGCGAACCCGTAGACATCAAAACACCATGGGGTGTTTATATAACCTTGTAGGGTATTATAATTTTAGTCAAAAGGTTCCAACGCAGTGATGAAAGCATCTCCGACGCCGTACCGTATATATATTCATGATCAGCATCACCAGACGAGTCAATCTAGCAATGTCCGTCTGTCCGTCATTCCGTTTCTACGCATCCTAGTCTCTCAGTTTTTGAGCTATCTTAATCAAACTTTGTAGATTGTCTTCTATCTACACCCATTAGTATATATGTCGGAACAAGTGAAATCGGACCACTGTATAAAAAAGATTGGGCAAAATGGTCCGATTTCAGTTGTTTTAAAAGATAAAAATATAAAGAAAAAAGGTTAAAACTTTGTAAACTGTCTTTTAATCTAAATATAGCTATATATATTATATCCAAATCGGAGCACTTTATCTTATCGCTGCCATTGAAACGATCGGTCCAAATTAGCCGGTTTTCGTTGTTTTTAAAGATATCGGTTTAAAGCTTTGTAGGTTGTCTTTTAAGTTAAATATAGACCTACAATTAAAATTAGCGGGTTACCGTTGTTTTAATGATTTCGGATTAAAACTTTGTAAATTGTCCTTTAATTTAAATATAGATTGTTTTTAAATATATAGGATTAAAGCTTGGTCTTTTAATCGCTGTGGACGGCAGTCCACGTAGTGACGATGAGCACGGAGACTGTGGTGTGCAAGGAGACTACTATATACAGCCGTAGAATTGAAAATCTGCTACGATAGTCCGATCAGAACCATTTATATCTTGATCGAAAGGTATTGTAAACCTCTTTGAAACTGCATACTAAGATTTTTCAAAAACGGATTAGTTTAGGAGAGATGTAAGTGAAAGTGCAAAATTGAAAATTTTGAAAATTGGAGCTATTGGGGCCAGTGGAGCAAAAATCCCAAAATTTTTAATGTTGTTGTGATCTAGATTTAAATACGCGTCGAATGACACCTTGATCATCCCGACCCGATACGTTCAAAATATGTTCAATAAACAAGACTTAATGGTCTTTTCGAAATGAAATGTTTATCCTGGTGATTGTCTGTTTCTTTTTGTATGTGTTGTGTCTGTATGTTTGTCGTTCTGTATCAAATTTTCTTTTTAGATTCCTGGAACGACAGCTCGAGCTGAACAACTTTTGTTCTACTGCATTTTGGTTTTCCCGATAGTTCAGCGGGAAAAGAGCTAAAAAATGTTAGATTTCCCGTGTCCATAACTTTTAAACGACTAAAGTTGCAGAAACGTGCTACATGTCGTTGGAACGCCACTGTGGTCTGAACGACCACTTTATCTGGCCAAAACCCATTTTTTAAAAGTTGTTAAAATACCTTTTTTTTAACCAGGATGTATTTAAAAAACATTAAACTTTAATTTTACGTACAAGAATTTTTAACAAAGCGCGTCACTGTTAAGTTATCCGCTGTTAAATCAGCTGTTACCTCAGCTGGAAACGAGCGCTGTTAAATCTATTGTTTATATTGCAAGTTTAAAGAGCCAAAACGCTTAAAATAAACTAATTTATGCGCTCTTTTTAAATGCAGTCCCACTCATAATAGGTTGAAATAAGTGTTTGTGTGCATGTATTGCAGAAATAGACTGTGGTGTCTTTATATTGTGTAAGTTCTAACCCAAAAAACTATAAATTTTTTGTGTACTCTAAGTTTCAAATAGAGCTACAAAGTGAATGCCGCTCATTTCACCTCTAAAATTGTTTGTATGTTGTAAAGTATTCAATTCTTAATATATTCTGTAAGTATAAAAGTGCACTTTTGCGCACTTTCTCTAAAATTGAACTTTTAAGATGCTAACCTAACATTGGCAAAAAACCGATTTATTTGACTTACAAAACACAAAGATAAGAAAAATACTAAGTATATAACATTTTTAAGGATGGATTACTTAATCCTTGTACACTCAGATCATATTATAAAAACCACGGATCTTCCAGTCAGTTACTTTGTAAAAGAGGCTGCCAAAACACGGAACAAACTGTGTAAGTCCGATCGCCCGCACTGTGCAAAAGATACAAACTGTAATTTTATGTGCAAAAAAGATAGGACAATGCCCATTTTTATACATTGTCATATTTAGGAATACTTCTTTAAGTAAACAAAGAAAAACAACAAAAAAATTTATATTTACACTGAAAAAAACAAATTAAATTCTTTAAAAAAGGCGGGACCACGCCCATTTTTTTTAAATACCTCCCTTTTGTTATACAAAATTTATATCAAAAAACAGAATCCAAAAATATTGCTTCGTTTTTAAGTTATTAATTAATGCCACAAAAAGTGGTCGCTCAGCCCATAGTGGAACGGTTGGACAAAATTGACCTAAATATAATTATTAAGAATTTATAATTAAAATTAATTTTTTTTTTTAAGTTTATGAAACGAGTTTAAGTTTATGACGATTTTGATACTCACTCGAGGCCATTTATCCCTTGAAATTGCTTCATTTATAACACGTATCTGAAAAAATTTGCTTTCTCGAGATATTACTCAATAAAATTAGTAGCAAAGATCCCATATACC